>OX422221.1:109926246-110513746 GCA_949130495.1 Sambucus nigra | reverse complement strand
GATCGCATGCTTTCTTTTTCTTCTTTTCTATTTTTTTCATTTGTTTTCTCTGATCATTGTTATATTTTTTTTGTTCTTTTATATTTTTTATTGCGATGCATTTTTCTTTTCATCACACAAATGAAGACAATTTTTACATTGACAGTTTCAAACACTCTTTTTCTAAAAAATGATGGTAATGATGGGAAAATGATATGTGGGTGGTCTCTCGGAAATATATGGATAAGGGAACTATGGAATGGTAATGGGCGAAGGGAAAAATCACGTGATATGGAAAAATGGTAATTGTATGGTTAAAAAGGGTTTAGTGCCCGGGATAAACTAGAAGACACATATTTCTTATAACTTGAAAGTGATGTCATTCTAAGTGGTTATGCCAAAATTGAAAAATAATGCAATGATTAAATACGGTACCCAAAGAAAGTTGAGTTAACTTATGACTCGGAGATTATGTAAAAACCCTCAACAAGGTCAATAGCTCAAATCTCATGGGTTTAAGTCTCCACTAGTGATATTTTAAGGCTTTCTTGAGAATGTTGTAAAATCCCTCAAAAAGGTGAATATCTCAAATCTCACTAGTTTAAGTCTCCACTAGTGATCTTTCAAGGCTTTCTTGAGAATGTTGTTAATCTTCTGTCTTTATAGTGCTTTGATTTTCTTCATGCAAATACATAAATAAGAACATAAGGCCATTTTTATTGAGATCGAGTGACTAAAATGCACATATTTAAGGTATAAAATACACTTTTGGGTGCTTATCAATCCTCAAAGGGACACAACCTTTTATTTCACTAATACAGTTTGTAAATCGCAACTTACAACTTCATAAGTGAAATACAACCCGACGAATCTCCTACTGGTGACCTTCCTCTTCTTCAGCAGTTGTTCTCTCAAGTCCCACAAAGATCGCAATCTTCCGTCAGTAATGATTGTAGCAAGAATTATAAGAGCAACAGTAGAGGCTCCTTCTCTATAAGGTCAGCAGTGAAGACTCATTCTTCATAATAGTAACTTCAATGCAGAAGTGTTTAGTGTTTCAAAGATGATTCACAAAAGTACACAAGGGATATTGTGTGAATCAAAAAGTGTTTTTCCCTTTTAAAAGTGAAGACTTTTTGCGACAGGTCTGCAGTTTTCGTTAATGGAAAGTTTTAACAAAAAATTTCAAAAATAGGTATTTATAGTCGGTTATAAAATTCTAGCCAACGCAAGGTTGTTCAAACGACATATTAGTGTAGTTCTAATGAGATTAAAATCTTGTTCGAACGATGCAAATATCGCTTCTAATGACATCCAAAAATTCACGATAGTGAACCTCATTTGAACCTCATTTGATCAATGCTTCAAATGGCCTTCTGATGAGATATAAAGTCAAGCAATGAGAAAATCAAAATATTTTTAAGTTCTAAGAATTGTGCAAAAAACTTCCTCATTTTATAAAAAAATCATTTTATAAAAATCTCCCAATACTATGAAAAAAATCCACGAAATCCAAAAGATCAGCTATACCAATATTACATGACGTCGTGGAGCATGTTGATGATAAAGTGACTTATGTTGGAGATGCATTGCATGATGCTTGATAATCGGATTCGTCTTCTTGAACGTGTGAAGCACCATGACGGAAGTAACAGGATATGCCATACTCAATGTAACCTAGATTCTCTGGACAAGTCCTAGATACTAGGGGCAATGACATAAAATTTCCCCTAAAAAATTTATTTTATAGGATATGAGAAATAAGTAGTGCAATGAGAAGGGTAAAATTTCTTGAGGCGATCTAAATTTACTGGATGAGCCATATCTTCTCCATCGAGGTTCTTGAGCATAGCATCGTTGACTGATATGATTTTATTCCCTAGGTATAACCCTCTCCAATTGGGTCTTGGATCCTAGATGGGTTCTATAATTTCTTTGAGGGGAGGTCACCTTCTCAACATTAATGTCTTTGAACTTTTTATTAAAAGATCGTGCAATACGAAGATGATACCCTTAATGTGGTACAAAGTTTTTTTTTTATCTTTTTTCATCCAAGAGTACGAGTTCTTTTTAATGACATTGTTAGCAATTGACTTTTCTGATCTGTCTTTCAAGTATAACCCACAAGGAGGGTATCTAAAGCTCAACAAATAAGACTGCTTCAATGACTTATAGCAAGTAGTAAAGGATAGCCCTAACATGAGTTCTACAGATGTACGATAGCCCCAAAGGGCGTAAAGGATTTGATCAACCCAATTTTTGCAGCTTTCAGTCATCTTGCTGATTGTGGAGTTGAGACTTTTGTTCACAACTTCTTCAACCTCATTGGTTTTCGATTGACAGGGAGAAGACTCGTGAATCTGAATTTCGTATTCCTCGATCACTTATGTGAATTATGCTTCAAAGTGGAGCCCGTTATCTAATAATAGTTCATGAGGGAACCTATTACGACACCTGATATTCGTTTTGACAAACTTATCCACTTTTTTAGCATTCAACTTTGCATATAACTTAGCTTCAACCTATCTAGTAAAGTAATAAATAATTACTTGGATGAATTCTTGCCCATTGAATGCTTTGGGAGTGACTTTCCTAATGATGCCAATGCCCCAAGTTGATAAAGGACATGGATATGTCATGTTGTATAACTCACAAGGAGGAAAGTGTTGGAGATTGATGAATTATTAGCATTTGAGGCACCTTCTGACATAAGAGTGTAGTCTTGGACCATGGTGGTCCCGTTGTACCCCCTTTCGAATAATTTTCTTATCAAGCATGTGACCATTCATGTGGGATCCAAATTCCCCATTGTGGATCTTCTGCATCATTTCTTTGATATTAGCTCCCGCTATGGACTGTAAATGGGTGCTATTAAAGTTTCACTTGAAAAGTGCTTTGTCACAGATGATGTATTTATCTGTAAGTTTGTGAGGCATCGTGTAGTCCTTTTTTAGCACCCCCCTCGAGGATATTGATCATAGTTGAGGAGGCACCAAATGTTGTAACACCATAATCCAACCTTGTCTGGATCTTCTTCCGTAGAGAGGTCAATGTGATAACACTGAGTTGGCTTAGATTGATTCTGAACTTGAAAGGCAGGAATTTTTATTCATTAGGGAATGTTAATCATGGAGTCTAAGGTTGCCAATGCATTGACGAAATTATTTCTTGAGCAAGAAATGTAGTGGAAGGTAACTTCTTTGAATTGTGAAGCGAGTTCTTTCAGGTGGGTGTGAAAAGATATGAGCTTCTCATCTTTTACTTCAATTTTCGAAAGACTTGTCGTATGATGAGAGAAGACTCCCCATAGATATTAAGGTACCATATTCCTTTCTCGAGGGAAATTTTAAAGCTTACAGTGCATGCTTCATCTCTATCATGTAGTTGGTGCAAGGGAAGTCTAACTTGATGGTTATGGGGGTATGGTAATCATCAAAAGTGATCAGGAGTATTCCAATGCCATGTCCCTTGTTCTTAAAAGCTTTGTCTAAAAGCATATTTCGTTAGAGCTCATCCCAAGAAGTGCAAAGAATATCCTTATTTGGGAATTCCGAGATCCATACATCATCTTCTACCACAAGCTTGTTGACTAGGTAATCAAAGATGGATCTTCCTTTCATGGAAATCTATAAATGAAGTCGAACTCGTATAGAAACAACCACAAATGGTCCATGCGAATTGAAAAATATGGCTTTTGTAGTAGGTACTTCATGTTATTTATTCGAGACACCAGCTTGATGGGGAATGCAAGCATTTATTGTCAAAGCTTCCGAGTTACCCAATCTAGGGCAACACATGCCTTCTCCAATGCATTGTAGTTTACTTCATATCCTTCTAATTTGCAACTAACATAGTAGATAGGTCTTTTCTTGCCCGATTCTTCAATGTACTGGGTTAGAAAAGCTCCAACGAAAGTGTCTGTGACACTAAGGTATAAAAAAGGAGGTAGACTGGGATATGGTGTCATGAATGGAGCTTGGGTAAGGTATCGCTTGATTTTATCTAAGGCTTATTGACATGCCTCATTCTCAATTATGTTTGAATCCTTTTGTAGGACATTGATGATAGGCTCATAGATATAAGTAAGTTGGCTGATGAATCTTCTAATGTACTGGAGTTTGCTTAAGAAATTACGAACTTCCTTCTTTATTCGAGTAGGCAATATTTTAAGGATTTCTTTAAATTTGATATTGTCTCTTTGATTCCTCTTTCACTGACCATGAAGCCAAGGAGTTTTCCCTTTGTGACACTAAAAAAACTTTCTAGGGGTTGATACGCATTTGGTAATTGCACAGTCATTCAAAGAATTTCCTTAAGGTAGGAATGTGACCTTCTTGAGTCTTAAATATGATGATCATATCATTAACATATGCCTTAACCTCTTTATGTATAAGATCATATGAGATAGTTGTAGATGATATTTGGTATGTATCCCCAACATTCTTGAGATCAAAAAGCGTGACAATATAACAGAAAGTACCCCATAGGTTACTGAAAGTAGTTTTCTCTTGGTGGTCGAGATGCATCTTGATTTGGATGTACCCTGCAAAGCAGTTGAAAAATGACTTGAGGGCGTGATTGGTAGTTTTTTGTATGATCATGTCAATGTTGGGCAAAGGGTAATCTTCCTTTAAAGAAGCCTTATTTAGATCTCGATAGACGACGCACATGCTGACTTTTCTTCCCGAATTTAGCATAGTGACGA
This sequence comes from Sambucus nigra, assembly GCA_949130495.1. Classification (NCBI taxonomy): domain Eukaryota; kingdom Viridiplantae; phylum Streptophyta; class Magnoliopsida; order Dipsacales; family Adoxaceae; genus Sambucus; species Sambucus nigra. The sequence continues at coordinate 110,509,062 of OX422221.1, read as the reverse complement.
TATAAGCAAACTAGGTCGGATATTCAAACACATGGACAAAAACCACGTTCAACTATTTGACCACCTCATCTTTGACCTTAAAAGACTAGCGTCCTCAGTTTCTTCTTGATAGGCTTGCATTCTAGATAAGTTGGGATTTCGTGTTGCACGATCTCTGGGTTGATGCCTGACATGTCACTATAGGATCACATAAAGATGTCTAGGAATTCTTTCATGATTTCTTTGAATTGCGATCGCTCATGCTCGTTATAGGTTGATCTTTTCCTAATATCGCGTGGAGATCTACTAGAACCAATATTGATAACAATAGTCACATTATGTTGTTTGATTTTTTTCCTTATTGAGGTCAGTAAATAAATATTTATTCCTCAGATCATGTTCATCAATTACTTTATTAAAATCAATGAAATTAAAATAAGGCGCAACAAGATACTTGAAATCTTCATTTATTTCATTAACAACATTTTCTATTTTGAGAACCTCATCTAAAGAGTGCTTGTTTACATTCATATCATTAATAGAAAAAGGAGGAACATAATCAAGCTCATTTTCTAAGAAGAAGACAACATTGTTTTGGATGTGTGGGGTAGGTATGATGGGGATGCTTAGACAGTGATGATCCTTTTAGATGAGCCATACATTTTGACCTCAGTGTTTATCATGCAAAGATCCATTCCTAGTGTATGGAAGCCAAACGATTCATCGCTATTGGTGTTTTTCATGCTTGAAGAGATTTAATTGGCAGACTTAACAACTAAGGTCTTCACGTCATGATTTGGGCTCTCAGTCCAAGTAATCTTATCTTTATAGAAGATCTAAAACACCATTTTAGCTTCTTATTGGCAACATCATATTGTGGATCAGGGAAACTACTAAAGGGTAAATCCTCACCCGCTCTGACAAAATGCCCATCTAGATCATCACAAGAGATCACCTCTTTTCTCTTCAATACTTTCTTCTGAGATGGGTGATAGAGAGCCATAAGCTCACTTAGAGATGGTTGATATTCTAGTCCACATATAGGGCAGGATTATTTCAAAACTACTCGCTCAAGGATTTCTTATTGATGACCACCCAACCCTATTCTGAGCTTAAAATGCACATTCTTTAACAAATGGATCACATTAACATTACCATGTAGGCTATGCTCTAGGCACACTCTATCTTTGAAGTTATACCCTACTGTAGAGGAAGTGGATCAATCTTGAAGCTTAAGAGATATATCATTAATGTTGTGTTGTATCTCCAAGCCGGGATTATTTATACCGATGCCATGGGAGTTGTAATTATCTTTAATGATGGTGATGAATTGATTACCGACGAATAATTTCAACTTCTAATATAATCAATGTTCATTGGCCCTAGAGACCTAGAAGTCTCCTCTCCTAGAAGAAGGTTCTTAGTAACGTCATCCACAAGGTGAACAATGAAGCTGTAGGTGGTATTAGTGTATTCCAACAATTAAATAGCATATCGAGGATGCTCACCATTATGCAACCTCTCCTTTATCCCCCAGGACTTTCGTAGATCATTAATGCTTATGAGATGAATAAGTGGTTCCTTATTCTTATATTGAGCTGCACAAAGATAAAGTACATTAGCAAATAGAGCAAGTGGTGAGAACGAAAATTCAATCATTTGCAAAACAACAATTAACAACCTATGTGATCCTCCCCCCAATCAGGGCAAAAGGGGCCTCTGTTCTTCTCTCCCTCAGGTAGGGGAGGATGTTGTCAGTTTTTAATGATAAAACCCTATTCCTAATATTCTTTATTAGAATTAGGTAGATTCATGACCAAGATTCTATTAGCCTTTCACACTTTCAGGTATAAAAGACTATTAGAAGTATGAAAACAAACATAGCAGAATATGATCTCATGGACCCCCAGGTTGGTACCATATAGTTCATTCATACTATGGACTCCATTCACTATACTCCAAGTTTTGGGGGCACATTGGGTAGGAACGGCATCAAAATAATCAAAAAATTCCAGCGCACCCCCATAATTTCTAGGATATTACAAGTTTACCTTCAAATTAGCTCGGACGAGCGCACCCTCAACAGTTCAAAGGCATTACAGAATGCCATGTCAGTTTTTCAACATTCTATGATATGGGATTAGAACTTAAAGTATGTTGGCCCATCATTTAAGCCCAAATATTTTAGGGGCAATTATGAGAGTTGTTTCATGGATCAAGCCCAATCGTGCAACCGATCAGCCTAGCACACGGAGTGGAGTGGCCTACTAAATTAATACATTAAATTTTTACCATGTATTTAACGTGTACTTGAATACATTGTGATAGGCTCAAATTGGTTACCAATAATATCGAGCAAGTATTTAGGGACACATATGAGCTATCTAGGAGATTGATGAGTTACTAGTATAATTCAACCACTTAATTACCACTATAAATGCAAACCCCGACCCCAGGGGAAAGGGGATGTAATTTTGATTACTTGAGAGACACTAATAAAGAACAGTAACCTCTCCGTGGACGTAGGCACATTGTCAAACCATGTATATTTGGTATTTTTTGTGTGATTATTTAGCTCCTACATTTGTATATTTTCTATGATTGTTTATTGTGATAATTTTATACTCACACCAGTCATAGTCCAAAACCTAAAGATCACTAATCCACACATACTTCAACATAATTCATCTTTACCCCTATGCTTGGAGGTCATCAACGACACATTTAACATATAACCTATTTCAAGTCCAATATTTAGAGCATACTCTATTGGTCAGTAGGAGTTTTATAATTCTTTATACTTAGGACATTTATCCAATTTTGTATCCCATTTAGTCCCAAATAACTCAATTCCTACTGGACCATCATACTCTATATTTTAAATCCCAGTCCATTCTTGAACCTAATCCTTGGTTCTAAGACATATATCTTACACAAATGGTGATACACACAATCATGTAAACTCATGCCAATAAATAATGGCACCATACGCATCGTCCCTTTATGGCAACAGGTCAATCATGCTGAAATTTAACCCATTGACTAAGTTTTCACTTCCAAACCATAATCTTTATACTATTTGAAAAAAGTAGACCAGTTAAAAAACTTAAAATTCGTACATGGTGCTTTAACTCTTGAGACTATCGGGAATAATCCTACCTGACCATACATATCAGATTACTAAGTCAAATCATGCAATAAGGCAGATACAAGGCAAACTACTATTGCTAGGGCAATAAAATATACTATAACACTCATGAAATTCTACACAATGATCTCTTGGATTAATGCCTTATTTACCACGTCGCATCATCAATGCCTGGCCTAACCCACATCCAACATTGAGCTGTGAATTCCATTATAACCAGAGAATAACCGAACAACAAACCCTAACAATGGGAATTAAGTGAAATGCAACTAAGGTATAAAAATTATCTATACTCCTTCTCGAAATTCAGTAGATTACAAGGTGGTGACAGCTTATGAAAAATCTCCATCAATTCTTGTGAAGTTTTAACTAAAAACTTAACTTGCTCACCCAAAAGTGAAAACTCTCTCATGTAGTCTCCGGGAGCATGTAAAGTATCATGTGTGGGTGCATGTGTGCCAGAAACACGTGTAGAAGCAAAACGTGACACATACCCCAACTTAAAGCAAAATTCCCTAAGGTGTCCTCTCCTCTTGCAATGTGAGCAAACATAAATAGGCCTAGGAACACCTTCCTCAAAAACTCTAGGACGCACTCTCCTAATAGGAATGGGACGCCTAGGTGGGTTAGGGTGAGACTCAGTGAATCACACACTAAAGTGGGAACTGGCTCGGGTGCTAATTTGGAAGTAGAAGCACTGTCATGACTTATTCCTAACTTCTCACCTTTACCCTTATGAACCACCTTTTCAACCTTCTTAGGTGCGTTCAAAAAATTGACTTTGACCTCCCTGGCACGTTCGAGATCACTCTCGAGTTGGGATACACGTGTCGTCAGACTAGACAACGTGTCGGTCAAATCACACTTCTCCTTTCTCAAAACCTCCTTCTCTTTCTCCAAATCTAAAACCCGACGACCTAAATCCCTATTATACCTTTTTGTTTTCAAGGTCTCGGTGTACAAATCTCTAAAAGCTTTTTGGAGATCACTTTCATCTCCACTTTTACTCTCACTTTCTCCCTCACTTGAAGCGCTCAAACCATCACTATCACTTTCGTGTGCACTCTTGTGAGACAAAGTGGGTGTGCTCACACGATTAGAAAATGCGACAACCATCCCATGTCCCAAACCTTTATCAGACTTATCACCTTTATCACCCTCACTATCACTAAGAGTGGCGGGCATAGCAGTCTCTTTACCCTTTCTCCTTATCCTAGTAGGACACTCTCTAGCTATGTGCCCTTTCCCTTCACACTCAAAGCATCTGATATCATCCTCCTTGTCACTATCTTTGGCCTCCTCTTTCTTTTTATTTTTCTCAAAAAAATTCTTTTTATTGGAAGAATTATTTTTGTTCATTTTGAGAAATTTTTTAAAATTTTTCGCAAACAAGGCCATATCATTAAAATCAAAATCTCCCTCAGAATCGGACTCACGGACTTTTTCTTTCTTTTTCTTAAAATGAGTCTTTAAAGAAATGCCATTATCCTTAGCCTTAATGGTTTTGGGAAACATGTCAATCTCATAGGTTTGAAGATCTCCTACAAGTTCTTCCAACTTAAGTGATTTTAAATTTCCCAAAGAGTTCAAAACAGTGACTTTAGGAATAAAGCGTTTTGGGAGAGATCTCAAAATCTTTTTAACGACACGCGTGTTATCAATCACCTCACCCAAATTAAAACATGTGTTAATAATGTCTGACAAACGAGCATAAAAATCATCAAAGCATTTAGACTCAGACATGGTGATAGTTTCAAATTGGGTGGCCAAATTTTGTAATTTTGATTCTTTAACCGCGTTCGTACCCTCATGTGTCAGTTTCAAAACATCCCAAGCCTCTTTAGACGTGGTGCACGTCATAATTCGGCGAAACTCATCAGGAGAGACAGCTCCAGAAATAGCACTCAGACCACGGGAATTAAAATTGGACAATTTATAATCATCTTCAGTCCAGGCTGACACGGGTTTTAAAGTGGTGATGTTATTAACAGTGACCGTGGGAGGAGTCCAACCATTTTCACAAAGCAACCAAACACGCTCGTCAATAGATTTTAAAATCGATTTCATACGAGCTTTCCAGTAGGCATACTTAGACCCGTCAAAAATAGGCATCTGATTATATAAGTGCTCCATAGGAAAAATTGCGATTTTTCACAAAACTGATTTTTTAAAAAAAATCAATATCACACGATTTTGCGGAAAATAGGAATACGCAATAAATTAGCGCAACCCGTTCTGATACCAATTTGAGAATGCGTGTAATATCGATTTAAATTAAATTCGCAAGTTTTTCAAGTAACCCCTTTTTAATTAGAGTCTATTAAAACAGCCCCTACACATGCATCTAATCAAGATAAATCATTCAAGCCATGCATGGTAAAATAAAGACGAGCAATTGAGGAAAAAACCCCTTCCGGGTAAAAACCTTTTATTTCTAGAACTTTAAAGAATTTACAAGACCATTGACTTACATACAACCTGATAATCGCCCACAAGTGTAACGCACGGTGTCTTCGGTAAACCTTCAAAGCAACGGCTAAAAACAGTGTGACACAGAAATACCCGTAGGTATCGATTCCTATGTCGGCGGCTGGAATTTTCCCTTTCCAGGAGGGCAGCAATGAAGAAGAGAACGGCTTCTCCACAAAGGTTGAACAAACCAAAGTTGTGTTCTTGGGTTACACAAAAAGATTCACAAAGGATTGGCAATTGTGTGAATCAAAAACCTAGAGTCTTGGGCTCAATAGGTGAAGACTTAGAGTATTTAGGACTCTGAAAATTGTCTTGAAAAGTCTTGAAAATAACTCTCCCGAAGTTGGTATAAATAAGAAAACCACGGAAAGAGTTTTCAAAAACTGGGACTGTCCGTAATTATCCCAGGAGGACCGGTCCGGTTGATGGGCGGATCGGTTCGGTAGACCGGATCAGTTCTTTTAATTGCAGGCGGATCAGTCTGGTTGACATCGGATCGGTTCGGCTTTTTAGCTTAATCGGTTCGCTATGGATCCGGGGTATACTGGCCTCACTTTAGCAGTCGAATCGGTCTGGTATCTTTAGGCGGATCGGTCCGGATTAACCGGATCGGTTCTTTTATCTGGGCCGGATCGGTCCGGTCTGTTCCCTGATTCCTCTTCTCCTTTTGATATTCGGATCCGTTGATGAGCGTATAAATCTTGAATTTCTTCAACGGTGTAACGACGTATGACATATAAAATGCTAATGGACAAAAATGTCCTTACAGGCCTAAAATATCAATCCACTATAAAAATCGGATAATGTAATTATAAACCTTACTCACCAAGAAAATGACATTATTACTAAAAAATAATATGATGTGAAACTCCCCTCATTAGAAGCGATGCCCACCTACTTGTTCATTCCCGATGAATGTAAAATGTGCCTCATTTAAATGATGCCACGCTACTAACTTTCCTTGGATGTCATAATGAGAATCCTCCCTTAGTTTTTGTGAGTACAACCTATCTCGAATTAAAGTTTTGGAGCCAAAACTTGATGAATCACATTTGAACCACTATTTTGTCTTAGTACAATATCAATAATTATCAATGGATGGCATTACTGACGTCCCTACCTTAAGATATGCACGCCGAATTATGCTCATTGTTATCTTTACATAGACCGCGATATGATTTGCAAATCCAAAAAAACATTTCCTCATTTGAGTTATGTGCCAAATGTACAAACTACACTGATTCATTATAAAAAATCCGTGATGCTTGAATATTATTGGAATTGGACACCATATTCTTTAAGTGTCGATGCTTGCAAGAAGAGAGAAAATAATAAAAAAATGTCATTATCGTCGAAGTTGTATTGAGATAGTTTAACCCACACACAAAATTATGCTTTCAGACGGTGCATATAAAGCCCACATTGGATTTAACTTGCAGTGAGTAAAGATGATTCCACCTCAAAAAATCGAGAGTTCTAGTGCACCTGTGCACAATTTCCTTTTGCTGACCATATCACTATGCTAAATTCTAGTGTTAGGATGTCAAAACTAATTTACAACACCCAAGTTACTTCCAGCTGACCGAATTGACCTGAATGATAGAGTTGTTAGTGGTGTTCTGGAACTATACTAGTCTCTGCCCATAATGAGAGTTCGTATTCAACCTCTAAGATTCCAATGGGATGTGAACGTACTCACGACTTATGAAATAAGTTATTGAGAGGCCATGACTACCATAAACCCTTGCCTATAGATGCGATGCATGACCCTTATTTTGATGTTGTCGTTATCAATCCATTGATCCTAATGTTGTTGAAACTGTCATTATTTATATTCCCTTAATTGTAATAGTTCTTACCATGCGATGCATTTCACTGCTTGGATTGACTCATGAAATCTTTTGGTTTTTGGTTCCTGCCCAAGAATATCATGAATCTCATGCTAATGATTGCACATGGTAGAACCGTTGTAATTAGCTAGTTTAATTTCCACTTACTTCATGACCTATTCTCCCAAGAATGATCTACTAGTTTATGAATGTATTTCCAATGTTTGTTGGGATGCAGGGATATGTCTCCATGGTCCAATTCCCATTGTGTCTCTCTAGGATGCTAAGAGTATGAGATGAGTATCATCATCATTCCTACACTAGGTACCCAAACCCTTTTCGAGAATTGACCAATGCTATTCGTGGCTTACTAATGATTAATCCTACTTGTCTCACTATGTCCTTAAAACAAACTTACGTTCATTTTGTAACAATCTAAAGGTTATGATCTTATACTGATATTGCTTGTGTTTTCAGATCTGATGCAACAAGGATTTTTAATAAAGCACAGTCCTAATGTTGAGCTTTAACTTTTATGGTGCCTTTATGCTAGAGGTGGTTGTCTAAACAAAACACCTTATTGTCCTTGACGAAGATGTCACCACTAATTTCACTTTTTGATTAAGGTATTTTGATTCTCAAGGAGGAACGACATTTCACAAAAAGTTCTTTATACTAACTACTACGAAATGCTACATGTTCTTCGGGAACCCGATCAATCACTCAACAAAAATATATGCTTCCTAGGCTAACACTTTACTATGTTACTTATTGACCCATATAAGGACACCGATAGGAGATGAAACAATAACTAAAATCCCAATTTGTTATTGCTAATGAAAGAAACCCTCCAAGGACGACATAATTATAATCCCGACGTCGCAATCAGATTTGTATAAACTAAAGTCCCAAACTCGTCGCGTAAGACTGAGTCCCAATATTGAATGTTGAAGATCGAAGGATTAAATCCTAATCTAACGTCTAAACATTACTCTAAAAAGTAACTTGAACCAAAATATCTTATACCAAGTTGAACACCCGACCATGAATTTAGGGTTACCTTTGGGTTAACCTAGTCCGATTTAGTTGCATTAAGTGTGAAGTGACGTGAAACAACCTAAATAATATTTTTAGTCCCTTTTAGTTGATTAAAATTACCAAATAAGCATGCATTTTTGTTTTTTAAGATGTCTAAGCATGGTAATAACAATTATGGAACCCATTAGGAAATTCTCGGGGTTTGAGTAATCAGAGCTACTAGATTAAAATTCAGTACATACTTACCTATAAAACACTCTCAAAAGATAAAACATCAACTAACTTGTCATACCAAAAGGAATGGGGTGATCCAATGCCTAGTAGGGGTTCCCAACATAATACCATATGAAAACAAATGGAAGAATAAAGGAATGCAATACTATAAACAATATAATTCTAACCCACTTCCATATGAAAATACAAAGTAGTATATGCATTAGTCATGTTTGAATTCAAAACATCATCTTTAATTTTAGGTTAAGTACCAGCAGTCCTAGTCTTATCAAACATAGTCCTTTAATTGATTAAATCACACGATTAATTTAGGAAAATCACATTTTTGTACTCTTTTAAAACAATCCACCTTTCTTTCAAAAATATCAACTTTAGCATTTAAATTAACACACATTTGGTGTTTCTTCAAAGTGGCATTTAAACACACGCACCCGGTGTTTGAAAAAAAAAATTACACGTCAATGTATCCAGTTTGGGATTGTGCCTAACCATGGGGTTACTCACGCATCCGATTATTATCTTTTTATGTTAAATTATCCACACGCACCTATATCAAGCCTGGGATTATACCGCATCATGAGGTCATTTAAATACCTAGTTATTATAATTTTTATTCTTTTCAAACCATATTAAATTCTCCACACTTACCTCGGTCAAACTTGAATAGTTCCCCACCATAGGGTTTCCCACACACCCAGTCATCACATTTTTATTCCTTTAATTTATAAATACTAAATTCCACATTTTTATCTCATATTTTGGAGTTCATCAATTCTATTTATTTTAAGAGTTATCCATTGTTTGGGCTAATTTATTTAAACTTGGAAAACTAACCTGCAATAATTTATTAACAAATTATCATTTTTCATGGAGTTTATCAAATCCCATCTATGTTCACGGTCTTGCACCAACAGCCATAAATGTTGTGGCTATTTTTTCACTAGTCAGTTATTTTAGGTCTAAGACGAAGCCACACATTAGGCTTCGGGGCCTTGTTAAATTTATTTTCGGTGACTCCTTTATGAAAACTCTTTTATTATCATTTAATTCTTTCATTAGCGATCAACCGACCGTTTTTAATGAAAGTACCCGACCGTATTTATTGCTTGTATAATTTGTGATACTTTTGAGCTTTAACATTTATACTCACCCTACGATGGCCAAATTACGCAAACACTTTACACATGGCTTACACTTTTTATCCTCATTATATACTCAACCTGCTTTTTTTCCCTGTTTGAACATTTTTACAGTTGAATTCAGTTGACACAACTTTTAAGGTCCAATTTCATAATTTCTAAAACATGAGATTGATTTTTAATATCTTTACAAAGTTAAAATCCAATAATATTAAAACATTATGGGATAATTCTAAAAAATCACAAGTATAAGGGTACTTTTATAATTTTCCAATATCCAGGGACATTTTGAAAATTCAATAACTCAGGGATTATTTTGTAAATAAAAGAAGTTGGGGAGCTATTTAAAATATCCAAAGTCCTTGGTTTGTATTGTTAATATTACTTAAAGTGCATTTTTAGAGTCAAACATCACATTTTAACAAGTTTAGGGTTTAAGTTATAATTTCATGAACTTTTGTGACCAAAAATCCTTAACAAGTTTTGTGATAAAAGCACAATTTATAACTCCCTTTGATCCCAAATAATAAAGAATCAAAACTCTAGGGTTCAAATAATATTTTTAGAATATTTTTTAAAACTCCCGACTGTTGACATTATTTTTATTTTTCACAAGATTTAATGTTGAACTAGTTAAATGTATAAACAACCAATATGCACAATATATGTTTACAACCCACACATAAATTAATTTTCATATGTAATATATACTGAAATTTGCCTACATTCATAATATGATCATACACATAACATCGCATTTATGAACCTTTAAACAAAATCAAGTCTAAAATTGATTCCACACCCCTACCAATTGAAGACCAAAACATGACCAAAATTATTTATGAGGAAGTTAAACCCCACTTTCAAATATGGCCTCCAAGGAAATAATTCCTTGCTAGAAGACACACACCCATGAATTTTCTTTGCTTTTCTACTATAGAACCCCATTAGTATATCCTCCTTATACACGCTGAAAATCACTCACTACGGCTTATTTTCCTCCCATAATGGTGTTGGAAGAAGGGTTTTTTTGTGAGAGAATGGTATTTATTTATCTGAATTGGTTGAATGCACCAAAAGAAAGCTTAACCCCATATTTTAAAGAAGGGGAACAACACATAAGTTGGAGACATATGTTGCTCCCCTGGTGAATCTAGCTGCCAGGTTTTGAAATCTTAGGGGTTTAGTCTAATTCTCCCGTTTTAAGCCAGCACCTTCCGCGGTGGAGACCTCAATCATGATCTCTCTTTATTCGAGTTGTAATAGTTAAAAAATAATAGTTACAAAAAACACTTTTATCTTGTGGCATCTTTCAAACTTCTGCTCTTGTGTTCCCTCATATGGTAAATTAATTCACCCCACATTTCTAACTTAAAACCAACCTTTTTTCCCTCACTTAAGACACTTAATCCAATTTGAGTACATTATCCAAATTGTACCAATGGCATAATTTACTATTAAAAGACTTATACCAGTCCAATAATCTTCCAATTACTCTAATTTACTTCACATCAAACTCAAACTTAATTCACTAATTATCACAACTAATTGAGTAACTGTTCATTTATCCTTACTAAAATTTACCAATGTATAATAAACTATAAAATATGTATGATTTTTGTGAAATTTAATTCCCATAAAATCAATTAAAAACTACATGACAAACACTGTGTATATGGTCTAAAATAAGTCACGTGAATGGAAAACCCCAGAAATATATCATGTAAATGTGTCAAAGGGATCTGAGTTAACGAAATGTGATAGAAAGAACCATACCAACAATACACAAGGGAACCGTGCAAATGGTTTTTGGCAGAAAATTATGGAATTTAAAAAACTATAATCCTCGTGTGAATGGATACGTAATCAACCATGCCCTTGGTATTAAGTAGAAACCTCACACTTAAAATCCATCTTTAGCAATTCAATTTCAATCTTATCAATCTTTTAAAAAATTCCCTTAATCTTATATCACCGTACACCCTCCCTTGCTCAAACAAAGAAATGTATCTGATAAGAGGTATTTTCAATCATTCCAAGGCCCAACGTGGAATGTTATGATTAATGTATGGGTAGGGTAGGAGGTATACAATTAAAGGAATCAGAGATTAATGATTGGATAAATGATCAAATGGGTTATTAGTCAGCATACGTATAGTGGAATGACTGAATTGGTGATTAGAGGAATGATCAACACACGACATCAATAAGATGAATATGACAACTCTATAGAGACGGATGACTTGTTATGGCCAATCAAATACTTGGGTTCATGAGATAAACTCCCACTTTGGTCAACCGGGCATTCACTTCATCGGACGAATGAGATCTAAGGCATTGAACCTTTGATACTTAGTCAACATGTTGTTACTTCGAACGTCTAACACCTTCCCTATTAACATAGTTAGGAATCTTGGTAAACAGGCAATGAGAGTATATATGGAGGAGTCAAAAAAGAACCCGTATCTTCTTCAAATTCAAACGCTTCCAATGTGCATGCTATGAATGAGGAGAGATGTGTAAAGGCTAAGAATATAAGCCTCTCATAATATGGAATTCCATTAATATCATATGCTCTATAAATCTTTGTACTCCTTATTTCCCCAAATAAATAAAAGAGAACCCCCAACCCTTCACCCTGTGGACTTACGTCAATCTTGACCAAACCACGTATACTTTTTATTTCTCTTTTCTCTTATTTCCTTCACTTGACTGGCGTTATAATTATAAATTTATTATATCTAGTGTGTAAACTCGATTTTCCAGCTCAAAATAATTTGTGTCGTCTGTGGGAATGACTATTTCTAAATCCATGAACACAAATTAGGTGACTCGAACCATTAATAACCTCAGAGAGCAGCAACAATCTCTCTAAGATTAGATCACAGAAATCTTGGGGTGTTTACAGCCACTTCCACCACCAGTACCAGAGCAGTAAGTGGATTGGGGTCCTCTCATATAATGGAGAATAAACTGTCCCATCCACCTCCACCATGCCTGAAGCTCCCCTCCGTCATTCATGGGCATCATTAGATAGGTAGGTCGAGCTCTTACCAATCATTGAGAACGCTGAAGATGTCGAACGAGAGTCATTGACCAGCCAAGAAGTTATGGATTGCCCAATTTCATCTCACTTTAAGATTGAGAGAGTGGACTCTTTTTATAGGACCATTGAACAAAGAGGAAATATAGATCATTATGGGGACCACATAGACTTTCTAAATAACCCAAATCAGATAAGATATTGAGCGTTCTCCACGACACTAATGGGTTTAAAGAGAATTTGGTTCAATCGTCTCCCACCCAATTCGGCCACATGTTTCAAGGATCTCTCAGATCCCTTTATCCAACATTTCATATGAAGTCAAATTCACAAGAAGACCACCAACCATTTGTTTAACATCTTCCAAACAAAGGACGATAATCTTAGGAAGTATGTGAAAAGATTCAATGGACACCTCCTCCATATTCATCACTCGAATGAGAAGGTGGACATGTCAGCATTCTTATGAGGGACATACAACAGTAGTATAATATACTTATTATCGAAGAATTTTCCCACCAACATGATGGAGATGATGAAGAAAGTGCAGAGCACATGCATGATGAGGGCATAATTATAATTAGAAGGTTAAGCCACCAACCAAGAGATTTCAGAGAAAAAGGTTCAAATAGAGAAGGTTTGAAGAAAGAAAGTTCGAGAACGAGCACAGAAGGAGAAAAATCTTTTCACAAGGAGCTCAGTAAATGAACAAGAGTTATATAGAACAATTCACTCCCCATAATAAGATCGTAAGGGAAGATCTGAACATTATGGTCAATTCAAAGATGCTGAGGTGGCTAAGAAAACTAAAGAACAAGATGGTCAGACCCAGGTCAAATATTTACTGTCAATTTCCTCGAGACTACAAGCATGATACCAATGATTATCTGCACTTGAAGAGCAATATTGAAACATTGGTCCTAAGGGGGCATGAGAAAATTTGTACAAATAAGAGATCATAAGCTTGACGAGCGAGGCAATGCATGGAAGGATAATTGGAGTAGAAGATGATTAAAAGATAGTGAACCTGAATGAGAAGAATGAATGAATGTCACTATGGTTAAAGGGGAAGAGAATAAATACAGTCTCCAATGGATTCATATTTGTGGGAGAATCGACCTTGGTTCGCCGAATATACCAGAGTCATATATGATAATTGATGGAGGTATAAATGGAGAAACCTGTCGAAGATAGGGTGGACATCACCTTTACACCGAAGGACTCTGATATGATCACTCCCCATGCCAATCCCCAACTAATCATAACTGAGATCTCCAAACGAACAATTGAAAAAATCATGGCGTACATGGGGTTTTCGACAAATATCATCTAATTTGAATGCTATGAACACATAAGGCTTAAGGGAGCAAAATTAAAGCCAGTAAGTGACCCACTATTGGATTTTTTTGAGAAGCAGGTACAGCCAAAAGGGGGGATTAAATTCCCATTCACCATAGAAAATGTTTTGTAGTTAAACACTCTACAAGTGGAATTTTTGGTAGTGAGATCGCCATCAACTTACAATGTACTGGTTGGACAAGCTACCCTTAGTAAAGCCGAGGTAGTCTTATAAATCAAACCCCTAATTATTTGATTATCAAATTCCTTACCATTCAGTTCCCAACAACGAATGGGAAAATGTATGGAAGCTAACTCTCTCTAGGAGTTATTACTTTTCTTCCTTGAAATAAAAGATAGAGTTTCAATAATGATGGGTTATACCCAAGAGAAGAACCGATCGTGGGGTTTTTAATCAAAGAGATCCCAATTCCACTGTATGATAATCGCTCAGAGAGGGTGGTATACGTGGGATATCACTAACTATCAGAAAGAGAGAAGAATTGGTCTTATTTTTGAAGAGGCACCCGTTCGTGTGGAGCCATCAGGTTGTGATAGAAATTTATGCCTTAGTGACTAGTCATCAGCTGAAAGTGGACCTAACTACCTGACTAGCAAGGAAGAAGAAGAAGGAGTTTTCCCACAAAAGGAACCATGTCATACACGATGAGGTGGGTAAGTCACTAGAAGCATATTTTATTTAGTATTTTAAGTAACCATAATGGTTTTTAAATGTCATAATGGTCCAAAAACAAAATGGAAAGTGGAGGCTATGTGTCGACTATTTGGACCTGAATAAATCATGTCTAAAGAACTCATACCCTCTGTTGGGGATTAACACCCTTGTGGATGCCATGATGGGGCATGAGATATTTTTATTCATGGATGCATACTCCGAATATAATTATATTTGAATGCATGCGGATGATAAAGGTAAAACCTCCTTCTTGATCTACATGTAGATGTATTATTATGGGTTATACCATTTTATTTAAAGAATGCATGTATGAGGAATAGATATGGAAGATCATAGAGGTGTACGTGGATGATATACTGGTGAAGAGATTGAAAGGAGAGGATCATGTGACCATCTTAGAGAATACTTTTAAATTTATATTCGGTCATGTCGTTGGTGTAGGGAAAATCTAGGTTGATGGAAATGAGAGTGTAAGAGTCATCAGGGGAAATCAGGAGTATCCCAATGTCATATGATTTCTTATTGGTAGTTCCATCAAAGAACATTTGCCACCAGAGGTCTTCCTGAGAGGTGCGAAGGGTGCATTCATTAGAGAATTCGAAAATCCAAACATCAACTTCTTCCATGGGATAGTCAGCAAGGTAGTCGAAGATGGCTCTCCTTTTTATGGTTTTCTACGTGACATACATAATATCAAACTGGGCTAGTAGCATCAACCACCAGGCCATTCAGCTAGATAAGGTGGGTTTCTCGAACAGGTATTTAATAAGATTTATTTGGTGCACAAGTGTAATGGGAAAGCAAGCATGTAGTACCGTAATTTTTGAGTGACCCAGAGAAGGGCGACACATGATTTTTCCAAGGCAATGTAATTGACTTCGTACCTGATCCATTTATGACTGGCATAGTTGATGGCCTTCTCTTTGCGGGATCCTTCAAGGTATTGGGCTTGTAAAGCCCCAGTTGCAGTATTTGTTATGATCAAGTATAGGAGTAGGGGAAAACCAGGCTATGGTGGCATGAGTATCAAAGGTCGGGTTAGATACTACTTGATTTGGTCAAAGTCTTCCTGACAAGTCTCATTCTAGACTTTGGTGAAATCCTTTTGGAGGATTTTAATGAGAGGTTCATAAATAAAAGTCAACTGGCTGATGAACCGGCTGATATACTATAATTTTCCCAAGAATCCCCAGACTTCCTTCTCCATTCGAGGTTATGGAATTTCGAGTATGGCTTTTAGTTTAACTAGGTCTACTTCAATCACATTCTCTCTAACCATGAATCCCAAAAGTTTTCCTTTGGTAACATCAAATACACATTTCTGTGGGTTAAGTCGACTCTGGTATCACGGCAGTCATTTGAAGAACTTTCGGAGAGCAGGAGCATGACCTTCTCGAGTCTTAGACTTGATGATCATATCATTCACTTAGACCTCAACCTCTTTGTATATCTGATCACGCAAGATGGTTATGGCAACCCTTTGATAAGTAACCCATGCATTTTTTAGATTGAATAGCATAACTGTGTAATAGAAGGTTCCCTAGGGGGTGATAAATGCGGTATTTTCTTGATGATCAGGGTATATATTGATATGATTTTATCCAATAAACCCATCAATGAATGGCTTGAGAGTGTGACTGGTCGTGTTTTCAACGATCATGTTGATATTGGGTTGTGGGTATTTGTCTTTTGGAGAGGCTTTGTTTAAATCTTGATATTCAACGCATATGAGGACCCCTTTCCTTCAGATTTTGGCATAGGTACAATGCTGGTTAGCTATGTGGGATATTTAATTACCCAGATGAATCTTACACTCAATTGTTTGACCACCTCTTTTTTAATCTTGAGCGACCATTCGATGCAAAGTTTTCATAGTTTCTATTTGATTGGTTTTCATTCCGAGATAGTTAAAATCTCGTGTTTATCTATGTCGAGGTCAATGCTGACATGTCGTCATAAGATCACACGAAAACATCCACAAATTCCTTCAATAGTTCTTCGAGTTTCACGCTCTCATGCTCGTCAAGGGTGGATCATATCCCAATCTCGTGCAGTTGGCTACTAGAATCGAGATTGATAACAACAGTCTCATCCTCATTAATTTAAACATGGTTATGTTGTTTGTTATTAGCCTTATTAAGATTAGTTAAGATTTGTTCATTTGTAAAATCATCATCATCAAGAGTTTGATTAGAATCAAGACAATTAATGTAAACCACAACAAGATACTCAAAATATTCATTTATTTCATTCCTGGAAAAAATAGCATTAAGAACCTCATCAAAGGAGGTCTCGATTACACTGTGATCAGAATAAGGAGAAAAAACAAAAGAAGAAGAAATATGATAAACATTTGGGTAGGGTTGTATCTCAGTAGGTGGAACTGGCACAACATTCCAGTTAAGGAGGGGTACATAAGTAGTCTTGGTCAGGATGGATAGATTCGACGATATAATGCCTGAGTGGATCATACAGAGTGTCAGCACTAGTGTCTGCAGATTGAATGAATCTTCAGTGTAACTTCCCTCAGAAACCTTGGTCATAGCTATAGTCTTCTCAATGAGTGGTCACTCATCATGCTAGGAACTTTCGGCCCATGAGTAGTTATCTTAAAAGATCCTCGACTTCATCTTCTTATCCATATGGTCATACCATAGTTTGAAAAAGTCGAAAGAGGGAAATTTTTCACCCTCTTTGATGAATATCTCGTTCAAGGAATCTCTTAAAATAGTCTTGGTACTTTCTAACCTTATCTTCACCTGATGTTAATGGATCCTTCTGAGTTCCTATGGTGATGGTTGATAACCCAGGCCACATGGAGGAAAGGCCTTCTTTAGCACTATGCTTCCAATATTCCCTATTTTCGTCGTTCCAGCCCAAGTCTGGGCATAAAGTGCAGATTCTTGAACATCCGTATCACATTGAAATTACCGTGAGGGTTGTGCTCTTGGGAGACTCTATCTTTAAAGTCTTCCCCTACTGGGAGTGGAAGTGGTTCGACTCGAAAGCCAGACAGAAGCATGTCATTCACCCTATGTTATATTTTTAGTACGGAATTATTGGTGCTTGCATTCTCGGTACTATCATCATCGCCCAAGATGGTGATGACGTACCCATTGATGAAGAACTTAAGATTTTAATGGAGATAAGAAGATACCCCCTTGATTCTCTAAAGCCATGGTCGACCAAGTAGTAGGTTAAAATAAGAATGTATATCGATGAGTTGGAACTCAGTAACAGGATTTATAGGGCGAACCCTTATTATAAGTTTTATGGATCCCATGTCATAAGCATGCACTGCGACGAAAGTTGGAGCAAGGTCGCTTACTTTCAAACCCAAGTAGTTAAAGATTCTTAACGGGCAAATATTGAGTGTTAATCCGTTATCGATGAGTGAGATCGGAACTGTCTTCCCCATTACTTCAACGAAGATGTTAAGGGCATAATTATGATTAGGACCAAACTTTGGGATTTTTTCTTTAGAGAAGGAAAGCATTCTAGTAGAGGTTAAGGACCCAACTAAGTTCACAGCTTCTTTTAGACTGGTGGAAGGAGGGACTCTGGGCCTAGTAAGCAATTTTATCAAGGCTCGTCGATGTAGTTTGGAAGATATAAAGAACCCCCATAAGGTGATGTTGGCCTGAGTTTTCTTCAACTGGCCGAGGATCTTTCTCTCCTTGATGGTCATTTCTAGCATGGGGAATTTCTTGACAACACCCTTTCTTTTATCTGTCGTTGCTAATGGAGGATTCAGACTCTGTTAGTGCCTCCCAGATCTTGTCATATGGTTCACAAAAGGGAGGAAGAACATAAACCCTATTTTTTCATCTATCTCAGGCTGTTCGGCCACTTTGTTGATCTATCCTAAAAGACCTTCAAACGATATCATCCTACATACACTGATCACTAGGATAACCTTTTCCTAGCTTAACTCTTCATCTAAACTATAAAATTCATCCCCCATCCGGTGGCAACGATGTCATCCTTCTACGAGAAGTCAATGCGTTCCACAACTTCCATAGATTATTTATATAAATCCTCCCGTTCAACATATAGATATAGAAGTGAAGGGACCAATCGCCCTTGTATCTTTATGGCATCAGGTAACTCGAGAATACTATAAATTTCATTGGTCTGTCGGAATAAATTAACCTACCATGATCTGAATTGTATTGTCTAAACTGACTTCAATAATGAGTACCACCCAATTATCTAACTCTCGAGCCCACTTTCGGGTTTCCATGAATAGTGTGCTGAACTTTGGAGGTTAATGGTTATTTCTGAGGGAAAGTTCAGCCTAAACTCAAGGAGTTAGTTCAGTACCGCTTGCAATTCCATATCTTTCCTTTCGAAACAAGTATGAATGGTAATGCATGCTCTTGTAAGAAATAATAGGGCATGATCGACAAAATAAGTAGGGTGTAGGAGAAAAATATGGGCAAACTTTAAGGGGTTTAGGAGAATATACAGGTATAATGGATGATTTACTCGATACAATATGGGTAGATAGGTCGAATTCCTGGTAATTTTTAAGAAGATAACTCTTTCATGATTTGGGAGTGGATTATGAGTGGTGTTCGATTTAGGACTAGATGGTGGGGCGACAACACCCCGGTCAATCAGACCTTGAATTATATTTTAGAGATAGAAGCACCGATCAGTGGTATAGCCGACATTTTGATAGAAATCACAATGGGCGTTGGGTTTGAAATTTTCGAGTAGTGGGTTTGGTAATGGTTGAGGGTCCAATGGCTTGATGAGATTTTAGCTCAATAGGGCTTGATAGACTTTGGACAGGGGAGCATGAAGCTCAGTGTATTCTTTTCTGACTAGGTTGGCACGGAATTCTAGTGCCCAAGAGGTAGCAGGCTATGAGATGTTATTGATGGTTGAGACTGTTGTAGGCTTTTCATACTTTCTTAGAGTAAACTGCTCGAAT
Organism: Sambucus nigra; assembly: GCA_949130495.1. Taxonomy (NCBI): domain Eukaryota; kingdom Viridiplantae; phylum Streptophyta; class Magnoliopsida; order Dipsacales; family Adoxaceae; genus Sambucus; species Sambucus nigra. Next base: position 110,489,206 of record OX422221.1, on the reverse strand, counting down.
ACTTTCGTTGGCTCAACTTCTGTCTTGGCAAGACTTTCTTCAATATCTACTCCTGTTTTTCGTAGGGCTCGAAAATTGTGGTAAGACTGTCCTCCCATTATTGCTCGAACATGGGGTAGAATTTTTTCTTCACAATAGTAAATTGCTCTTCTTCAAAAGGTCGGTTGGTCACGGTGGCCCCTTTTCTCCCTCCACCTTGCTATGAAATTACTGATGGTTTCTCCGAGATTCTGCTTGAGAAGTTCTAAATCATGGCGTATAACCTCCAACTCCTCATTGTATTTGTAATACAACATGAATTCAAGGGCAACGGCCTCCCAATTGCGAATTCTGGATTCCTAGAGGGATATCTGCTGGAACATGTGGGCCATTATTTCCTCAGAGGCACCTAGGAGAGTCATGACTCGTTGATAGATTTAAAGATGAACAATTGAGGGCGTGCTACCCCCAAACTTTTCAATACTGGGCATCTTTGGGATTAGGGACCCGATTTAGTTGAATCACGTGAACCTCAGTTTGAAGGTTGTCGATCTTGGTGGTAAGTTGGACTACAACCGTTATCAAAACAGGATGCACATTTAATACTTGGTCTGCTTTCCCCATGGAAAGATATTGGAGGTGGTTTTCGGACTTGAAAGAAGTAGTGGGAGAATTGACGGAGATTCGGGGCGATTTGATGGAAGGCTGAAGCCAATAGGAAGCCAGGCTAAGGGTTAGGTATGCGATTGACCTGAGAAGGAAAATGATTTGAATTTATTTTTGAAGGATAAAGGGACGAATCTTTTAGAAAAAAGAGGAAAACGTTTTGATACTTTTTGGAAAGAGGAAGACAAAATGTTTTTGGTATTTTGATAAAAGAGGAGAAATGTTTATTTTGGTATTTTAATGAAAGAGGAGGAAAAAGTAGTTTTTGACACTTTTGGTAAGATAGGAGGGAAAAACGAGAGAAGAGTCTCAGCATGACTATTATTATGTTCATGTTTTCACTTGTATTAGGTTTACCTAAATGTAAAATATATGTCGGACGGGACCCGAGCCTGGGAAAATTTGGGTTTGAAAAATTATATGTAAAACATGGTTTGACTTATTTCCAGTTTTATAGGCAGGGTCCCATTTTGGAAAAAGACGAAATCATGCAAAAATTTGGGCGGCATGCTGACCTGGCATTCCGACAGAGTTTCGAGTAGTAACCGGCAAACTAAATATTATTGCCTTAGGTATGCAGTATTTGAAGGATGTACTCGACATACGTGAACGAGTTCCCTATACCTCCCGTCATGACTTTGATCAAGCGGTATGATGTAGAGGGAGCCGACTGATATATGTCAAAGGTACTTGGCCAATGGATGGTGAGAGTTATATTGCTTAGGTTAACTGTGACCTACCGGACTAGCTCCCATTACAAAGTGACCCCCTAGTTACGGGACATTTTTTGGTCAATAGCCATTCTCTTGGTGATGTAATGTGAAAAGTGCATGATTCTTGATAGTATGTTATAGAGAGAGTATTTTATTTGGCATGATGAGCACTATACTATTAAGGAAGAATGTACAAGTATCATGAAAAGTAAATTTAGCATGGAGCATGAAGATTACACTAAGCATGGATATGTGAGAATAAGTGATGTATGAATATTTATAAGTGAGTGTGTGGTAGTGAACCTAAGCATGGATCAACTACAAGTGGTGTGTGATAAATGTGAGTGAACATGGATATATACAAGTGTGATAAGTGGAGGTGAGTGCTAGTTATACCTAAGCATGGATATTATAAGTTGTGTGTGAAGCATGTGAGTATAAGTGAACTTATATACACATGTAATTAGTGTGAGGTGTACATGGAGAGTATCTACAAGTGGGTGAGGGAGGAGTGATATAAGCATGAGGTAGATATATACAAGAAATAATAAAGGAGAAAAAAGGGAACATACTTGTAGGTTCAAACGCACACAAGCTGAAAATGATAACACCCATGCAATTAGAGTTTAGTCCTCTTATGACAAGTCAATCCCCAGCAGAGTCTCCATTGTGTCCATCCCCGTAGATCTTCCTCCCTCTCTTGCCCGGGGTACTTTTGAGTGTTGGGGGGGAGAGGGAGAGATAAAGGTCACAGGCCCCTTGCTACATAGTTGGGTGCTTTTGTCGTCGTCGGTGTTAGGGTGATGTAAAGAGATAGAGTCGCCAACCTATTTTGCAAAAAACAGGTAAAAGAACATGTCTCCACCTCAATAATGGTGTGCTTTTATAGTTTACTAAATTAATTTATTCAGCAAATTAAAATTTGGTTTCAAACTAATTTTTTAAATTAGTTTTAACTTGTTAATCAATTGTTTACTCAATTAATTAAATTTAGACCTATAGGACATGACATGTCTTGTTCATGTTCTTTTCGTTCTTCAGTTAAATCCATGTGACACCCGCCTATTTTAACCACGGATAATCAATCATTTATTAAAACAAATAGGAATATCAGTTGGATCATTCTTAGCATCACTGTCGAAACGTTTTAAATTACTATCCACCTAAATTAAATTAAGTTGGTGCCAAATTTTATTTTGTATTAATATAACAACTCGCGGAACTTAAATATATTCACCAAATCATCTACACAATATAATAATTAGAACCAATCACATAATGAATAACTAAATAATAATAATAATATTGAATAAACCCTCAATTCCCAAATAAAATCCAACTACAAGTCTAAGGAAAATAAAACTACATCTGAATAGAGTCTGATAAATAAACTGAAGAAATAAATAGTTTGAAGTGGTAACAAGCCCAAATGAAATATTGAATGAAACTCTTAAACTAGGAATGAATAAGTGAAGTGTCAAAGCAAACTCCTGCAAGCCTCCACAAGTGCTGCAGCTACGCATCCACGAAAAGAATCATCAAGCTTGGCATCTCTATGGCTGGACACCTAAAAATTTTTGAAAAATGGATTTGACACGAATTAGAGCCCAAGAAAACCGTTTGAAAATATTTTGCAAGTATTTATATCATAGTTTAAATAAGTTATTAGATACACATGTTAGTTTCACGTGCACTCCCTTAAGAACCTCACCTCTCATCTAAAGTTCACTCCTAACGCATCCTACCTAGATATGCTACCCAGCCCAACTAGATGACATATCTAAATAACCTCAATAGGACTAGGTCCCTATAATTATACATACGGCATGCTACTGTAATATCAATAATATATTACCCGCATATTATAATTGAGTCATTTATTTAAGTCTCTCCACTTATTTTACTTTTAAATATGCACCATTTATTGATTCTACTATCACACATAAGTAGATAAATCACACTTGTATATATTTATCACACATATTGTTGACGCCACTAAAATGGCAAAAAATGGCCTCTGCCATTTTAGTGGCGTCAACACATATAATATATATATAATAATACCATCCCTTGGAATCACCCCTTGATGCTGGCATACTCTGATATCATGTCCATGTAACTCTCGTGCCAAATTAAAAACTATCAGTTCAGAATGTCTCCTCAAACCCTCAATTAAATAACACACAATGGAGGCGAACATAGTTTTAATCCTTTGGGCTATGAACATACTTAACTTACCCAAATGACCTGCCAATCCCACTAATACACTGCACATAGTGAGCCATCCTAAGTTCTATGTTCTGGGAAACACATCCAAACCTCATTGGAATCGTCAAGGTGGGATCGCCCTCTGTTCAGAACATCTGGTGATAGCAAGTGTAGGTATGTTCACACACAAAATTAAGTCACAACAATAGGTATTCACACAAACTATGTATGCATATTATTCAATGGGTATACACACAACCCAGCATATCAACCCGTACGTAGTATATCTCTCTCGCATACTCAACGTACTAATTATAACCTCTTTCCATATATTCTTGAGTATCACTAGCTACCCGAAGGGTCCTAGTTATCCCTTAATTAATATCAGTAGTTAATATCTCTCTATCCTACCGGTTCTCAATTTGGGTTTACTCACACTCCCCATAACCCGTTCTGATTCCCAAAATTCCTTAAATTTCATTTTATGCCCAAAAGGTACTAGCCTTAATCCTCTCATTTCGGCTAAGTCTAAGATCTATCATAGGCCTATTGGAATTCACTATATCCATCACTATAGTTTAAGAATAACTCAAAAGTCTCTTGATTAACTATTCATAAATTAGAGGCATAAACAAAAGAAATGGGGAAAATCTAGGTAACCGAATCAATTCGGTGAAGAGGCCAAATTGATTTGCCTACCAAATCGATTCACTCAGCCGAATAGATTCAAAATGCCACAAGTTGTCTTCTCCAGTACGTTGCTACGTTTTCCACTATTTTTATCCCACAAATCCTCATGCAACATACCCAAACTCTAACATAATGTATCCCAACTTCAATTAAGAGTATATGTGCAATTTCTAATGTAACTAACACATTAAATCCATACAAATCCTAATCAATAATGGATTGAAACCAAGATTTCTACCTAAAACCCTACTTCTTGTGTCCTTCATGTTTAATCATTCATATTTCTATATTTGTCTTATATTCATCATTATACATGTTCTGATTTTGTGCTACCAGCATAGATGGATTCATTCTACATGCAATCCTATCCTAAATCAGGAGTTTTATTCATTTAATCCCAAGAATGTCATCAATTATCACCAAAGTTTAGACCCTACACTACATGGGTATTATAACTCATTAAAAACAGGCAAAATAAACACTTGCCTTATCAATTGTAGGTCTAATTTCGTGTTGTGAGTGATGGGAATGCCTTCCTTTCCTTTTGATCACAATTTCTAGGAACTTTGGCGGAGGGAAAATGTGTGACAAAGACTAGGTTCTTCTTTTCCTTCTCTCTTATGGACTCTCCTTTCTCAAGATTGTTGTAACCCTATCCCTACACTCCCATGGGATGATATACTCTTTTAATTTTTGGAGTTCTCTCTTCCACAAACTCTCGAATTATCGAAAGGCCCCCTCGTGGTGCCGATTTGGTCTAAATTTTCCTCGGGCCCCAATTTATATGCCCGGGTATACTATTCCGACCCTTTCAAAATCAAACACGATCTTGAGATCACCATCCGAGTCACTCAAAAATAATTTCCTATCTCGACCTTATATAGTCTACACCCGACACCCAGTTGAGATATAACACTATCACGTCACTATCACTAGGTATGACATAAAAATAATACTTTATTGTTCACTTAGTAATTATATTCAATAAACATTAATCATTTTCTACCCAATTAATATTTTAATTAGCACATAATATTTAATGTCAATAAATTACGTCATGTGTGTAATTTAAAACTAACCGAATTAATTCAATTTTAAATACTCAAAAATACGGGGTGTTACAATCTAGCTCTTGGTCAAGATGATCATCATTGTGGCTGGCCTTATAGATTTTGGACTAGAGTGTAGGTAAGATGATCTCTAGAGGATGACATAAATGTTTTTTTATTGGTATTCTTGTCTTCTTTATGTCATCCCAAAGGATGAAGGGGAGTTCATCAATCTACCTTCCGTTGGCCTTCTCTAATTAACATTTGATCATGTAGAAGGGAGTTTTGTTGGTAATCTTTGCTTACCCATTGCTGTGGGGGAAGACTACTGAGTCAATGTCATTATAAATTCCATATTCTATAGAGAAAACTTTAGTAGTATCTTTGTTGAACCAGATAGTTTGATACTATTTATCTAGGTATGACGAAGTTGGGATTATGTTACTCTATATGAAAATTCTCAAGCCAACTTCCTTGATGTGTGTTAGTGGTTTGCCGTCCACCCACTTGGTGAAGTATTTAGTTATAGTGATTAAAAAACTTTTATTGCCTGGATATCTCGGAATATGGTCGATAATGTTCATGGACCACTATTTGAATGGCCAAGGATGTGAGTAGGTTAAGGTTGCTTACTGGTTTGTTAATGATAGGGGAGAAATGCTGGCATTTGGAACACTTCTAAATGAATTGAACTGCTTCCTTTTACAAGAAGGCCCATTAGTATCCTTGTGATATTTCCTTGTAGGATATAGATCTTACACTCTACATGGGTTCTATAACTACATTTATGCATTTTCTTGAGGATACCTTACACTTGATCAGGGTGACACACTTGAGTAGGGGGCATAAATGATTGCTAATAGATTTTTCCTCTGAGTTGAGGCAAAACCTAACCGACTGGTGAAAATATATAGAAATGTTTCTTGGCTTATTTTGTGTCAAAAATATTTTATTTTTAAGACGTTAAGATCTCATATTTTATTTTGAGAACATGTCATTAACAGTCCTTGTGTGTCTAGATGCTTGATTTCCTGACATGCCAATATTCGCATACGAGCTTGCTTACACTGCATCTCTTCATTGATTCAAAGACTATGGTAGAGTTTTGGTTCTTTTTGGATATGGTATACGACCTTGATACACTTTAGAATGCCCTATATTTTCCCATATATTTTATCACATTTGTTGCACTTGTTCACATCCCTAAAGTGCCATATTTCTTAAACATGTGCAACATAAGTCTTTCACTATCATTCACTTTGAAAAATCCTTCAAAATGAAATTTTTGGTAATTTTGATGAATCAAATAAAGAAAACCCATGTGCATGCATGGATATGACCATAATGTGTCCTTTTATACCATTTTAATGGGCGTGTGTGCAAATAAAAAGTCACTTGACGAATAAACTTTGAAAAAGTGGGAAAATTATTTTTCACTATATACACCCATTTTGTCTCATTTTTCATTTAGAACTATTATTTATCTTTGACAAAATTTGTATATCTAAGAGATTATCTTTCTTTCTCTAAAAACTCAAGTTAAGATAAATTTTTCCTCACTCTAATTGACACATTTTGTGGGATTTTTTTTAGTGATTTCTTCAAATCAACCCTAGAAAACCTTTTACCATAACTTGATATATAATTTCCTTTAGGTGCATTTTTTCCTCATACATCTTGGTGTTGTGATTAATTTTGCATTTACCTATTCACAACCTCATATAACTTATAATTTACACTTATTTTAGGATGCTAGATGCTTAGATCTCACACAGTTGCATTTCAATTGAAAAAATGTTATAGATCTTACCTAAACGCAAATGAACTTAAATTTTATCTAATTGGATATAAATTTAGATTTCTTAACTTGTTAAATTAAAATTGAACTTACAGGAATTTGATTTGATTTTTAACGATCTCACAAACTTTTCTTGAACTGAAATGGGATCTAATAATTTTATGTTTGGGTGTTTGATAAATTGCCTGAATATACAGTTCTCATCATTAACATTAAAAATCTTTTTCTCATAATAAGTCCCGTATTAGTTGTGTAATTTTAATGTTAATGATTATTGATACCAAATTTAATCTGCTGACATGGACCAATCATATGAAGACACGTGGCTAACAACAAGCACTTCCGAGATGATCACACGCTCCGAGGAACCATGTTACTCCGAGGAAATCATACTCTCCGAGGAACAGACCTCTCCGAGGAACTCTTTAGCACCGAGAAGCGCAAGCGGTCCGAGCAACTCAGGCGGTCCGAGCTGCACCTCGAAGTAGGATACCAACAGTTTAATTGCTCATTAAATGCTTATCATTTGGACGCACACGCAAAAAGGGCATTAAATGCATTACCCTTTCATATGTATATCATTTAGTGTATTACCCTTTCACATTACAACCTCAGGGCTATAAATACATTATACAATCCTCATTGTAGGGGATCCGAATCCAAACCCTGGAATCGAGAGAGGAATTTCTTGAGAGAATTTGTAATCAAGAATTCCTAACACTCATCAATAACACAACAATGGACGTAGGCTTCTTATAAGGCTGAACCACTTTAAAATCTTTTGCCTCATTTATTTATCTGTGATTGAATTATTAAAGAGATCTAATTTTTTACATCAACAGATTGGCGCCGTCTGTGGGAAACGACTGATAATATCGTTTTTCATCAAAAACAATCCATTACCAATGGCGGATATTCCTGAATCCAGCAATCGAAACGCTGGAACCCCTCCAAATCCATCTGCTCCACGAATTATTCCAGATCTGACTGGAATAATGGCAAATCTAGCTCAGGGCCAGACCGTCATGCAAGAAACAATGCGACAACTCATCCAGACCCTTCATGGCGGTGCATCAGCCCATTCCGGACCACGAAGCATTCAAAGAAATATTCGTGTGCCTTCTTCGCGTACTAGGCGTACTAATTCATATCGCAATGAGGAGTCTGAAGATTTTTCTTATCAACCTGGACAAACTTCGTCAGTGCGGGCCACAGATACTGAACAACGTGTCACCCTTTCCCCAGAAAGGACCAGCGCATTGGAAAGATTAAGTAGGGTTTCTCCTTTCGACCGATTAGGCCCTAGGAGGAACAAAAGTCCTCTTAATGCAGCGTCGAGGAGCTTTTGACGACCATCAGATTTAAGGGAAGGATCTGCCCAGTCGCGACCAGCTGCTCGTCAAGATAGATCCTATGATCGACCAGCTGCTCGTCAAGATAAATCCCAGGAGGTCACTTCAACGCGATCAGTTGCTCGAACCAATAGGCCCGAGGAAGGAAATAATGCATGGAAAGGATCTATTCAGAGGTTGGAGAATAGATTAGGGGAAATGGCTAAGGCCAAGAACCCTCTACAACGAACCTTTGTTCGAGGAACACCTTTTGTCCAGGACATTGTTGATTTTCCAACACCATCAAAGTTCAAAGCACCTGTTGTGACTCCCAAGTATGATGGAAAGACTGACCCTGTCCTTCATATAGAACAATACCAAACTGCAGCCGATATCTATGCTGTCCCAGATGAGATGAGATGTAGAGCATTCTCGGGAACACTTACCAAATCTGCTCAAATATGGTATAATAGTCTTCCTCGGGGTAAGATTTCAACTTTTCTTCAACTGGCCGAGCTATTCATTGGGAATTTCTGCTTTGGAGCAAAGCCAGTTAAACGAGTAGCACATTTGTTAAGTGTTAGACAAAAAGCTGGTGAGAGTACTAGAGATTATATAACTCGTTTTAATAACGAGAAACTCGAAGTCATTGATTATGAGGAGAAGACAGCGATTACCGCTTTGATGAGTGGACTACTACCAAACAAGTTGTACTACACTTTGGCCAAAGATCCACCTCAAACCATGTCGGACCTGATGGGAAAAGCGTCCAAGATTATGAATGCTGAGGAAGCTATGTCTGCGAAGAAGAATATGGATGCCAAAGAAACCAAGGTGGAAAGTGATAAAGTTAAGAAGAAAGAACATAAGAACAATGGTGGTGACAAACAATCCAAAAATAGGTCGTCATGGGAAGTCTTGAGGAAATTTGATAAGTACACACCTTTGAAGGCAAACATCAACCACGTCCTGGAAGAAATTAAGAATAGCGAGGAGTTAAACTGGCCAAAGAAAATGAAGGCAGACCCTGACACGAGGAATAGGGAAAAATATTGCGAGTTCCACAAGGATCATGGCCATATGACCAAAAATTGCATAGCTCTTCAGAATGAGATTGAAACAATCATCCGACGAGGAAAGCTAGCAAAGTATGTTGATCGGGGAGGCGAAAGAAGAAACAACGACCGAACTAGAGAGAGGTCTAGATCTCCTCGTCGAGCAGAGGAGAACAAGAAGAGAAACCATGAAGTTGATCCAGAGGAAGACCCCGATCTTCCCAAGAAACCAAGGCAGCCAGAACGAGAGGTATTTTCAATACGCTTTGGGTCATTTGATTGTAATGTTATTACAGGAGGAGATGCAGGAGGAGGAGATCTTACTGCAGAAAGAAAATCTTACCTCGGTGAGGCTCAAGCTTGCTCGTACATTCAGCGAATAAATCTAGCTGAGGAAGATCGCCCAAGAAAGGTGAACAAGGAGAAATTGGTTATTGGTTTTTCAAAAAATGACCTTGCAGGTGTTTTATATCTTCATGATGACCCGCTGGTGATCAAAATGAGAATGAAGGAGGTCATGATTTCAAGAGTATTGGTCGAAAATGGTAGCTCGGCAGACATCATGTTCTACTCGTGCTTCGATAGTTTAAATCTAAAGCTATCTCAACTGGAACCTTACCACAGACCCCTCATTAGTTTTGCTGCGAGAAAGTATTTCCACTTGGGACGATCAAGTTGGATATATTCATTGGTACGTGGCCTACTTATCGAACAGAAAGAATACATTTCTTCGTGATGGATAAGAATGTCCAATTATCGTACAATATCATCATGGGAAGAGTAGGATTGAAGAAGTTCGAGGCTGTACCATCTACAGTGCATCAGTGCCTAAAATTTCCAACAAACTTTGGAGTGGGAGTTGTGAAAGGTGATCAGAAAGTAGCTCGGGAATGCTATTATTCATCCGCCGAGCAAGAAGAACTGGAAGAATCATTGGGGGCTTCTGTTCCATACTCCTCAAATTTCGAACTATGAAACATTGGGGGCTTCTGTTGATACCAAATTTAATCTGCTGACATGGACCAATCATATGAAGACACGTGGCTAACAACAAGCACTTCCGAGATGATCACACGCTCCGAGGAACCATGTTACTCCGAGGAACTCATACGCTCCGAGGAACAGATCTCTCCGAGGAACTCTTTAGCACCGAGAAGCTCAAGCGGTCCGAGCAACTCAGGCGGTCCGAGCTGCACCTCGAAGCAGGATACCAACAGTTTAATTGCTCATTAAATGCTTATCATTTGGACGCACACGCAAAAAGGGCATTAAATGCATTACCCTTTCATATGTATATCATTTAATGTATTACCCTTTCACATTACAACCTCAGGGCTATAAATACATTGTACAATCCTCATTGTAGGGGATCCGAAAACAAACCCTGGAATCGAGAGAGGAATTTCTTGAGAGAATTTGTAATCAAGAATTCCTAACACTCATCAATAACACAACAGTGGACGTAGGCCATTCTTATAAGGCTGAACCACTTTAAAATCTTTTGTCTCATTTATTTATCTGTGATTGAATTATTAGAGAGATCTAATTTTTTACATCAACAATGATGATTGTTGTGATGACTAAGATGATGAAATTTTAAGTTTGGATTATCACAATCTCATGAAAAGTAATTTAAATTGCAAAAGTTGAATGGTGAATTGTTTATTAAAATCAAGTTATTTGAAAATAAAGAAGCTTCCTTCATTGAGAAATTTGATGATTTTATCCAACTTATCACTCAAAGAGATTACTTAAGAGAAAATGTTAAACAAGTTGAAAAGGAAAAGTGTGAGATATCGTACTCGTCTTTTTAAGAAATAGATAAACTTTGAAATAGGAAAATGAATCTTTGAAAAATCTAGAAATTCGAAGAGAAAGTGTATATGAAAAGTTTTAGTCGGTTAAAAAAGAGAAAAATGACAAGTTTTGACACTTGAAAATGGGAAGAAGGAAATTCAAATGTGTGAAATGTCCAAATTTGATCTTGTAAAGGAAATTTTCTTCACTTGAAAATGAATTAGCCTAGTCAAAGAAAGTTAAATTTGATCTTGAAGGCCATTCAAAGAAACTTCACAAAATTGTTTTGGAAACGACTCGAGTTAAAAATTACAAGTGTGGTTTAGGACTGAGAAAATTTGATTCTTCCCCCTCCAAACTTAACAGTATTTTTGTGAAAAGTGGTAACGGTTCATATTCTTTGTATGTAAATGAGAAAAATCATAATTAGAGTTAAAATCTGTTTGTTGCTCCAAGTATTTTGAAAAAAGGGAAATGACCAAAATAATTTCAAGGATTGTTGTTCTGAAAATGGCCAACAAAGTTTAAAATGCCTTCTCAAACCTACACTTGGACATTTGGTCACAAAAGGGTCATTTCATGAAAATTTGCTACAAGTTGTTAAATAATCAACAAAAGTTGAGAAATGTTTCTAAAGGTCATCCTAAGTTGATTCACCATGAACCTTATACGTGCGTGCACCCATTGATATAAAATTGGACACCTCAGATATTTGTGTTTCATGATTAGGAATTTCCATGTTGGTTCTCTTTGACATGACCATAAGTACCTTGATATCTTAAAACATGATTTGAATGTGCTTGTGACCAAAGTGTAATACCTCGAATTTTGGGTATTTATTTGATCATTATTAAGTATGAGAATAAATTAACAAATTAGAAGTTATTATTACTTAAGTGAATTGGTAATAATAAATTAACAAAGAAAATCATATATATACCATGAGTCTTGTGATTTGTCACTCCCATAATACCAAGCCACTGATAAGGTACTAAACAAAACACAATCCACCTAATACACAACATGGGAGTTATTCTAATTAACAACGCTATAACATGACTAAATTAATTCAATGCACAAGGGATGAACATGCAATAATTAATTTTAACAAATACTCTATACTAACGTATATATGCATATAATAAACTACATTAAAAAATATTCTAAAAACACAAGTACAAAAGCCTCAAGTTTGTCCACGCATTTTTAAACATTGAAACAATTTTACTCTTTTCCTTTAAGGTGTATAATATGGCCACATCAACACTATAATTTAAAAGACTTCAAGAACTACAAAGCGCATCGAAAGCATTTTGAGCTTTAGATGGATAAAGAGCATGCCAAAATAATATACTTCTCCAATGAGTTGACATGACTCTCATGTTTCACCACTACAAAAGGGTACATTTTATATCTATCAAATTAATTATTAAGCTAATCTCACTTATAACCAAATTATAATATGAGCCACACAACCCTTAAGTTAGTTCCGGTATTAAAATAACTGGCAATTTTCTAGTGCACGCTTATATGGCAAAATATTGTCCACGATAATGCCAAAACTTGTTTCAATATTGGACCAGCGTACATCATTAATTGGATTCATTACAAAATAATTGAATTAAAATAGATAATATAAAAATGCTTATCTATTTAAATCTTCTTCCGAACAAGGCTCCATGTGTTGCAATTTGTATAAAGCATATGTACCATGACCACCAACTGATTGAGCTTCTGCCAAGGTTTTAAAAGGTATGAAGCGTGATCAAGACGTAGAGATCAAATCTTAAAAAGCATAAAATGACATTTTTCCTTTTTTAATATTTTAATTATTCTAAAGCTAGTAATATAATAAAATAATACATAGCTTGAATTTTGAAAGTATTTATATGTTGAGCAGCCATCTTTCTCATGTACATACTCCATAAATAATATACAAAATGTATTTCTCAAGATTTAATAAGCAATATACAAAATGTATTTTTCATCATTCAATAATCGATAATCAATAATTAATACAAAAATGATTCAATATAAAAAAATGTATTTTTCACCTTTCAAATGAAAGGGATAAGACTTTTGATCAGAAGTCAAAAGGCCATGCTACGCAATTTTTTAGACAATCGGCAAAAAGAGCCAAGATTTGAGATATTGTTATCTTTTGCTTGTTTTAGACAAGATATTGATGCAGTTTGTTAAAAAAATTCTTTAAAGGGCACTATCGTTTCACTATTTTTTTTCAAAAAACAAAAGGCACCTTAATTTTTTTCCAAGAACAAGGCATAACCAGAACGTCTCTCCCAAGTTTCAAGCCGCCTAAGCGGCCTTTTAGAACACTAGCATCTAAACACCACGTTTTGTTATTAATTGGAATTTAGCGAATTTTAATGTTGGGATAAACTTACTAGTACTTGGTGGGGCATATTAATCTTCCAACGTAAATTTAAAAGTTCAACTCTTCAAAATTTCAAGGGGAACAAACTAACAAAAATGAGTATAGATCCAAAATCCCCTCCACCACTCCTTTCCCCGTGATGAGGTATTCACAAATCCGTCAACATATTAAACTGCACGATTATAATGACAGGAAAAGAAAAAGTATTGAATCTTGAATATAAAAATATTCTGCTACGGAAACGCATCCTTTACACCACAGCCTTAGCAGAGCAGGAAACACACGGTAACAAGCCCCATAAGATTACTCTCATAATGCTTTGAAACTCTCTGACAAAAGGCGATAATACTCTATTTGCTGCAAGCAAATTAAACAAGATGTAGTGAATGGAGAAAAAACGATTCGGATAACTAATGGCTTGAAATTCTATCAAACATATCTGATCGTGTGTGTGCAGTATCGACACAAATTGTTGAGTTTTAAGTACCGTGCTGAAGATAATGATACGCATACAAAATAAGCAAAGTAACCCTCACCCTTTCCGAGACGGATGGAGAAATTTTCTCCAATGCCTGCTCGATATGTATCGCTTTGATAGTACATGGGGGGCTATCTGAACTGCTCTGCACTGATTCCAGTTTCTCTTCAACAGCAGCCATGGCAGCTTCATTCATCTAGCATTAATTATAAGGAATTTACCGCTTAAACTAAATCCTGATATGATAACTTTATGTTACACCCTCACTTTTTTTGAAAATTTGAGACGTACCCCCAAAAGTGTTGATAAAGCTCAGGGTGTCACTCTTATAAGGTATTTCGTGACACAGCTTTTGTGATGTTTTGGGGGTGTACTCCAAATAAAAAGTAGGAGACGGAGCCCTGATAACAAGACACCCATGAACATCAGAAGTGACACTAAGTGAGCTTGACCAACACCTTGGGGGGGGGGCAAATTTCCAAGCAAGTGGGGTGTAGCACAGAGTTTAAATAAAAATGGGGAAGAGTCAAATCTTAAAAGACAAACATAAACATCAAAAGTGACAATTTGTTAAATTAATCATCACTTTTGGGGTGTGCCCCGAAATTTCAAGAGTGAAAATGAAACACAAAAGTTTGAATAATAGTTGGGGAGAAATCAATCATCCATCCTAATAAATAGACCCCCCATTAATTTGAATAATAGTTGGGTAGAAATCAATCATCCATCCTAATAAATAGACTGCCCATAAACATCAAAAATGACTTTGTGAGCTTGACCACCACTTTTGAGGGTGTATCCCAAAAGTTCAAACAAGTGAGGGTGTAACACAAAAGTTAAAATTAATTTGGGGGTGAAAGTTAAAATCTAACAAGACATCCACAAACATCAAAAGTAACATTTTGTGAGCTCGATGGACACTTTTGGGGGTGTACCCAAATTTCAAATAAAGAAGATGCGAAAGTGAAAATCACCCATCCTGATAACAAGACACCATGAACATGTGCCCCAAAAGAACTTATGAATGGAAAAGGTTAATAGAAATATAAACAAACCAGGGCCGAAAGGTCAGCTCCACTTAGGTTTTTGCAAGTTTCATTCCTCCCAATGGCAATCAAGTCCACATTGTCATCTATTCGCTTCTTCCTAGAAAGGGCTTTTAAAATCAGCCCGCGCTCAACTGGGGTTGGCAGAGGGACATACAAAAGTTTCCCAAACCTTCCAGGCCGTAAGACAGCCCGGTCCATCACCTCGGGCCTGGCAATAGATGTCAGCAAGATCAGCTATGCCATATAAGGGAAAGATGCGAGTACAAAAAAGTGGGACCCAAATCGGCACAACACTATGCATTGTGATCGACGCATAATACGAGAAGAAAACATGGAAGAATGAGATGGACCTATTGGTAGCGCCAATTACATAAACGCCCCTACGCTGTTCAGCTCCGTCTAGCTCTATCAGTAGCTGAAATAATTAGATACGCACTTGTTATCAAATTTAAACCCCAAAACAAGCTGAATAACAGATATCGTTGAATACACAAATATAAGCAAGTTGAAAGACACGTTTTTCTTCTTTGACCTGGTTTAAAAGCCGCTCAACAACCCAACCCCCTTCCTTTCCGCGCTTAGTTGTCAAAGCATCGACCTGAATAAAATAAAGCAACAATTGCCAAGCACAATACTAAGATCCACATATTAATCCTCAAAATAAAAAATACTAATTAAAAAACTCTGAAAGTAAATATCACCTCATCAAAGAAAAGTATGCATGGAGCACACGTCCTTGCACGACTGAATATCGTCCGTACTGCCAACTCACTTTCACCAACATATTTATTCAGAAGTTCAGGGCCCTTCAAAAAGTAAATTAACATCAGGAAAATCACTGTAGCAGAGCAACAAAAAACATCATGTTGAAACTAAGGATTTAAAAAGGAAAAAATAGATAATAAGGGAGCAAACCTTGATGTGTATAAAATTCGCTCCAGCTTCATTAGCAACGGCCTTGGCAATTAATGTTTTACCACAGCCTGGAGGTCCATAGAGCAAAAATCCGGTCTCTAAATCCGCTCCACATTCCTAAAAAAGTCAAATTTAAATGTCAAAATTGGCATTATCATAGTCAGCTATTTGAGAGAGAGAGAGAGATGGCAAAGTACAAAGAAGGTTATGAATTCCATTATTGAGTATTCCTTTGTACCAACTTCACATTTAACATATAATGGTAATAATTACCTGATAAATCTCCGGGTATTTTATACGCCTAACTATATAACGGTCAAACTCCTGCCTCAACAAATCGAGCCCTCCAACATCTTCCCATTTTACATTTGGAATAGCAGAAAATCCTTCTCTTCTTGATGAGGGTTGAACGTGTTTAGCTGCTTCCTGCAGCGAAAAAGGTTGTTGGCACCAATGCGTTGAGCAAGTCAGTTAAAAATAATAACTAAAGAACGAATCTTCAATTGAAAGTTCATAAATCAGAGTACACTTTAAAAATTAGCAAACAAAAATGTAAATTTTGGACTTGAACATGAGATAGTTTACTATTGCTCACTAGTTTGCAACAAAGACATCAAATATCACTATATTGCCATTTCTGTATGTACAAAAAACAAGATGCGTATACATTAAAAGAGTTGAACCAAAAAAAATTATAAAACAAATAAAGAAAAATATAACGGAAAGCATGCTTTGGGGTTTGGCCCCCATTCTTTGATACTAACCTTGGCTGCTAAAGAAATTATTTCTTAGGATTTAGCCACCAAAATGACTTTTAGCGAGATTTAAGTCTCGCAAAAAGTTTTACAAAGTGCAACTACAAGTCATTTTAAGAGTCAAAACCCTTAAAAATGAAAACTTTGGAGCCAAAGCCAGTTTTAAAGAATTAACGGGGGTCAAACACCAAACCATCCTAAAGAAAACATCAAAGAAAATCTGATGTAAATATTACCCACAGGCGGGTTTTTTTTTTTTTTTTTTTTTTTTTTTTTTGGGGGGGGGGGGGGGGGGGGAATATTATTACTTTTCCTTTCTTTTGGCGCACTTGTCCTTATGATGCATATTTAGTAAAGTTAGCACTAAAAGGATCCAGAAGGTTTCGTTAGTGATGTCATTGACAATTGCCAATGTCACCCATGACCTCACTAATATTAAAACCATCTGTATTTAGTTAGCAATCTTTGGGGATATTCCCCTCTTACACATTTACCAATGGAGGAAGGCATTAATACATTTTGGGAGTTTGTGCTAGTTGTTATTCTATTTTTTGGTGCCATTGACGTGGGTTAAGTCAATTGGAGAGACTTTGCTCCAATCATTGTTGTGTGTAGAAACGCTAAAATCCTCGCATCACCAATGACTTCGAGGAAAGGATTGCAACCCGATCTAGTACGAGCAGCAACCAACTAGAGGACTCGCCTGAGACTCTTGTTGTCCAGGTCAGTGTTCTCACTGCCGCATTGCTGCCGGAGACGACTGAGTGCCACAGCTTACCAAACCATGCCAATGCCATCCGACACCTCTGTTTACCCCAATACCGCCTCTAGGAGCGCACAACCACCTTTAGGTCAGAGATTCAAGTCTCCCTGGTGTCAAAACAATCCTCAACACCCAATGTTGAATTCTTGACAGCCAGTCAACCAGGGAAAAGAAGTCGTTGAGGCATCGGCTAAGCCTCAAGCCAGTCGAAAAGGCCCACCATTGCAAGCGTCATAACTACCAACACCTCAAGTGTGCTGAAAAGATACTAGGGCTGCCCATGACTCGTCATCATCTTTATCGAAGGTTGACCTCCAATCAAGCTCCCTCGCGTACCACTTGACACCTGACCTTTCAACGGTCTCTGCTCTAATCGACCACCAACATCTCATCTAAGACGGTGGTCGCACCTTTGTGATTGGATTCAACGTCCGCTCTTCGATCTTCATCTCTGGATATTTTTAAGATTTCGTAGGCGCAGACCCAGAGGAGCTAGAAACATCGGTTGGCCTGTACCAGAACCTTGACCTCGACTACCGGTGCTCGCCGACAAGATTCTTTCTGATGACTCTCCCCATGGTAGCCTTGCACACCAATCAACCCGTACCTTCCCAAAGAGGAACGGATATATATTGCAAACTGGGACACCTAATACTACTTTTCTTTCCACCTTATTCAACCATTTTTTACCTTTTCCTAACCCTAGATCTAACCCTAAACCTAATCCCCCCTTCTTCCCCATCTAACCCAGCCGAAATCCTAGCCTACCTGGCCCTAAACAGGTTGCGGCCCTCTCTCTACACTACATCCTAGGTCCGGACCTCCCTCTCCTTCCCTCCCTCCCTAAGTAGCACCCCTATTTGGGGGTTGTTCTGGTCAGATTTGGTCAGGTTTGGGGGGCTGTTCTGGTTGGGTTCTGGGACTGCTAGGGGGGGTTGCCCATTTGGATAGGGTTTCGACCCATAAACCCTTTCTACGGTTTTCTCTATTGGTCTCATGTATTGAAATCACTCCAGTTTTTTCTATTTTGGGGGGACTCTTGATGTATTCTTGGTAATTTTCTACTGGAGATTAAGCCTTCTAATGGTCATATGTTGGGGTGATGATTCTTGAATTGAAGTTTTTTTTTCTCTTAATTGGAGATGGATAGACTCTTAATCATTTTGTGGGTAATTTTGGTACTAGACAAGATTTTTCACTTCTCAAGCCATTTTAAGATCCCTTTGAGTCAATTAGCTATGAGTACCCATATGAATGGGTACAAATTTGCTTTCAAATCCCGTCTTGGTAATGGAGAGATTGTTTGTAGACATCGTTCGAGATCCCGGATGACAAAAGTTCTTGATACCACTAGTTCTTAGGTGGATCCTCCACCGTATGCAAGCGATTCTTCTCATACCGCCACCGTTTATCATGTTAGAGCTTCAAAGACTACTTGGATTTCGAATTCTGGAGCCACTAATCGCATCAAAGGGGAGTTATCTCTCATTTTCTCACCCACCATTCCCATTTGTTAGTACGTTCGTATTGCAGACGGCTCTCGTACACATATCCATAGTAAAGGGGATGTGTGTTTATCTCCCAATATTACTTTCTCCTCAGTTTTTCGTTGTCCGAATTTTTCTTTTAATCTCTTACCTATTAGCCAACTTGCCAAACATCTTAATTGTATTGTCGAGTTCTTTCCTACACAGTGTTTATAAGCGCGATGGGTTGTACTATTTCAGTAATCCACCACCACAATCTCTCACCTCTAGTCTTAGTGCTTTTGTCTTGCCGAGTTCCATTTCTTATGAGATTTTCCTTCGAACCTTGCATTTAAGGCATGCTCGTTTAGGGCATGTCAATTTCCAATACCTATGTTTGTTATATCCTTCCCTTTTTAAGCCTCGCAAGCAAAAAAGGTTCTTAGGTGAGGTCAAATCAGATATCAGAAACTCAAATTAAGCCGTTACTCTATCAAAATCACATCAGACCACCTAGTAGTCTGTCACTGCTCTCTCTAAATACTGAGCGCTTGCTTCTTCACTCCCACCTTGATAGCCATCATTCTTTGGAGATTCCTTTCTCAAAGTTACTATTATTGCTTGCGAAGTTCATCTTCTTGCAAGGAGTGGTTCTGGTTTTGGCGTCATTTTTACCAGAAAGGGAGGTTTTACTAAGTGCTGCTTCTGAAACTTCTTGAAGACATTGGAGGCAGAGTCCATTGAGGTGGGTCACGCCTCACCTGTCCCAATTTCTTATTAGATCCCAGACACACTACCCTCCTACAGGGAAGGATATAACAAACATAGGTGAAGTTTGTGAGCTCTCTAAGCATATTAGGACTAGCCTGCTCCTGGTATGTTTGATTTGATCCATTCTGATGTGTGGGGACCATCCCATGTATCGTTATTATGTGACATTTTTATGATTATACTCGGTGTACGTGGGTGTATCTTTTTAAAAGAAATTAAAAGTCCTCCCCTTGTTTGTACAACTCCTTCAAATGGTTTAAGACTCAATGTCAGACGATGGTCCGTAACATCTGATCTGATAATGGGTGTGAGTATATTTTTAATGAATTTCGATCTCAACTTAATAAGAAAGAGATCCTTCACCAACTCATTTGCCCATATACACCCGAGCAAAATGGGATTGCAAAACGAAAAAAAAATTATCTAATGGGAGTTGTTCGGTACTTGTTAAGTGGGTATGAAGGTGCCCAAATCTCATCGACTCCTTACTGCCACTTTCATCATAAATCGCACCCCAAGTCAAATTTTAGGGAGTAAGGCGCCCATTCAGTGTCTTCGGCCCGATAGCACCTTAATCCATATCCTCCATCAAGAATTTGGGTGTACTTTTTTGTTCATAACCATAGTTCCTCTCAGCAGGAACTTGATGAAAAATCTATTCAATGCATTTTTGTTGGGTACTCCTCGATGACTAAGGGGTATCGGTGCTATGATCCAATGTCCAAACACATGTATCACTCTCTTGATGTGAAATTTTATGAGGATATCCCTTTTTATGGGGGGTGGGAGTGATTACTCTAAAATCACCTATCCCTATGTCACTCGAGGATGAGACTTCACCTCTTGCCCAACCTATTCCTTTATTTGATGAAACTCCTTCTCCCCCACTTTCGGAGCCCTCCCTGTAGGTGTATTCCCGTCCTCATCGTCCACCTCCGCCAGCCCCCTCTCCTGATTTGGGTATCACCCTCTCCTTTCACTTCCTACTGATTTCCAATCTCGTTTCATTATCCTTCTAGTATTCACCGCCCCACCCTTTTTTGTTCCATCTTCAAATCAGACTACAAATTTCTTCACCAAATCAGTCATCTCTACTTCACTCTTCCATTAGCAAGTTGGGCTTGGTTGACATATTGGATCAAGCTTGGAGAGGAGTGTTGGATTTCAAGTTATTTTGTATTTTTCCTTTTATATTTAGGCCCGTATGTGTTGGGCTCTATGAAGCATGGAGACTCTTATAAGATAATATATTTTTTTGGACGCGTATGGGATACAAAGATACGCTGGGATACGGGATACGCGAATCTGAGATTATCCTAATTTTTTAAAAGCACTGAATACGTTGGAATTCATCCGAATATGATTTTGGATTCGTTTTAGGATACGCGGGGGTCTTCGTGATATTTTAGAACATAAGTTTTGTGGGAAAATGTCTAAAAATGAAAAGTTTTTAAGTTTGTAACACTTTAAACTAAAAAAAAAAAACTACTCTTTACTTACTCCAGACCCCCGAGTTTTCAAACCCCCGACTCCTCTTTGGGGCTCACAAAGACCACAGGGTTTTCCACTTCCGACCTAATTCTGCCCCTTTCCAATGCAATCTGACCTCATTCCGATGCAATCTAGCCTCAATCCGACCCCCGGCAACTAGGGTTTGGTATGTTTGTTTGTTTTTCCTTCTCATTTGGAGCGTTTTTCTATCTTCTGATGTTTTTTCCTAGAGTTATGCTTTCTTTTCATTTCATTAAAAGCATTTTATTCTGAGTTTTTAATTTTCATATTTCTTTCAGCATTCCGTACTTTTTGAGCTTTTCTTTTTGTCAAAATCAATTTTTTATTGTATGGTGTTTGTTTGGTGATAACAATCATCATATTTGACCACTCTAATATAATGGTGTTTGATGCTTTACTATTATCTACTTTCATTTCATTGAACTTTACCATTGATATATATAAAATAAAATAATAAATATTTAACGTATCCTAACGTATCTGTATCCTACATTTTAGAAACATCACGTATCCCGTATCCCAAATCAAATCGTATTCCGCATTACATGTCGAGTATGTGCTTCCTAGGTTGGGCTTTAGGTGTTTTTAGCTATGAAGCATCGACACTCTCCCGGAAGCCACGAGTCAGCTTTGACACGAGCCTGACACGCGACAAGCTCCGACACCCTGGGACCCGTTGCCGACACGCTGGGACACGTTGGGACATGTTTGGACACGTTGCGGAGACGTTGGCCGACACGCTGGGACACGTTTTCGACACGTTGGGACACGTAAAAGGACACTTTTTTTTATTTTTTTATTTTTTCTTATGTGATCGTGCTTCTTCCTTATTTACGATTTTTAATGTTAAAGTGTGTTTGAATTTTGTTTTGTATGGTTCATTTCTATAATTTCATGTCAAGAATGCTCTAATAATGTCTTTTATGAAAAAAAAATATGTTTTATTTCATTAATATATATATTTAAATATATATTATGTATTTTAACGTATATTATATATTATACGTATCCTAGCGTGTTTTATCCTAGTTTTTGAAAAAATCACATGTCGTGTGTCGTGTCGAAACACGTATTACGTGTCGAGTTCGTGCTTCATACGTTTTTAGTCTTCTTTATTTTCATATTATAATGTTCTAGAACCATCCTTGTATTAGTATATATATACATTTATTTGGCCCCCATTTGGGTAAGCCTACATCATAAAATTCTTCTATTCCAAAGACGCGTTGAGAATGGACAGTGAATTACAATTATGACCGAGACTCTCATCAATATCAATGAATGAACTACAAGAAAAAATCATCGCCATTCAAAGACAACATCCTACTATTGTGGAATTTAGTTCGTTGATTTATGTTCAAAAAACGAAAATGGACTATCTATTTGGGACGTCCGGAAAGTAGGACCCTTAATTTGAGTCGAAGGGAGTATTGTTTACAATATTTTGTCCTGATAAAAAATAAACCACTATAGTTTGCTTCATATTAAAAACAAAAAAATACATTTTTTAATACTTTGTATTGCATCAATATTAAGTGTGCCAAGACTCCTAGTTTCGAATAAAGTGAGAAGATGTAAACAGCATGCATTAAGTACTTCTGAAGGTAGGACCATCTCCAACGCATTGGGTTAAATGGGTTTTAACCCGCCACTTTACCCTGTTGGTGCTACTCCAGGCAATGGCCAAAATAGGTCTGAGCTATATTGAATCATTTCCGCCAAAATTTTGCCCACACCAACTGATCTACTATTGGGTCCGGAAGGCGTTTGTTTTCCCGCCCCAACTTTTTCCTCATTTTTAATAATTTTAGTAGAGAGGCAAAACCAATGCCTCCCAAACCCAAAAAGTAGCAAAATGTTTGGAGTTCGAGGCCTTCCATTCGGTTAAAGAAAAAAAAGTAAAATTTAAGCCACTTAATTGGAAAAAAAAAAAGGAGCCAAAATGTCAAGAGTTGGTCTAACATTATTTTCTCTCTCCATATTACCTCAAAATCAGCCATAGTGATACTAAGCTTCTCCATCTCTTCAGGTGACCACGGCCTCTTCCACCACTCTTCAGTATCTTCCTCATCCATAGATTCTGTCGAAAGCTCAAACTTCCTTTGGTCTATAATTCTCTTCATAGCAAGGTTGCCAGCCTTGTTAGCCACTGCGGCCAAATCAGCACCAACAAACCCTGGGGTTGACCTAGCTATTTTTAAAAGATCAAAAGCCCCTTCAAGCTTAAGATTTTTTGTAAGAACGGAAAGAATCTCAACCCTAGAATTTTCATCAGGAACACCCAAAGCAATCTCGCGATCAAATCGCCCGGGCCTTCTCAATGCAGGGTCCACAGCATCGGGCCTATTGGTAGCTCCAATCACTAGAACATAGCCAGGTCGGGAAGCAGAACTTTCTTTATTTGCACTTTCATCCACTGGTTTTACAAGTATAAGCGATTCATCCATACAAGTCATCAATTGGGTTACAATCCGACGCTCCATCTCTCTCTGTAGGTTTTCCCTTTTTGAAGCTATTGCATCTATTTCGTCAATGAACACAATAGATGGTGCAGTCCTATATGCTTTCGAAAACAGCTCCCGAATGTTCTCTTCCGATGCACCTGAAATTTTCACCGTAATAAATTAAACTGCAATATCTATCAAAACTGGGAAAATGGGATGAGCCCATGGAAAGTGGGTTCTCAGCATTCAAATTAAAAGGCAGGATGAATACGTTTTAAAAGTGTATACATTTTTCAAAAGTCAAGTTCTGTCACAAAATTAAATTTCCTTGGTAACAGATCTAGCAGCAAAATATTCAAGGAAATCAACATTAATTTCCAAACAATTATGCAAAAGGTCAATTGCTTAATTCATCAATAAATTTAAGCCTGTTACTCATCAAAAAATATATTTTTTATTACAAGAAAAGGCAGGGGCAAAGTAAATATTAATAAAGGCTGAACCTGGAGTTCTAACACCAAGTCAATATTAAAACCAAATTTTCGATTTGGTTGGCAAGAGGAACACGCCCGGGGCAATGCCAATTAAAATTGAGTTTTAATGGTCACCTTCAAAAGCAGATTGATCTCCGTGGATATAATAATAGGATAAAGATTGAAAGTTCAATTTGGCAGCAGTGAAATGTTGAACTGTACTATTTACTAGTAATCCATTTAAAATTTTTGACAAGATGAAATTGTCATAACCTGATGTTCTTGCTGCCAATTAATAAGTGTATTATTTATCAAAACTAATAACTCTATATCTTACAAAAGAAACCAAAACAATGTAATATTTGCACATTTTACCCGGTCCATGACCCGTCCTTCACCCTTAACTAAACATTATTCTTTTAAAGTAACTGGTCATATATATAAATCGAAAATCAAATGAAAATGTACCTGATATACCAGAGACCAATTCAGTAGCCGAAATTTTATAAAATGGAACTCCTGTCTCGTTAGCAATGGCATGAGCCAACTTAGTCTTTCCACATCCCGGGGGACCATGCAACAAAATCCCTGCCATTGGCCTTACTCCGAGATAACGAGGCAGCTGTGGGTGGTAAAGCGGAACAATCACCTCCATTTTTAGTTCATCCAACACAGCAGTCATGCCACCAAGGTCTCTAAACCTCGGCCCATCCTTTTCCTTCACTCCACCACCATCATCATTCGAACCTTTTGCTCTTTCCGAGTTTATCCCTACTCCTCCCTCGATTGAATTTCCTTGCATGTAATCAACTTTCTTGGTGGCCTTATTATCAATAACCTCCAATTCCACATTCTTCTCCTCTGCACCCTTTAATTTTGCAGCATTCTTGGATCCACTATACCTCGTTCGGAGCATGGACTTCATCAAATCAACCTTTGGCTCTAATTTCTCCCCATAAATTGCATCCTCGGATGTTGCGACTGCGCCAGCTTCTGAATCATCAGATGAAGATGACGTGGACGATGATGAAGATGAGGATGAAGAAGACAATGATGTGGATGAACCACCTTTTTGTTTGCTACGAATATGCTGGGACTCCATAATTCTCAATCTCTCTTCGCTTCTATCGATTCTCCTCATCCTCTTATAGGCAGGACTTTCAATTGGAGGTGAGCTATCCTCATCGTTGTCGTCAAAATTGAAACTGGAAGGACCGCCACGTTTGCTCAAGTTGCGCTTTGTGGAGGGACTGTTGTTGTTGATGCGTTGTAAGGCTTGTTGAACTTGTCTAGTGAATGGTTGGAGCTTGTGGCGACTGTACTCTGGAACAGCTGCGCGTAGGTGATCGACAAGTTGGTCTACACCGGTGTGGTTGTAATTAGTGGATTCTTCTATATGACGACGAAGGACTCTTTCGAATACTGATTCGGATCTAACACCTCCACCTCCTACTGGTCTTCTCCGTCCTATACTCTTCATTTCTCTCTCCACTAAGTGCAGCCTCGGGGTTTATACCCTTTTGGGGTAAGCAGTCAACCTGAGAGCAAGGAAAAAAGCGCAACAATAGTAACTATGGCTCCCAAAAACATGAAAGGAGACAAAAACATAAAATATAAAAATCCAAAAAAATACCCAAATTATTGATAGAAATTTAAGCAAATTGTGATTAAAGGAATAGTGGTAAAGAGAGAGAGAGACCCAAGCATGGATATGGATACACGTATACGATACAATAATATGACAAAACTTTAAAAAGTAGGACACAATGTGACCAAGATGGTGTTTGTTTTTACCTCTTAGGTCTAAATCTGAGGTACCGAATAGTTTTTGTTTTTTTAAATGATTAAGAGACTAACGGTTATTTTTGTCCCTGAATGACTAAGAGGTAATTGTACATCTGAAGTTTGATTATCCGAGGTATTTATTATTACTATAATACCTTATTTTGACTGTATCGCACTATGTATCATTTGATAACCCCCAAAATCCTCTACCTTTGGTTCAAATATAATTAAAAATTGAGGAATTCCTAAGATAGCTGGAGCTAGATAGATCCCAACAACACTCCTTGATAATAATAAGTTTGATCTGTTTTAGCGAGAATGTCTACAGTTCAAGTCCGTATAGCCCTAGAAAATGAAAAATGACGATTCAATTAAAAAAAACATAAAAATTGTATAATTTTAAATCTGGGTTAATTTTAGAACTCAAGAAAATTTCTTTCTATAAATTCACATAAGGATATATCTTTCACTACAATAGTTATATGGCAATTAGGTTTTTTTATCGCATAACTACGTCCTCGAGTTCGAGGTTTTAATTTCTTCACGGTAGTATGCTCGTTGACTTCGGCCTTACTAATGATTAAATTTTCTTCATTGGAATAATATACATCCATTCAGACATAAAAATAAATGTATTTTTCAAATTCGAATTCAAAACTTCATATCAAGATGAAAAAACAAACGCAACCCAAGATACACTAATAAAATAGAACAGTTGAATTCATCGTAAATGTTGCTTTAGAGTGTACCACTCATTTTGACATCTAGGGAATTTTTTTTCACTTTCCCTCACCGTATCTCCCAAGTTGGGAGATACGGATACGTTGTTTTAGAGTTTACCGTGAGACAGTTGGGAGCCCCAACTCTCTCACGGATACGTGGTTAGGTACGTATCTTATTATTGTTTGCATTATGGTTTTGTAAAATTATGAACATTGCCATGGCTGGGTAAGGCAAAATCTTGTTCCCACAGCAATTGAATTGTCTCAATACCTATGTTCTTTATTCTTTTTTTGTTTTCTTTGTTTACCTCTCACGAAAATTACAAGCCTAACCCCCGTGGATACATGAATTGACACATAATTTGGCTTTAAGTTTAAATAAATTTGAAAAACAAACTGCCAATTGCGCTCGATTTCTTATAGAGTTCTATACACGCGTGCACACACACACACACACACATATATATATATATATATATATATATATATATATATATATATATATATATATATATATATATACAGTGGGGGATTCAGGATTTTGTGTCAACTGGGACGAAAGTTTCGAGTGTTGCCGGAGGTTCGGGGGCGGAAGCCCCCGAGGCGATTTTTTGGGGGGTTATTTCGAGTTCTTTCGGGCATTTTTGGGGTTGTTTTTACTTTTTGGGGCATAATATTCATATTTTCAACACTAATTGGAGTGGGAGATGATTGAACCTATACGTTTGGTGCGGTGTCTCGTCTTTTTCGTTTAAAAAATTTCTCTATTGATTCCCTATATTTACAAATTTAATTTAATTTCACATATAAATTTACATATAAACAACATATAAATTACAACTATAAACAAATATACACAAAATAAATTTATAAATTCACGTTATAAATTTAATTTCATTTTAGTATAAATAAATTTAGTATAATTTCAGTAGACTGGTGGATAATTATTTAGTATAATACATAATTTTAGTATAAATTATTTATATTGTATAAATAATTTAATTTCATTTTAGTATAAATAATTAAATTTCAAATAAATAAATGATCCAAATTGAAATATACCTGGAGGCTGGAGAGAGCAGCAGCCGGTGGTGGTGGAGGAGAGCAGGGGAATAGCCCGTGGTGGAGTAGCAGGGCAACCGGAGCCTGAGAGGAGAGGCTAGAAACGGATGGAGCCTCCGGTGGAGAGCAGCAGCCGGAGAGAGAAGAGAGAGCGGAGAGCGGCGGACGGACGAGAGATAGAGAAGAGAGAGCAGCGGGTTTTTTTTAAGTTAGGTTTTGGTTTTGCTTTTGCTTTTGTTCGAGAGAAGAGAGAGCTAGTTTTTTTTGGAGTAAATATCAAAAAGTCCCCTGAACATTTTTTTAATACACATTTAGGATCCGTTTGGTTGGCAAAATTTGTCTAAGCAAATACCAAAAAATTGGCAAATATAAAAATTTGCCCACATTTTACGTGTTTGGTTGCACAATTTGCCTAGGCATTATTTGTCAATGTACAATACCTCCTATGCACAATCTGTGAGCAAATTTTGTTTACCTATTTAAGTGGCAAAAATATTTGTCAACAAATTTGCCAACTTCTTAAATGATTTTAATGTGTTAAAAAATAATTTAAAAATTATTTTAAATAATTAAAACACTGTTATGAATAATTAAAAATTGTTTTGCAATGTTTAAAAAACTGTTTTTAATATTATAAAAATTGTTAAGAAAATGTTTTACAATTTTTTTTAAAAACCGTATTAACAAAATATTGTAAAAATTGTTTTTAACATTTTTAAAAACTGTTGTGAATATATTATAAAAACTATTTTAAAGTTTTATAAAATATTTTTAAAAACTAATTTTAAATAGTTAAAAAAACTGTTATAAATATTTAAAAACTGTTTTGTAATGTTTTGAAAACTGTTTTTAATATTAGAAAAAATTGTTAAGAAAATGTTTTACAAATTTTTTAAAAAACCGTATTATAAAAATATTGTAAAAACTGTTTTTAACATTTTTAAAAACTGTTTTGAATATATTAAAAAAGCTGTTTTAAAAACATATTTTAAAACTGTTTTAAATAGTTTAAAAAAACTGATGTGAATGTTTAAAAATTGTTATGTAATATTTTAGAAAACCGTTTTTAATATTATAAAAATTTGTTACGAGAATGTTTTACAAATTTTTTGAAAAAACGTAATATAAAAATATTGTAAAAATAGTTTTTAACATTTTTAAAAACTGTTTTGAATATAATATAAAAACAGTTTTAAAGTTTAAAAACAAAATTAAAAAATATTTTAAATAGTTAAAGAACTATTATGAATATTTAAAAATTGTTTTGTAATATTTTAAAAACTGTTTTTAATATTATAAAAAATTGTTAAGAAAATGTTTTACAATTTTTTAAAAAAACCGTAATATAAAAATATTGTGAAAACTGTTTTTAACATTTTTGAATATAATATAAAAACTGTTTTTAGTAAAATTAATTGGATTGACTTTAATTTCGTCTTGGAGTGAATCCGCCCCTATATATATATAGTCCTGCTCTTGGGCGGACTCGTCCGCATTTTAAGAATGCGGACCGGACATGTGTCACCTGGCAGTGAGCCCAGAAAAGAGAGAGAGTGTGCCTATAATTTAGGCAATAATTTCTAGGGGCACCGTTAAGTGACACATGTGTGGTCCGCGTTCTTAAAATGCGGACTAATCCCCACAAGAGCATATATATATATATATATATATATATATATATATATAGAGAGAGAGAGAGAGAGACCTGAAAAGAGACGCCGACGAGCTTTGGAGTTGCAACGATCTGGCTAAGTGAACACAAAAGAAACAAAAATAGAAAGGGTGAGAGATTTAGGGCGGGCTACTAACGAAAACGATGTCGTGCACATTAGCTTGGACTTCGATTCGGCCCATTAGGGAGAATAGGGGTTAGCGCTAGGACCGTAAATTGCGTCGAGCAAGTCTGAAGCCCGCTTATTCGCCCTATATTTTCAGGTGGAGCTTTATTTGAGTTTGAGCTGAGTTGAATCCTGAGCACAAATTTCAAGCCCGAATTAATTTCGAGCCGAGCTTAAGCCAAATCTTGTCAAGCTGGAATTGGGCTGAATCCCGAACTTTGAATACATAAATAAATAATTTTATATAATATAACACATTTATGTTAATATTATTTAATATAAAATATCTATTTTATCATTTTTTTTTTAATTTAATACATTTCATAATTATATATTTTATTTTATGAAATATTAATTAGATTTTAGTGTCTACATTTTCTCCATTATGGAAATAGAAGAAAACAATATACTAATTCAAACTTTTTTAACAAAAAAAAAAATTAAAATAGAGCCCGAAGCCCGAAATATTTCTGAGCCGAGTTCGGACTTAGGTGGAAAAAATTATTTCGGGCCAAACTCGGGCTTGAGCTAGGGTAAGGTAGTTCGGGTCGAGCCTGAGCAACTTCAAGCCCGGCTCACCCAACCCGATTTACAGCCCTAGTTAGCGTTGTGCTTTATTTTCGGAATTTCTAATTTTTCGAATTTTTATCCAATATTTTCCAATTTTGGAGTAACTTTCGTTTTCCGATTTCCAATTTTTCAATTTCCAAATTTTTTGAAAAATGAAATCAAAAATCGGATTTTTTTTCAAATCCCGAAATTCAAATTTTTGCTGATCCGAATTTTCGAAATATGTTCCGATTTATTTTTCGATTAATTTGCCAAACATTCAATCTTTAAAAAAATATACCCTATTTTAGTTTCACTAGGCACAACTAATACCAACCCTTAAATCTTGGCACAACTTATGCAACCTTATATTTTCTTTTAAGGCTTCTCACTTTCACCGAAAAAAGAAAAAACCCTTTCACTTTCTCACTCTCTCACTTTCTCACTTTCACCTAAAATAAAAAATGCTCTTCTCTTCCCTCTCACTTCGTACCTCTCATCTCTCTCACTCGGATGTAGGGGTGGCAATTTGCGACACGACCCGTTAACCCGACACGAAATCGACACGCTTTAAGCGGGTTTGGGTATAGCCTTAACGGGTTCGGGTCATAAACGGGTGGACCCGCCAGACCCGTTAAGAAAACGAATCGGGTTCGTGTATATTCGCGAAACCCGTTAGTGACCCGTCACCCGTTTAGAATCCGTGTGACTCGCTACCCGTTTATAACCCGTCACCCGTTTATAACCCTTCACTCGTTTAGAACTCGTCACCCGTTTAGAACCCGCGACCCGTTTGCAACCCGTTAACTCGTTTATAACCCGTTAACCCGTTAACAACCCGTAATCTAAGCATCCCACATCGATTTGTTATGAAAATTCTCCATTCTTGACTACGTATAAGTAAGTTGTTACCTCTTTAGATTTTTAAAGTAATCGGGTTACCGGGTTAAACGGGTGAATCGTGTTAAACGAGTGAACCGGGTTAAACGGGTGAACCGAGTTAAACGAATTAATCGGGTTAAACGGGTGAACCGGGTTAAACGGGTGAACCGGGTCAAAACCATTCGTTTATTTAACGGGTGTAAACGGGTCGTGTCGTGTCATTCGTTAAGTAAACGAATCGTGTATGAATTTCATTTTTCCACCCGTTTAGTAAACGAATCGTGTTTGGGTGGATGAATTTTTGACACGATTCGTTTATCACCCAACACGAACCCGGCTCGACATGACCCGTTGCCACCCCTACTCGGATGTCATAAATCAAAAGTAACTTGGAATTTTAGAAATGTCATATATGGATTAATATTAAGAAATATCATATATGGATTAATTTTTAAAAATGAAGTCCATTATAATAAAAGAATATAGAATTACAGTTTTTTAAATAGGGCAATATTTATTATCCATATTTTTTTACCAATATATAATTTTTTTAACACTGTAACTGTATTGATTTTTTCGAAATTTCTACCGAATTTCCGAGTTTTGTCGAAAATTATTTTGTTTCTCATTTTGCCAAAAATTTTGAAATCGGGAAAAAAATAACTCCAAAGAAAACAAAACGGATTCGGTTTCGGCACGCCGATTTTTTTGCCAAAAATTTCATAATTTTTTCTGAAGCATGCTTTTCCGATTCGATTCGGCCGAAACACAACCCTAGCAGTGGTGCCGATTTGAGTTTACTAACCGAGTAAAACTAGAGGGACCCGAAGTTTTTATCCAAATAAAAGCAATGTTATATAGTTTTTATTTTACCTAACACGAATAGGGACAAAATAAATTGCTCGTGTCATTTTTATTGGGTCGTATTAGTGTTACGTAATAAAAAAATTAATTTATTTAGGTTTCGATTCACAGTCATTCTTTAATATTGACTTTGGTCCCAAACACTTTCACTTTTTATGGTTTGACCTCCACAATGTGAAATGACTTTTAACAAAAATGTTTGGGACTAAAATCAATATCAAATGACTTTCTTATTGTGGAG
This sequence comes from Sambucus nigra, assembly GCA_949130495.1. Classification (NCBI taxonomy): domain Eukaryota; kingdom Viridiplantae; phylum Streptophyta; class Magnoliopsida; order Dipsacales; family Adoxaceae; genus Sambucus; species Sambucus nigra. The sequence goes on along the minus strand of OX422221.1, from coordinate 110,456,956 downwards.
GTCAAAAAGTAAAAATATTTGGGATCAAAGTCAATATCAAAGAATAACTAGGGATCGAACCCCAAATAACCTTTTTTTAGTATGTAACACCGAATACGACCCAATAAAAATGACATGACGTGAAATTACACGAAATCGAGTTTTATTTTGACCATATTCGTGTTAGGTAAAAAAATTGTGCCATGCGGCTCTTATTTGGGTTGTGTTCGAAATCATTTTTGTCAATATCAAAGAATAAATGGGGAACAAATTCCAAAAAATTGTACTCGTGTTAAGTAAAAAAATAAGATTGCACGTCGTGTTACTTTTATTTTAGTTGTGTTCGTGTTAGGTAAAAAAAAATTGTGTCGTACCGCTTTTTAATTAAATGTATTCTTTTATGATAAAAAAAATTGTGTCATGTTTTTCTGCCGCCTTTAAAATTCTCACTCCTAAATTGAACCATTATATTTACTGAAAATAGTTAGGGTTTTACCAATAAAAATAAAGACAAAATATAATAATTATAAATTTGAGTGCTAAAGTAATTTTAAATACAAATATTAGGGGAACAAATTTTACTCCAAATCATATATGGATGTTTTTTTTTTGGTGAGTTGAATGAAATGAGCAGGTGCAGAGTTATTATATTTTTTTGCTTAATTGGCATGTTCACGTCAAGGGTCTGAAAATTGAGTAGAAAATTCGGGCCCTCTAGTTGTACTCTTACTAACTATATGTAGACCCGAAAATATGGGCTTTCAAGGATGAATCCGCTCATGACTTGTCCAAAATAAAGTGTTAGGGGCCTATTGATTTTGTTTATGGGTCAAAATGGTTTAAATGGACAAAGAAGTTGATTTACTGATGTATCATTTGCGGGTCACTAGCTATAAGCAAATCTCTACACCCAAAATTGCTAAGCTAAAATCATTTATATTTTACAAGAAGGGTCACCTCTCTCACTCTATTTCTTCCCGCTCAAACCTTTCTGAAACCATTTCCTAATAAAATGGCTTTTTGTGGTTATAAGTTGTAACCTCCATGTAGCAGGTGCAGGGATCAGTGATGTGTGATGTGTGGGAGAGAGATCAGGTCTACATATATGGAGAAATGTGTAGTATTTTGAAACCATTGCCCAAGTTACTTTTTAAAAATAAATAAAAATGGTTTAACCCAATCTAATCCAGTTCTAAATCGATCCAATCCGATTCGACTTCAGCCCTACACCCATTTTGACCTGCTCATATTTAACCAAATCCATTTTCGACCCGTCCACATCCGTACGTTTGCCGATCGAACTATATGTGATATAATATCTTAGTCCCGTCTCTAATTCCTTTCGAACAATTTTCGAAAAGAGCAAGATTACTACGTTTAGTACGATGTTAAGTTGCATGGATATGGTTTTATTTGGGTGGGTCAAAATTGGGTCAAAGTTTTATTTTCATGTCAGGTGAGGTCCAAATCGGTTTAGCGTGACCCTTTTTCTCCCTTCTTGTTTTTTGTTTGTTCTTTTTTTTCACTAGCATGTGCAGTTTTAACCATAAAACTTATATAAATTAAATAGTTTTTCTAGCTTTAGTCCCCTCTCCTAAGATTTGTTAAGCTCTCATCCCATGTGTTTTCAAAATTATAGTAAGTCTCATAACCACCCAAAACCATCCATAACTACTCTGTAACAACCTCTCTTCCTTTTTGCAGAGAATGACACTTGTGTCATAGTGGTTACAATATGATCAACAACTAAAAAAATAAATACATAGGAATGGGTACAAATACATCTCAAAAATTAAGACTAAATACTAAATATCCTTAAATTAAATAGTAAATCCTAAATAGAATGACGTGGAAACAAATAGGAAAAAAAGGTAAACTAAATATAAATTAAATTCTAAAATATTTCATCATTAACTTGAGCTTGAGAAATGTAGAGCTTTCAAAAAGTAGAAAGTGATTCACATGAACCGCTACCATTTCATATGAACCGCTATCATTTCAAATTAAATTTTCAGGAGGGTCACGGTCCAGGATCGTGACCAGCTGGTCAGGCCAAAGACTGTGGTCGTTTAAACATTAGGCGCGATAAGTTCCATGATGAGGTGTGGTCATGTACGCTCTTGATAGTGGTCGCAGACCAAATTCCTGACCCTAATGGATCGTGGTCTTTAGTCGTGACCACTTTTACGGCAAATTCGCACCACAATTCCATCCAAGCTTGGTGAGCCCTTTCATATGGGAGGTGCCAAACTGCACGATCAACATATGACATTATGGTACTACTGGCCAACTATGGAGGCTGAGTCCATTGGTTATGTGAAGAAATGTAGAGTCTGTCAAGTACATGGTAACATGGTCTATGCCCCCTTCAGACAGCTTATAAAGCCTAGTAGCTCCCTACCCTTTCCACACATGGGCATTTGGCTTAGTTGAAAAAATCAGCCTAACATCTCATAGCAAAGCTTTTATTATTGTGGCTACGGAATGGTATACCAAATGGGCAGAGGCCATTCCTATAAGAAGAGTAACTGCCCATGTGGTAACCCAGTTTATCAAGTAGTATATCATATGCAGGTCCAGTATATCCAAGGTGATTCTAACAGATAATGGGAAATAATTCGTATGTAAGGAGATGACTCTTCTCACGGATAAATATATGATTGTGCACAACAGCTCAATCATCTCATACCCAAAAGGAAATGGCTAGGCAGAGGCTACCAACAAAATCTTTATCAATATCCTAAAGAAGATGCTAGAGGACATGTCATGGGCATGGGATGAGAAGTTACCTATGATACTGTGGGCTTACCGCACTTCAAAAAGAAAACCGACTAGCTTCACTCCATTCTCACTTGTGTATGGGATCAAAGTCGTCCTACTGGTGGAATTGGCGATGCCATCAGCTAAGGTCTCTCTAAGCAACAGGCTCATCCCAAATCCATGACATGTGTAGTTGGAGGCACTGGATGAGCTTAGAGACAAAGCAAAAAAGAACTTTAAAGTCAACACCCAACAGTTGTCCAAAGCCTATGAAAACCTAGTCAAGTCCAGAGAATTCCAGGTGGGGGATTTATTCCTCCGCACATCCACTCATCACCTCCGCAGTATGTCAGCATCAAAGTTCAAACCCAATTCGGAATGTCCATTTGTAGTGAGAGGTGTAGGCGAATCAAGGTACTGCCAGATCTCGGATCCGGAGAGTGACTGTCTACAATCCATTAATTGCAAGTGATTGAAGAGGTATTATGCCTAGTTTATTTTTTAGGTGTTAAAATTCATTTATGGAAAATAATTTGAGCAGCTTGCTCTAATACTAGAAAAGTTCTTTTTTTGTAAAAATGATAGAGCAACACCATCCTGTAAAAAGTACATAGTATGAAAAGAAATGAATACTCAACTCAACTCAACTCAACAAAGCCTTTTTCCAATTATTTAGGGCCGGTTACATGAATTCTATTTTTCCATTCCATTATGTCTAGTGCAATATCTTCGGTTAAACCACATGACATCATGCCATTTTTTATAATATCTCATCAAGTCAATTTAGGTCTACCTTTATCCCTTGTGTTACTATCAATACTAACTAAATCACTCTTCCTTACAAGAGCATCCATTGATCTATGCTTGACGTGTCCAAACCATTTAAGTCGATTTTCTCTCAATTTATCTTCTATAGGAGCTACTTTTACCGTTTTACGAATTTGTTCATTTTTAATTTTATCCTTTTGAGTTTTACCACAAATCCATCTTAGCATTCGCATCTCCGCCACACTCATTTTCTGCACATTTTGTTTCTTGGTTGCCCAACACTCTGTCCCATATAATGTGGCGGGTCTAATAGACATCCTATAAAAAATTTCCTTTAACTTCAAGGGTATACATCTATCACACAAAATGCCGGCAGCACTTCTCCACTTAACCCAACCTTCTTTAATCCTATGAGTAACACCATCACTAATATCTCCATCTTTTTGAATAATCGATCCTACATAACGAAAATGATCATTCCTAGGTATCTCTTGACCCTCTAATTTCACCACATCGCCATTTGTCCTCCTATTACTACTAAAATTGCACTCCACATATTCTGTTTTAGTTTTGCCTATTTTAAATCCTCTTGTTTCTAAAGTTTCTCTCCATAATTATAACCTAGCATTAATCTTTGTCTTAGTCTCATCCACTAAAATAATATCATTTGCAAATAGCATACACCATGACACCTTATCTTGTATTTGTCCAGTCAACTCATCCATAACAAGAGCAAAGAGATAAGGACTTAATACTGAACCTTGGTGTAGACCTACAATAATTAAAAATTCAATACTTTCTTCGGCTGATGTTCTTATTGTAATCATCAAACCATCATATATATTGATGATGCTGGAAACAGCTCCACCCTTCAAGGTGTTAGTGAGCTCAATTTAAAGTCAACAATGGCAGCATAAGGGTATATACACATACAGTAGAGGGAGGTGAGGAGAAGAGGATTCACACCGGAATATAAGTGGTTCAGCCAATCAGGCCTACGTCCACTGTGCAAGTGTATGATGTGTATGTAACACCCCGCCCGCCCGGGGAGAGCGAACGAAGCGCTAATGCGATAAAATAAATCCAAATCCACAAGTGACAAGGTATAGAGCATCTAAGTCCCACAACAACAAAAGAGAAACTACAAATCTCAATTTCTTCAAATAAATACCAAGTCTCTCGAATTACATACAACAACTAACTCGAAAATAAAATACAAATCTCCAAAGCTCTATACATCAAAATAATACAAATCTTTCCCAACCAATCCTCGCTAAAATCAATCTCCATAGCTCCCCAAAATCCGCGCTAACCTACCAACTAAAAGAAAATATGGGGAAGTACACAATACGACAGGAATTATGCTCAATAAATACGGATTAGCAACGAATAAAACGTAACAACACGAGTACGAATATTCAAATCAAAATGCAAATCTCAAAGCATTTATCAATATAATTTCTCAACAACACTTTAACTGGGTCACCAGGCCTCACCACATCCGTATATGCTTTATCAATCCATAGCCCGGGAAGCAGGAATTTTGGCGGGTGCCCAACCTCCGTGCCATATTAAAATCTCATGACAACGTGCTCAACAATAATATAATGATGCCACATGAATCAAAACAATTCAACAATTATTTCTCCAGATTTCAAAGAATTTAACAATTCAAATATGAGTTCAATTAAACATGAAATCAACGGAATAACTCTCGAGAGATTTAAAGAGAATATTGTGTAAAACCCCATACCTCAAAATCATCGCATGAATCGCCGCATAAATTCAGCCTCAAAATCTGATCGCACCATCTCGTTCCTCTCACGAAAATAAGCAAATCATGTTCTAGCCCCAACACGAGATAACCTCAAATAGTCCTATTTTAAAAACTCAGAAAAATCATCTCCAAAAATTATTCGAATCACTGATTCGACTTTAGATTTGGATTCTACACGAAAAATTGAGTCAGGTATGTGTTTTGAGTTTTTCTTAAATCTCATTCGAAAGCACTCAAAAAGAAGATCTAAACATTCCAAAATGACTCTTCTCATTCCACTCGTTTTTGCCTCTTTTGATTTCGTTTTTCATCTCAATTTCCTTATAATCACCCATAATATTCCTTATATAGCCCCTCTCTAAAACCCTAGCTTAGAGCCTAAGCTAACGCATATTACCATATTGCCCTTTAATATAAAATCGTCAACTTTACATATTTAAAGCCTTACAAAATGTTCAAAAGCCAATTAAATTTGAATTTAAATATTCGATTCATTTCAAATAAAAATAATAAAAATATAATGATTATTAAAATAATAATATTACTAAAATCATATACCATATTCATAAATAAATCCCTCAAAATTACGAGGTATTACATACTTCCCCCCTTGAAAAGGAATTCCGTCCTCGAAATTCAACGAAACTAACGCTCGAACTAAAATGTTACTCGATTCTATTTCGTAAAAATCACACACAAAAGTCCTCAAATCAATTTCTATCTCCAAAGAGAGCATATCTAACCCGCATGCTAGACCCGATACCCAAGACCCGAGGGTTGTCGTATAACCTAAGCTCTGATACCATTTGTAACACCCCGCCCGCCCGGGGAGAGCGAACGAAGCGCTAATGCGATAAAATAAATCCAAATCCACAAGTGACAAGGTATAGAGGATCTAAGTCCCACAACAACAAAAGAGAAACTACAAATCTCAATTTCTTCAAATAAATACCAAGTCTCTCGAATTACATACAACAACTAACTCGAAAAAAAAATACAAATCTCCAAAGCTCTATACCTTGTGATTGTGGATTAGTTTACTTTTATCTATGAGTATCGCTCCGCTCGCTCTCCCCGGGCGCGCGGGGTGTTACAGTGTATCACTGTATGAGGGCTCTAATGGCCATAGATACAATCTCTCAAGCTTTCTCTCTCTACAGCATATTTAAACAAAGTTTCAGCTAGGGTTTCTAAATTTGGATCCCTCTCCAAGAAGGAGAAGACAACTATATATAGTGTCTGGGGGGTGCAATGTACCCCCCAAGCATGCAATGAACATGTGTGTGTTGATCTAGCCAATCTGATGAAGACATCTGTCACTGTCACATATAGAGAATGATGATGAAATATTCCCCCCACGTGAGGGGATTGATTTGTTATAACTGATTTGTGTACACGTGTTCCCAACCACACATATGCGCATAAGAGCTCGACCATCCATGATTGGTTCCAACCTCGCCCAGGAAGAGGACGAGGTTGGCATGGTAGTGTTGATCAGTGGTGACCTTGGCTTAGTGGGAGAGCGAGGTAAGGCAGGTGGGGCTGCAACGTCAGCCGGGGTCGAGGTAATGGTGGAGTAGCAAGAATGTCGGTTGATTCATAGCCGAGGCTGGTTATGATGATGGAATTATCTTTGTAACCTCGGCCTGCACCTAGCCGAGGTTGTCAGCCTTGGATGACCTGATGAGTAATCTGGCCCTGTACATCATGGAGACCTCAACTGCTATCTGTTCGTGAGGAAACTAGTAACGTCGGCCATGGCCGACCTTGCCTGGGACGAGACCGCTAACTGCCGATCCTGAGGCCTTCTAACCTCGGCCATCTCCTTGGCTGATCTTGACGTCTTTGAGCTGTTGGGTACATATAGGGCATATCAATAACCCCCTAGCCCTTAGTTACCTGTGTGATCAGGTGCCGAAGGGGTATATTTGCCTAAGGTTGGACTTCTTTAGGTGTTAATACGTTTTTGGCAAGTGCCAGCTGCTGAAGTGGCTAGCGTGCCTGGCAAGTGTAATGATTACAGTCTTTTGGGCTCCCATGGAAATGATGGGCCTTGGGATGCGTGTGGGGTTGTTTGAGGGTTAAACCCTCATTTCCTTTCTCTTTATTCCCCACTTCTTCGTTTCTTCACTTGAAATTTTCTGCTTCTCTCTCTCTCTACCAGAGTTTGGTTAGCAGTGCTTTTGGTGACCTTTCCTTGCCAACTTCTCTTTTTCTACTTCACATATCCTCTTCAGGTATCGTCTATCACCCCTCTTTCTCCATTTGTTGCACTTTTCTGCCTTGTTCTTCCTTTTGTTGCAATTTCTGGAAAGTTTATGCATTTTCCGGCGAGCCTAAGAGTTTTTCGGCGAACTGTTCTTTAATTGTTCTTGTTTAAAAGCTTAGTTTGATCCTTAGTCAATTTGCCAATCCTGTTTATTTAGGAGAGCCACAAGTGTAGGGTCTGCCTCATATGCTCAAACCCCTTTACCAACTCTTAGAGGAATTCCCCTCTCTTAGGGAGAAGACCTTAGATAAAATTAGGCAGATAGAAAGAGCCCAAGAGAAGGCTCGTAGGGCAGAGGCATTCCCCCTCAGACCTATCTTTCCACCCCCTATGAAGGTCATATACACTGATCCAGCCGAACCAGTTAAATCAGCAGAGGTCCCAGTTGAAACTACCCCCATGTCTGAGTCTGAGTCGTTTACCTCAGACCCTATGTCCGTGGACTCTTTTCAAGAGGCTATGGACTTTTTCACTCAGCAGGATCAGGTCCCTGATCAAGTCGAGGTTTCTAGTCGGGCCTCGTCTCACAAGAGTTCAAGCACATTGCACTCTTCCTCCGACGTTGAGGTTGTAGGACCTAGCATTGCTGTTCCACCAATTCTTGAAGCCATTCCCATGTCGACTGTAACAAGTGCTGAGTTCGCTCAGAGGTTCCCAAGTGGTCACCCATCGTCTGCTCAGGTCGACGTTGAACCCAATGATGATGATGATGATGCTGAGAGCGATGTTGACACCTCTGAGGCGGCCGAGATAGAGAGCACTGTCATCGAGCTCGACCTTCTTTCCTTCAGGCATCTATATTCCATTAGCCCCTCCATAAAACTTAAGAAACCTCTGAGGGGAGAGAGGGCTTTCGGCGATCGAGGCGGCGAGATTTGCGTGTATAAGTAGATGTTCAAGTTAGGATTTCATCTGCCCATTCATCCCATCATTAGGGCCATACTTTCCTACATCAACTTATCCCCTTCTCAGTTATCCCCCAATGCCTGAAGGGTGATAATTGGAGCTATCATCTTATAGAGGGCAGTCCATCACTCAGACCTTCCCGTCCAAGTCTTCACAGGGTGCTATGTCCCCTCATCTTCCAGGAATCATCCGAGCTATTACCATTTTTTAGCTCGGAAGTCAAATAAAAAGATGTTGCAGGTCACCCAAACCTCGAACCATAATTGGAAACCACGCTACTTGTTTTCGTCAGGGCCATGGGAATTTGGTCCCTGTGCCCCCTCTTCTTCATTAGAGCCGAGAATACCCCTGAGATTGGGAAAGGTTACAATGGCTGCTAGGGTCGACCCTGGGCTAAGCCAAAATAATCTTCAGAAGGTCAAAGACCTTCAGGATCAGGGGGAGCATGGTCTGCTTATCAAGTTCGAACACCTGATGACTCCCTACTATCTCTCTGAGACTGGGCTTAGGGGGAGTCCTCTGACAGAGATCCGTAAGTCTCTTTATTATTTTAAAATTATACCTCTGAATTTTTGTATCTCTGATTTTCTAACTCAGACCTTTTCTATTTTGCAGAGTGCCCAAAAGGGATATCTGACGAATTCTGGGAGATGGCAGCCCCTAGTCTCAGGAAGCTTGTCAAGAAAGTTGGTCTGAATGCGCCTCCTCCCCCTCCATCTACCTCAAGGGCTGAGGCCACCAAGAAGAGAAAACATGCCGACCCTGCCCCTGAGGATCAGAGGCAGAAAAAAAATAAAAAGGGGGATCGTGCCATCCCCATTTCTTCTGAGGATGCATTAATTGCTCGTCTTGAGCAATTGAAGATTGGTGACAGTCTCATCGGCCCTGGATGCCATCGGCGATGCCATGATCGACTCTAATAAGCGCTTATGTCCCTCTCTTGATAGGCCTCTGTTGGCTGAGTTCTCTCTCCATCGTTCTATCCAAGTAAGACCTTGAAATTTCTGAATTATACTCAAGTGTAACATCGGCTTTGAACTATACTGGATCTTAGACTGACATGTTTTGCACACGTTCTACAGGGTCACCTTACCATGCATCACTTTGTTAACTGGACCTTGGGAAAACTTCCTCTGATTGAGAGAGGCCAAGAAGACCGAGGCCACTTTAAACGCTGAAGTGGAACATCTGAAGTCCGCTTTGAAGAAGTCTGAGACCAGCATGAAGGGGTTGTAGAAAGATATGGACAAGCTGAGGGAAGATCATAGAACTGCCCTGAAGACTCAGGCTGACTCCCTTTAGTATAAGGTCGATGTGGTTATGAAGGCTGCCTTGGATGATGCCTCAGAGAAGATCTTGGAGGAGTACAAGGTCTCTGATGAGTTTGTCAGTTTTGGCTTCGAATAGCTGGAGAGAGGGGGTAAAGGCCACTAGCAAATGGGCTGCTATGAAGGAGAAGGAATCAGGGAGCCTCTGACTTCATCGGCTTGGGTTATGCCCGACCCTCGATTTGCTCAGGCCCTGTATAAGGTTGAGGAGGAGGGAGGTGCTGCACCTACCGAGACTTCCCCTAAGGTGACACCATGACTGAAGATGTTGATTCTCAAGAGGACAGGGTGGAGGTATCCACCCTTGTCCAGGGAGATACAGACGTGGTACCTAACCCTGAGACTGTAAACACTTGATTTTTTTGTGAAGCTTTTAGCAATTTTAATTTCTTTGAAGATTTGTAACCTCTGACAAACTCTGTTATTTTATATTTTATAACTCCCAACTTTAATCTATGTCAACCTCTAAGGAGGGATTTACTTCTTCAATTGCTAAATTATTTATTGAATGATTTTCTTTGCCATGCGATGTGTGTTCGGGTCTGAAATCTCAGTACAATGATGTCTTTGTAGACCAACTGAGTGGTGTCTAAGGTCTGAGGTCATCCAAATATGATGTCCTACCTCAGACCTTATCACCAAATTATGATGTTATAAGGTGCGAGGTCATCTACTAAGATGTTATCCCCATAATTAATTTCCACCAAATTAATGATGTTATAAGGTCTGAGGTCATCAACTAAGATGCTATCCCCATAATTAAATTATACCAAATTAATGATGTTAAGGGTCTGAGGTCATCCAAATATGATGTCCTACCTCAGACCTTGTCACCAAATTATGATGTTATAAGGTCTGAGGTCATCTACCAAGATGTTATCCCCATAAATAATTTCCACCAAATTAATGATGTTAAGGGTCTGAGGTCATCTAAGTATGATGTCTTACCTCAGACCTTGTCACCAAATTATGAGGTTATAGGGTCTGAGGTCATCAACTAAGATGTTATCCTCATAATTAATTTCCACCAAATTAATGATGTTATAAGGTCTGAGGTCATCAACTAAGATGTTATCCCCATAATTAATTTCCACCAAATTAATGATGTTAAGGGTCCGAGGTCATCCAAATATGATGTCCTACCTCAGACCTTGTCACCAAATTATAATGTTATAAGGTTAGAGGTTATCAACTAAGTAGTTATCCCCATAATTAATTTCCACCAAATTAATGATGTTAAGGGTCTGAGGTCATCTAAGTATGATGTCTTACCTCAGACCTTATCACCAAATTATGATGTTATAGGGTCTTAGGTCATCAACTAAGATGTTATCCTCATAATTAATTTCCACCAAATTAATGATGTTAAGGGTCTGAGGTCATCTAAGTATGATGTCTTACCTTATACCTTGTCACCAAATTATGATGTTATCGGGTCTGAGGTCATTAACTAAGATGTTATCCTCATAATTAATTTCCACCAAATTAAGGATGTTAAGGGTCTGAGGTCATCCAAGTATGATGTCTGACCTCGGACCTTGTCACCAACTCATGATGTTATAAGGTCTGAGGTCATCAACTAAGATGTTATCCCCATAAATAATTTTCCATTCAAGCACAATGAACCAAGTATTGACACGAGAACTGATTTTCTCATTAATAATCTCTTCATAAGATGATATATTTGTATGAAAGCCCTGGTAACATCATGTGTAATACTTTTTTAGATGATCAGCGTTCCAAGGATTGGAAAAGGGTTCCCCTTCGAGGTTCTCTAGCCTGTAAGCCCCGGGTATAACCTCCTCAATCACTTTATAAGGACCATGCCAATTTGGGTGAAGCATGTTTGCCTTCTGCAACGTCTTCTTCAACACTAGGTCTCCTATAGCTATGGGTCTTGATTTTACCCTTTGATTGTAAAATTTTGTTGTTCTGTGCTGGTAAGCTGCCTGCCTAACTTCCGCGTCTTCCCTTCTCTCTTCAATCAAATCTAGGTCGAGTTTTCTCTTCTCCCCATTCTTCTCGGGGTCATAGGTCTGAACCCTATGAGTAGGGAGTCCTACCTCTGTTGGTATGACGGCCTTTGAGCCATGTGACAATATAAACGGGGTCTCCCCTGTTGGCATCCTAGCCATTGTTCTGTAGGCCCATATCACAGCATAAACCTCTTCGGTCTATATACCTTTATCTTCTTCTAACCTCTTCTTGATCCCATCAAGGATCGTTCTGTTTGTGACTTCGTTTTGACCATTTACTTGAGGTCGATCAGGAGAAGAGAAAAATTGCTTTATCCCAACTCTTTCGCAGTATTTTTCTAGTGAAGAATTCTTGAACTGGGTTTCATTGTCCGAAATGAGGGTGTTTGGGAGGCCATGTCTGCATATGATGTTCTTTCAAATAAATTGGAAGGTCTTCTGCTCTGTAATCGTCATCATCGGCTGAACCTCTACCCATTTGGAGAAGTAATCAATAGCGACTATCAGAAATCGATAATTATTTACAGCCCTTGGTAGGGGTCCTACTAGGTCAATTCCCCATACTGCGAATGGCCAAGGGGAACTGATTGACGTCATAGGCTGATGAGGTTGATGTGGGATAGTGGAGAATCTCTAACATTTGTCGCACCTCTTCACGTAGGCTGCAATATTTTTGGTCAAGGTCGACCAACAATATCCTTGCGTGATAATCCTCTTCGCCAAAGGTCTCCCTCATATGTGACTAGAGAAAGAACCCTCATGTATCTCCTTTAGGACGTGGGGAACTTCGGTGGGATGAACGCATCTGAGGATAGGTAATAAGAATCCCTTCCTATACAGGACATCTCCTACTATTGAGAACTTTACAGCTCTGTACCTCAATTTCCTCCTCTCTAACTTTGACTCCGGTAGCACCCCCTTTCTGATATATCTGATAAGGGGATCCATCCATGAGTCCCCTAGGTTGAAATTGAGGCATGGGTTACTGACCTCTTCTTCTTCAATGGTTGCTCTGGGCAAGATCTCAACAGGGACTGTCCTTCTGATATCTATCCTCGTTGTCGAAGCCAGCCTTGCTAATGCGTCTGCGTGACTATTATTTTGCCGAGATATTCTCTTCATCTTTACCTGTTCGAAGCCTTCGAGTATCGTTCTCACCCTCTTCAGGTATTTGGCCATCCTTTCGTCATTGGCCTTATAAACCCCCAATACTTGGTTAATAACCAACCTTGAGTCACTATGAAGGAGGAGTCGTCTTATACCAACAATCCTTGACAATGAGAGGCCTGCTATCATAGCCTCATATTCTGACTCGTTGTTTGATGCCTTGAAGTTAAACCTCAAGGCGTATTCAATGTTGGTACCATCCGGAGCTGAAAGTATTAGCCCTGCACCGCTTCCACTGTCGTAAGAAGACCCATCAACAAAGAGGTTCTAGATGTCTTTATCTGATGAGAAGCCCCCTTTTGACATTATTCCTTGCTTGAAGAGGTACCGATCTTCCTCATTCTCGGCTATTCCGTTTCGGGTACTCTTGGATACAACCTCTTTCGGATCTCAGAAGATGTTTATATTTGCCTTCTGTAGTCTCTAGATTATTCTCAACCTCGGTCTCTTCCCATGTGAACTCAGCAATGAAGTCTGCAAGCGCCTGCCCTTTGACGGACACCATGGGCTGATAAGTAAGGTCATACTCCCCCAACTCAATGGCCCAGGTCATCAATCTTTTATGGAGGACCTGTCTTAGCGGGGAGTCGGTAAGGATAACCATGGAATAGGCTTGAAAGTGAAGCACCTTATACCTTTTACTTGCTTAAGTCTACATTGTATAAGTGCTCAACTAATTTGGAAATATTGACAAAATTGGTAGTCCATCCTAGAAACCAAAAAGCCTCAGAACTTATCTCTCTAATCCTCTTCAATGATCCATGATGGTATAAAATGAATCACACTACACACAATTAGAAGTGCATACATGTGTTCATATTGCTTAAAATTGAGTGTGTGGTTAATTCCCCTTGAATTGGTGCTTTAATAATTTTTTGGGAATTTTTAAATACTTTTTAAACTTTTTTAAACATTTTTTAAACATTTTTTAATAAATGTTTTTATTAATAAAATGGGATAATATAGTTTGTGGGGTTAATATCCTATTTTAGAAACTTCATTTTTCACTAAAATGTTTGGTTGGGTACGATCTCAAAGCGCTAGAGACTTCAGGGTGATGTTTTGTAATAATTTTGATGCGCGTGTGAGAGCCTCTAACAAGCCAACACTTGTCATCCCCCGGGTGAATGTATTTGTGTTTGTTATGTGAGAGGGTTGGATGGATGATTGTTGATCGTTGGATCATTCCTTATCTAGGGTCTGTATGTGTTCTTGGTTAATCCCGGTGCTATCCATTTCAACCAATCACAATTCTTTTAAACCACCGCTGTTTTATAACCTTTGGATCAAGTCAAAGCTGGCATGACTTGATCTCAGCCCTTGATTTGCCTCGAGCATCCAGAACCTTCCCTAAGCCCTATATATACCCTCCTCTTCTCAGCCTTAGAAAACTTTTGGGCATTCGTCTTTTAAACTTTTGTGAGAAAGAAATAAATTAAAATCACTGCATATAGACTTTATATGTAATTTACTAGGACTGTTTGTAAATTTAAGTGTGTGTGAGTTCATGCATGTTGGTAGGAATCACTACACTAACACTTAACACACTACTACACTGGAAGTGTTGTGTTTAAGATCTGAAATCATTGAGTCGACGTAAAGAAGCTAAAGCAAAGGAAGTTAGCAAACTGGAGGAACATCATCAACAAATCAGATCTATGAGAAGTTAGAAGGACACCAAGTGGGGTATATTCCTAAACTTAGAATAGGTTGATTTGTGTGCTTGCATGTTGTATAGTTTGTAACTAATTTTTGTTATTAGTGGATTTTTGCTTTTGTGACTTAGAAGTCACCGTGGATGTTTCCTCTGTTGGGAGAGGTTTTACCACGTTAAAATCATTGTGTTGATTATCTTCATCTACTCATCTCATTCTATAAGTGTGCTGAATTTTTAAAACTGCCTTAGTTTTAAAAACTGATTATACAGTCTTAATTACTCTCGTACATAAGTTTCTTTGTAAACACATCTTGTTTATAATTTTTATTTTCAAAAGGAAAGGGTTTCTCCAACAAACATTCGGAGTTGCTTATACAGTTTAACCTTGTGTTAAACGGCATTAGCGACTTTTTTCAATTGGTATCAGAGCCCCGTTAACTTTTATTTCAAAAGATCTTGTGTTTCTGAAATCGTTTTTTGAAAAATCTAACTATGGACGAGAAGAATGAAAGGTTTGGTAATCTGTTTAGACCTCCACTCTTTGATGAAAACAACTTTGCTTACTGGAAAGTAAGAATGGTTGCCTTCATCCAAGGGACTTTAGGAGATGATGTCTGGGACATTATCGAAAATGGATACACTTATCCTACTAAACCAGCCACTGAAGGAAGTGATGAGAGGGTAAAGAAAATCTTAAGTGAATTTACCCAAGAAGAGAAAACCATTTCTCGAAATAACAATAAAGGCAAGAATGCCATTTTTATGTCTATTAATGAGTATGAGTTCAAACGAATCTCATCTTGTGCCACTTTTAAGGAAGCTTGGGACACATTAATCACTGCCCATGAAGGAGACTCAAGAGTTAAAGCTGCTAAAACTCAAATGCTTATCCAGCAGTACAACTCTTTGATCATGACTGATACTGATTCTTTTGATGATTTTTACATGAACTTAACTGATATAGTCACTAAGTTGCATGCTAATGGTATTACCTATGATAGAAATGAAATTATTTCTAAAATCCTAAGGTCATTACCACAAAAGTTTGACAGTAAGAGGTATGCTATTGAGGAAATGAATGATCAAAACCTTACCCCTGAGTTACTCAGTAGCAAACTCAGAACTGTGGAAATGGAATTAGACTTTAAGAAACAATTAAATCACTCACAGAGAAAACAACCCAACTCTAACTTGAGTTTTGCCTCTAAGATACCCAAACTTGAGTCTAATTTGACCAACTCTGACTCTGATGAGGCATGTGATATAGACAAACTAGATAATCAGATTGCCTTAATGTCTAAACAATTTAAGAAAATTGTCAAATTTCGAAACAAACAGGCATCTAAACAAGGCAAGCCTAATTATCCTATTCTGTCTAATTCCAAACCTCATGAGAGAGGACTTGACAAACATTCTAAGGACAACAATTCCAGACCCACTAGAGACCTTAAAAAGATTGAATGTTTTAGATGTGGGAAACTAGGTCACATTGCTCACGACTGCAGAGTTAATCTGAATAAAGCCAACACACACAATAGAGCCAATGTTTGTAAAACTTGGAATGATTCAAGTGACTCTGATGAAGAGGAACTTGAGTAATCTAATGTACTTGACCCTTGCATGTCCTTTTATGCTAAGATCATTTACAATGATGATATGCCTGTGTGTGATAATGATGTTCCTACTCTTGCTTGTGTGAATACTCCTTTGATTGGCCTAGATGCTTTATTGTCTGAAAATGTTGCTAGTTCTAGTTCCGTGTGTGTGAGTCAAAGTGATCTCGTTAATGACGATGCAAATGGGTGCGTGAGTACTAAAACTGAATCGTTAGGAGTCACTACACACACCTCACTTAGCGACTCAGACACAGATGACCTCCCTGATATCCATACTTTGTATGCTAAAACTCTTAAAAAAGGCACTAGATTGGAGAAGACTGTTAGAGACCTGACTAAGAAATTAGATGATCTAAGTCTTATAGTGAAGTTGAATGCTGAAGAGTACACTAACCAGTGTCTGACTCATCAATCTGAAATTGAGACTTTTGATCAAAAATTAAAAGATTTGACCAAAATTAATGAAACTCTGGAAATGAAATACAAGGGAACATTATTAGAATTGGAGGAAGCAAAAACAAAGACAGCTACTGTTTTCAAAAAAAATTCTAAGTTTGAAAACAATTCAAATTGTTTTACTGACTTTGTTGTTGACTCCAAGACCAATTCTGATGATAGAACCGGTATTGGATTTTGCCCTAAGAACAAACCACAAACTACAAAACTTGAACCTATTAAGTTTGTGTCTGGGGGCAAAAAACCAATTGAAACATGTCCAGACTTTCATGTTATTAAAAAGGAATTTGATCAAAAACAACAACAGAAAGACATTGGAGAGTCTAGTAACTCTAAGGCTGACACTACACTTAAGACTAAATACGTCTGTCCTTTAATCAGAAAGGCTGATTCTACCTATAAGACCATACCTCCTAGGAATAACACTTCTGAACAGAATGCTGTCAAACCTATCTTTAGAAGTTTTCCTAAGGAAATTCATCCCTCGAGCAATCAATATTGCTCCTACTGTGACATTTATGGTCATTCCTTTGAAGGTTGTTATGCTAGGCGTCTAAATACCCCTGTTTACAACACTTCTGTCTACAAGAACTTTAACTATTCTAAGCAAAGTCGTAACAATTATGTCCTTCCAAGACAACCTGATAAGAACTCTAACTACAGAAATAGAAAGACCAAAACTAAGAGTTCATTTAAGAGAAAGGCTCCCAGAAACTTTCCTAAACCAAAAGCTCAAATTTTTCACAATAATCAGTTTGCTGCTCCAACTGTTTTTCGACAAAAAGCTGTGTCTCGAAAATTTTATCAAATAAGGGCAAACTTGCGCAAAATTAAGACTAGAGCTATTTGGGTTAGAAAAGATGATCTTTTACCCCAAATGAAGTGTAACATTGTTATAACTGCTTTCAAAGCTGAACACACTTCATCTGGTTGGTATTTATATTCAGGATGCTCCAAACATATGACAGGAGATGAAACCAAACTTTTAAACAAAACCAGATTTGCTGGAGGGAAAGTAGTTTTTGGTGATGGTGTTTCATCTCAGATCATAGGTAAAGGAACCCTAAAAGAAGAAGGAATGCCTGTTCTCGAAAATGTGCTATTAGTTAAAGGCCTTAAAGCCAACCTCCTAAGTATATCACAATTTTGTGACTCTGACCATACAGTCACCTTTTCAAAGAACAATTGTAAAATTCTAAATGATAAAGGTGAATGCATTATTACAGGATTTAGAACACCTGACAATTGTTATACTGTCAAGACTAGTTCTGAAACCTGTAACATTATTAGAATGGATGACAATGAGATCTGGCATAATCGTATGGGTCACTTAAGTTATGATATCCTTGGAAGATTGTCTAGTCAAGAGATTGTTAGAGGAATTCCTAAAATTAAACCTATTTCAAGTGTTGTCTGTGGTCATTGCCAGGAAGGAAAAATAGTTAAGACTTCGCATAAAAAGGTTAAAGACATTCTCACCTCTAGACCTTTAGATCTCATCCATATGGACCTTATTGGTCCCTCTAGAACTGTTAGTCTTTGTGGACACAGTTATATCCTTGTCATGGTTGATGATTTCACACGATTCACTTGGGTTGCCTTCTTAAAACATAAATCTGACACGTTTCAGAATTTTTTGAAAATTCTTCTAAGAATTGAAAATGAGAAGGACACACAAGTCAATCGCATTCGTAGTGATAGAGGGGGAGAGTTCATAGACACAGGAATAGTTGAATATTGTGACTACAACGGTTACAAACATGAATTTAGTGCCGCTAAAACTCCTCAGCATAATGGCATTGCTGAAAGGAAAAACCGAACTCTTCAAGAGATGGCACGTGTCATGTTGCATGCCAAATCCCTACCTAAATACTTTTGGGTAGAATCTATTAGAACTGCCCGTCACATCACTAATAGGGTCTATCTTAGGAAAAACTCTAAACAAACCCCTTATGAGTTGTGGTACGGTAAGAAGCCTAATCTGAAATACCTAAGAACCTTTGGAAGTCAGTGTTATGTCTGTAAAGATAGAGAACATCTGTCTAAATTCGAAACTCGTGGTGATAAAGCCATCTTCTTAGGATACTCTCCAAACAGTCGTGCTTATCGTATATACAATCTGCGTACTAAGGCCCTTATGGAATCGATAAATGTAATTGTAAGTGACACTATTGTCGAAAATAAGATATCTGAATCACCTATTGTGGTTGAATCTGAAAATGATTTCAAAACTGATTCACCAGAAATAGATGACTCATTACCTATTGAGAGTCCAGAAGTACCTGGCTGGGTATCTAAAGATCATCCCATTGACAACGTGGTTGGTAATCTTAATGAGCCAGTTCGTACTAGATCCCAGTTAAGAAATTATGCTAATTATGCATGTTTCGTCTCCCTTGTGGAACCGAAAAATGTTAATGAAGCATTGAATGACACTCACTGGATTTCTGCTATGCAGGAAGAACTTTTACAATTTGTCATTCACGATGTCTGGTATCTTGTACCTCGGCCTCAAAATAAAAATGTTATTGGAACACGTTGGATTTTCAAAAACAAATCTGATGAAAATGGGGTAATCCTTAGAAACAAAGCTAGACTAGTTGCTCAAGGCTACTCTCAAATAGAAGGGATAGACTTCAGCGAGACATTTGCCCCTGTCACTCGTCTTGAATCTGTTCGACTTCTTTTCGCCATAGCGTGTTACTTAAAATTCACACTTTATCAAATGGACGTCAAGTCTGCCTTCCTAAATGGAATTCTGTCCGAAAAGACATATGTAGAACAACCCAAAGGGTTCATTGATCCTAAATACCCTAATCATGTCTTTCGTCTAAAAAAGGCTTTGTATGGCTTAAAACAAGCTCCTAGAGCTTGGTATGAACGTCTTTCCAACTTTTTATTGGATAAGGGTTTTAAGAGAGGAGGAAATGACCAGACTCTCTTTGTCAAACATTTTGACAATAATATTATTATAGCCCAAGTCTATATAGACGACATCATCTTTGGGTCTACTTCACCATCTGAAGTTAAATCCTTTTCTGCTAGTATGCATAAGGAATTTCACATGTCCCTTATGGGGGAGCTACAACTTTTCTTAGGATTTCAAGTGAAACAGAATTCTGATGGACTTTTTGTCTCTCAAACCAAGTATGCCTTGGACCTTGTTAAGAAATTTGGTTTAGATAATGCTAAAGTCGCCAAAACGCCTATGAGTACTACTGTTAAATTATGTAAAGATGAAACTGGAAAGTTAGTTGATTCCACACTCTATCGTAGTATGATTGGTAGCCTACTCTATCTAACTGCCTCACGACCAGACATAATGTATGCTGTATGTCTGTGTGCTCGTTACCAGAATAACCCTAAAGAGAGCCATTTATCGAGTGTAAATCGTATAATAAAGTACATAAAAGGCACTCTTAATCTTGGACTTAGGTACACTAAGGATACCTGTAGCACCATCATAGGGTATACTGATGCTGATTGGGCCGGTTGTTCTGATGATAGTAAAAGTACTTCAGGTGCCTGTTATTATGTCGGCAATAATTTAGTTGGTTGGAGTAGCAAAAAACAGAATTGCACATCTTTATCTACGGCTGAGTCCGAATATATAGCAGCTGGAAGTTGCTGTGCCCAATTATTATGGATAAAACAGATGTTAAGCGATTATGGGATTAAAGAAGATCAATTACAATTGTATTGTGACAATCAAAGCGCCATTAACATATCTAAAAACCCGGTTCAACACTCGCGAACTAAGCATATTAAAATAAGACATCATTTTATTCGCGAACTTGTTGAAACTAAAGAATTAGAAATTCATTACCTGCCCACTGATCTGCAACTTGCAGACATGTTCACTAAACCTCTGGACTATAACAGATTTCTGTATTTGCGTAATTCTATAGGCATGGTATGCGCTAATTAACTCTCAAGACTTTAAGTTTTACCCTTTGTCCATTTGAGACAAAATGGGGGAGAAATTTGAGTTTTATGATTTCATTTTTTGTTCACATTTCATCTAAACTGCTTGATCTTAGTGTGCATATTTGCAGGAATCTCTTCTACTGATTGTCTACCGTTTCTAGTGTAAAAATTTGTAAATAGTTGAGTTATGTAATTTTTGACTTTCTAGGAATTGGGTAGATAGTATCTTTTGTATAGGACTAGGTTTTATTTTTTTTAGTTCCCTACGAGTTTTAAGCTAACTCAAAGGAGATTTTGTCTCATATTTCCAAAGGGGGAGATTGAAGCACCTTATACCTTTGACTTGCTTAAGTCTACATTGTATAAGTGCTCAACTAATTTGGAAATATTGACAAAATTGGTAGTCCATCCTAGAAACCAAAAAGCCTCAGAACTTATCTCTCTAATCCTCTTCAATGATCCATGATGGTATAAAATGAATCACACTACACACAATTAGAAGTGCATACATGTGTTCATATTGCTTAAAATTGAGCGTGTGGTTAATTCCCCTTGAATTGGTGCTTTAATAATTTTTTGGGAATTTTTAAATAATTTTTAAACTTTTTTAAACATTTTTTTAATAAATGTTTTTATTAATAAAATGGGATAATATAGTTTGTGGGGTTAATATCCTATTTTAGAAACTTCATTTTTCACTAAAATGTTTGGTTGGGTACGATCTCAAAGCGCTAGAGACTTCAGGGTGATGTTTTGTAATTATTTTGATGCGCGTGTGAGAGCCTCTAACAAGCCAACACTTGTCATCCCCCGGGTGAATGTATTTGTGTTTGTTATGTGAGAGGGTTGGATGGATGATTGTTGATCGTTGGATCATTCCTTATCTAGGGTTTGCATGTGTTCTTGGTTAATCCCGGTGCTATCCATTTCAACCAATCACAATTCTTTTAAACCACCGCTGTTTTATAACCTTTGGATCAAGTCAAAGCTGGCATGACTTGATCTCAGCCCTTGATTTGCCTCGAGCATCCATAACCTTCCCTAAGCCCTATATATACCTTCCTCTTCTCAGCCTTAGAAAACTTTTGGGCATTCGTCTTTCTGAGAGAAAAAAATAAGAGAGAATAGAGAAGAGAGAGAGAAGAGAGAAGAGAGAGAGAGAAGAGAGAGAAAGGGAAACCTGTTAGCCAAACCCTAACCCTAACCCTAAACAGTTCATCTTCTCAGAAACAAACCTTCGTATACCTTCAACCCTAAACACAACCTGAGTGTTTGAGAGAGAAACTGGTTTGTTCTTGTGTTGCTGTAACCTCTTGATCTTTAGATCTTGTACACAACTTAAACATTCGTGTGAAGATCTAGTTTCTCTTTCATAGAAACGTTAGATCTACATACTATATGTTACATTTTCACTAGATCTGCATTTTTTATACTTGATTTAAGAAAATCTTACTGATTTGGTTGTTAAAATGTTTTCTGGTTTCTTTTCTTACGAAACTTAATCCTGACCTAGTTGGATTCGCACTTGGAGGGTTTTCAATCTCATAAATGTTTTCAAAAGAGATTGATTAAGGTCTTAACCGATTTTTGAATCAAGATCTCCGTGGAATCTGGGTTATCTTTAAAGGTCAAAAGGATTTGAGTTCTGTGAGAAAGAAATAAATTAAAATCACTGCATATAGACTTTATATGTAATTTACTAGGACTGTTTGTAAATTTAAGTGTGTGTGAGTTCATGCATGTTGGTAGGAATCACTACACTAACACTTAACACACTACTACACTGGAAGTGTTATGTTTAAGATCTGAAATCATTGAGTCGACGTAAAGAAGCTAAAGCAAAGGAAGTTAGCAAACTGGAGGAACATCATCAACAAATCAAATCTATGAGAAGTTAGAAGGACACCAAGTGGGGTATATTCCTAAACTTAGAATAGGTTGATTTGTGTGCTTGCATGTTGTATAGTTTGTAACTAATTTTTGTTATTAGTGAATTTTTGCTTTTGTGACTTAGAAGTCACCGTGGATGTTTCCTCTGTAGGGAGAGGCTTTACCACGTTAAAATCATTGTGTTGATTATCTTCATTTACTCATCTCATTCTATAAGTGTGCTGAATTTTTGAAACTGCCTTAGTTTTAAAAACTGATTATACAGTCTTAATTACTCTCGTAATAAGTTTCTTTGTAAACACATCTTGTTTATAATTTTTATTTTCAAAAGGAAAGGGTTTCTCCAACAAACATTCGGAGTTGCTTATACAGTTTAACCTTGTGTTAAACGGCATTAGCGACGTTTTTCAGAAAGTAGGGCTTCATCTTCCTCGAAGCATGCATCAAAGCGTAGGCTAATTTTTCCATTTGAGGATAATTCTGTTCAGCCCCTTGAAGGGCTTTACTGTTGAAGTATACGGGCCTTTGGATCCTAAGGTCTTCCCGTACTATGGCTACACTTATAGCTGATTCAGAGACTGCTAGATAAACATACAATTTATCTCCTACTATGGGCCTAGATAAGAGCAAGGGAGACCCGAGGTAGGACTTAAGTTGGTTAAAAGCCTCGTCACACTCTTCGTCCCATTCGAAGGCCTTTCTGAGCACCTTAAAGAACGGAAGGCACTTGTCCGTCACTCTGGAAACAAATCTGTTGAGTGCGACCACTCTTCCAGTGAGCCTTTGAACGTCCTTGATACTCTTTGGTGTCTTCATGTCAAGCAAAGCCTTGATTTTCTCAGGGTTCGCTTCTATTCCTCTTTGATTGACGATGAATCCAAGAAACTTCCCAGCTCCTACCCTGAAGACACACTTCGTCGGGTTGAGTTTCATCCTGTACAGGTCCATGGTATTGAAGGTTTTTTCCAGATTTGCTACATGAGTGCAGGCCTTTAAGCCCTTCGTCAACATATCGTCTATATACACCTTCATAGTCTTGCCTATTTGGTCTTTGAACATCTTATTCACAAGACGTTGATGCGTTGCCCCCGTATTTTTCAAATCGAAGGGCATCACCTTGTAGCAATATGTCCCTTTGTCAGTAATGAAGGTTGTCTTTTCTGAGTCTTCAGCATTCATGAAGATCTTATTGTAGCCTGAATACGCATCCATGAAGCTCATGAGCTCATACCCTACAGTTGCATCTACCATCTGATCTATCCGAGGTAAGGAATAGTTGTCTTTTGGGCAAGACTCTCTCAGGTCAATAAGATCTACGCACATTGTTTATTTTTCATTGGCTTTGGGCACAATGACTGCGTTCGATAGCCACTCTGGATATATGGCTTCCCTAATAAACTCAGCCTCTTCTAATTTTTTGACCTCTTCTCGGATGACATCGTACTTTTCCCTGGATTAAACTCTTCGTCTTTGTTTGATTGGCTTAGCATCCTTAGTCACGTTGAGTTTGTGACACATAACCTCGGGGTTGATGCCAGGCATGTTTGCGTGACTCCAAGCGAAGACACTCTGCCTCTTCCTTAAGAAGTCTATCAGCTCTTCCTTGATTTTTGCTTTTAAGGCTTTGCCGACCTGGACTTTTTTTCCGGTTCGTCCTCATTGAGGACGATGGATTCTACCTCTTCCGTGACCTCTTCTTTCTTTAACTTTGTTTCGTCTCTAGGGTCAAGTGTGTCAATGTTATAAGTGGTAGTTGCTCTCTTATGGGCCTCTCTCTCTTCAGCCGAGTTGAATTAGCATTCTCGTGCTATGGTCTGGTCACCCTGCACTTCCCCTACCCTATAGTGGGTCGGGAATTTTAGCATCTGGTGGACCGTCGACGGTACGGCCTCAAACTCCTTAAGGGTTACTCTTCCTATGATGAGGTTATAGGCCGAGAAGACGTTTTTATCCATAATGAAAAAGTTGATCTTCCGGGTTAACCTCTTAGGCCACTCATCGCCCATTCGCACGTCCATCTCATACATTCCCAACGGATGGACCTTTTCGCCACTGAACCCCATTAACGGATGATGATAGGGTACCAGCCTAGCTCTGCTAAGGCCTAGGCTTTTGAAGCAGGGCCAGAACATCACATCTGCAGAACTTCCTCCATCTATAAGAATTCTCTGCACCTCACATCCATGAACTCTTGTTGTGATCACCAAAGGGTCATCGTGTGGAGCTAGGAAGCCTTTGAAGTCGAGTCGGGAAAACCCAACTAGGAGAGTGTCCATGTCTACCTTCTTTCTCTTCTGCATAGTCTCGGAAGACGTCAGGTTTACCACTTCAAGTTTGGCCACTGATTTGGCCTCTGACACATGAGTTTTTCTATCAGCAACCTCAGAACTACCCTCGAAGTCCTCCGCATATGGTGCTAATTCCAAAGGAGATCATACCAACCCTCTTCACTGGGGTGTTGTCATCTTTTGGCGGGAGGTCTGGATCATCTTTGTCATCACCGTCTGAGTCACCATCTCTTCTTGCTGGGGTATCATCACGACATCTGTCATTCCTCTTCTTTTGGGGGTCATCTCTTCCCCTTTTGGGAGCTTTGCCATCAACATATTTCCTAAACTTTCTCGACTTCAACATCTTCTCGATCTCATCCTTTATGGCGAAACACTTGTCTGTTATATGGCCATAGTCTTGGTGGAATTCACCCCATAAGCTCTGGTTCCTCTTATGTGGAGGAGCCTTCTGAGGATCTGGAATTCTTGATCTCATTGAGGATGTGTTCGTAGCTTACAGTAAGAGGGGTATAACGCGCAAACTTGTCATCAACTGACCTCTTCTTTCCATCCTTCTTTCTTTGGAACTTTTCGCTGCTACCGTCATTCTCGTCTTCATACTTAGCGACCATGGCCTCTTCAAGATTCATGACCTTCCCCGCAGTTGCCAATAGCTTCGCCATGGACTTTTGAGGGTCTTTCGCAAGTTTCCACAACAACTTTCCCTTCTGAAGACCTCCTATGAGGGCGGTCATGACAATATTCTCTTCGTAATCTTCAACCTCAAGCTTTTCTTTGTTGAACCTGGCGATGTAGTCTCTTAGGCTCTCGTGCTTGCCTTGCTTGACATACAATAGATGGGTGGTCTTCTTTTGAGGTCTTACCCTAAAGAAGAAATTATTAATGAACCGTTCAGCCAAGCCCTTAAAGTTCTCAATTGAATTCTTCGAAAGAGAAGTGAACCATATGTGCACAGCTCCTGTCAAAGTCCCGAAGGTATTGAGTAAATGTCCACCGCTGGCTGGTACATCTCAATATAATGTACTGAATTGGTGCTACTGTCATACTTGGGAGTCACTGTGGGTGGCTTGAACTTGGCTGGGGTAGGGAAGCTTATTATCTTAGCCACGAACGGAGAGCCCTCTGAGAAACCTCTTTATAGTGGATCCCGACTTTTGATGAGGTCTCCTATCTTGTCCTCAAGACGTTGGATGGAGTCATTCCATGGTCTTACCACGTCGTCCTGGCCGAGGTTGTCCCCAGCCACCTCTAAGGGGTGGACTGAAGGTTCCCCAGCCACGGCACAACGTCTGCTATTGACCTCTTCTTGGTCTCTTCCTCGTCCCTGATGAGGCCGACGTTGTCTCTCTTCCCTTTGTGAGCCAGCTGCACTTCTCGACCTTGACAACCTTTATCTTAGGTCGTTTACGGGGTCGAGCCTTTCAAAGTCTGACCCTCTGCTTAGTCGATCAAAAGGTGATCCTCATTGTTGGGCTTCTCCGCCTCTTCTGCTCCCACAACCTTAACTCCGTTGGATAGGACGAATTGTATTGTTCGAAACCTCATACGGCTCCCAACAGTATTCCTGGACATCTTCCGCCTCTAGATCATCATACTCGTCCTCAGGGCAAGGGTTTCCTTACCTTCCCAAGCGTAAGCGCCTAGGGTCAGCAACGTCCCTCCTCCGCTGGGGTGTAGGTTGGTCTTTTTGCGGTGCCTATGGTGGTCCCCTGGCGTCAGGAAGAGGCTTAACAGCCATCGGAGTGATCATTTTCCATGAGACTCCAGGTGGCCTCATCATATTTTGGCTGAGCTGTACAAATTTCTCCTGCATTGCTTGTTACGTTGCAACCAAAGACCTCAAGGCCGCGGCTACCTCCGCCATTTCGGATTGGGGCGGTGCCTGGCTGGAGCTAGGTCCTCCCGCACCAGGCGGCGAAAGAGGTGGTGGTAATTCCGGTGCCATGTGCTAGCACAAAAGTGCTGGTGTAGTAGATGAGCTTAATACCTTACAGGACCTCTTTCAATGGTGAAACAGCTCCACGTAAGGGGGGAGGCCCGGTTCACCACCAGAGTCTCCGGTGAGGTTAAGCAAATAAAGAGGAAGAGATAGCTTCTCGTTCCCACAGACGGCGCCAAAATGATGATGCTGGAAACAGCACCACCCTTCAAGGTGTTCATGAGCTCAATTTAATGTCAACAATGGCAGCATAAGGGTATATACACATACAGTAGAGGGAGGTGAGGAGAAGAGGATTCACACCGGAATATAAGTGGTTCAGCCAATCAGGGCTACATCCACTGTGCAAGTGTATGATGTGTATCACTGTATGAGGGCTCTAATGGCCATAGATACAATCTCTCAATATTTCTCTCTACAACATATTTGAACAGAGTTTCAGCTAGGGTTGCTAAATTTGGATCCCTCTCCAAGAATGAGAAGACAACTATATATAGTGCCTGGGGGTGTAATGTACCCTCCAAGCATGCAATGAACATGTGTGTGTTGATCTAGCCAATCTGATGAAGACATCTGTCACTGTCACATGTAGAGAATGATGATGAACTATTCCCCCCACGTGAGGGGATTGATTTGTTATAACTGATTTGTGTACACGTGTTCCCAGCCACACATATGCGCATAAGAGCTCGGCCATCCATGATTGGTTCCAACCTCGGCCAGAAAGAGGACGAGGTTGGGGTGGTAGGGTTGATCAGTGGTGACCTTGACTTAGTGGGAGAGCCGAGGTAAGGCAGGTGGGGCTGCAACGTCGGTCGGGGCCGAGGTAATGGTGGAGTAGCAGGAACGTCGGTTGATTTATAGCCGAGGCTAGTTATGATGATGGAATTGTCTTTGTAACCTCGGCCTGCACCTAGCCGAGGTTGTCAGCCTTGGATGACCTGATGAGTAATCTGTCCCTGTACATCATGGAGACCTCAACTGCTGTCTGTTCGTGAGGAAACTAGTAACGTCGGCCATGGCCGACCTTGCCTGGGACGAGACCGCTAGCTGCTGATCCTAGGCCCTTCTAACCTCGGCCATCTCCTTGACCGAGGTTAAAGTCTCTGAGCTGTTGGGTACATATAGGGCATATCACATATCCTTGATCACATCAATATATCTGCGAGTCACTCCTCTTTTATGTAGAACCCACCATATTATATCTTTGGGTATCCTATCATACGCCTTCTCAAAATCTATAAAAATCATATGAAGATCCTTTTTTTTCTCCCTATACCTCTCCACTAATCTCCTTAATAAATAGATTGCTTCTATTGTTGACCTCCCAGGCATAAACCCAAATTGATTCTCAGATACTGTTGTCTTCAATCTCAATCTATATTCAATCACTCTTTCTGAAAGTTTCATTGTATGACTCATTAACTTAATACCACGATAATTTGAATGACTTTGTATGTCCCCTTTATTTTTATAAATAGGTACTAAAACACTTTTTCTCCATTCATCAGGCATCCTATTAGTCATTAAAATTTTATTAAATAATTTTGTAAGCCATGATACTCCATTCTCTCTTAAGCACTTCTAAACCTCAATAGGGATACCATTTGGTCCTAAAGCCTTCCCTATTTTCATCCTTTTTAGTGCAATCGTGACCTCTGTTGTCCTAATTCTGTGAAAAAATATATTTTCTCGAGTCCCCTTAAGTTCCTATATATCTAATCTACTTACATTATCTCCATTATCAGTGTATGGATGATTCCTATTTTGCTTACTTACCTGCTGTATGAGGTAAATGCACTAGAACATTTTAGAACCACTCTCTACTAGGCTAGAAGAGGGTTCATGATAAAAGAAACTTTCCTCATCACACTTAGGGGTACATACATCCTAAAGGATAAGTGTATTGAGCAAAGTCTCTACAGACAAATTTTTCTTTCATCACCAGACCAACATGAGGTTATCCTCCTAACAATAATAATAAAAAAAGAGAACATGTTTGTTTTCTTTTTATTACTCATCTTACAATAAGATTTATAGCTCAGAGAAAAAGTTTTAACCTCTGTTCTCAGAAAAATTTAACTTTGATCAGTTCACAGGAATTGTGGAGAAGGGGGTTTACACCCTCCCGCTATAAAAATAATTTTTTTTTTTCTTTTAGAAAAAAGGTTCCCAAGAAACTTGTTTGGAACAAGAACCCCGCAGAATAGGGGCAAGATTTCTAAGTAATATAACCACTTTTATTTACTTACATTCATAAATTATATTCAAAGCTTGCGGGAAGGAGACAAGCTAACACTTTTCTCCCAGTTATCCCCTAAGAAATGTATGTACATAGCAAAGTACCCCACAGTTAGAAGGGGCAACTCTAAAGAAATATTAACTTACTTAGATAATATGCAAGTTCCCCACAGTCAGAAGGGGCAGCTCTAAAAGTTTAACTTGCTCACATTCATGCAAGTACCCCACAATATACGGGGCAGTTCAAATAGACTAAATGCTCGCAGAAAATTAGAGCAAGTCATAGGAAGCAAATATCAAAATATAAACAGAAGCAGAAAATGAACAGCATCATGGAAGCCAATAAAGGTCTTTTCATTAATAATGTCAACAGTTCTTTACATATGAAAAAGTATACAAAATGAGATCCACACAACAAGACTATCTACTCGTTAAATAAGATACAAAAATAAATCATATCGAGAGCGCAGTTCTGTGTAAGAAGGACTGGCCTTTTCAATAAGTTTCTCCTCTAACCTAGCCATCCGGGCCTCATCCTTTGTATCACCAGCCTCTAGCTTGGCCTGGAGGGACTGAATCTGAACCTAGATCTGAGATGTCTTGGCTTGATGCTACTGCACCCTGGCCTGCGTGGAAGTATGAAGCTTCATCATCTTCCTAAAAGTGACACCAAGAAAATGATGAATGGAAGAATCAAGCCAATCCAGCTAATAGTGATAGCATTGCTAAAGATCGTGAAGAGACTGGAGGAATAGCGTGGTCCTCTGAGTTGTCATATCGGCAGGAGAAGTAGATAAGAATTCGTAGAGATGGCTGGCCAGGGCCTTCAGGTTGAAGACCGTGAGACTGTCAATATTTAGGACACTCTGAGATGTAAAGGTCTCAAGATAGTGCTCCATAAGCATCTCCAACACCTCCCGCTCATGCTTGCGAGACCTCGAGGGAAGCTCTGAGCACCACAGTGTGCTCATAAAGGTTCCTGGAACCTCCACCTCAATATCATCATAACCTGTGTTCTGAGACTCAAGCTCCGAAAGAGGAAGAGATGAGTCCTCACCAGAGCTAGCATCACTGGTAGCCTCAGAGCTCTGCTCAGACTCAACAGCCGCCTCAATAGTCTCACTAACACGATCTTGCAAATGAACAAATAAAAAGAGATAAGTCACAAAGAAGGGAAGGAGCATGTGGTAGAATACTCATGCTAAAATTGAAACAAAGATTATGAAAATCTCACCCCATAGCCCAAAGGGGTCAGCATGTTGCCACCAAATTGAGGAGGCACTAAATGACCCTGAACACCAGAATAATAAAAAATAGGCAGGAGTTAGCATTTCTTTTGTTTTAAAAAAAAAGAAAATATATTAACTTTAACAGACATAAATTAACTAGGTGTGACAGTTTAATACCTGGGGAGTGCGCAGTATAACACTCACCGTACGTTCCACGGAACTAGGGACGGTCGCCTCGCTAACTGAAAATAGGGAAACATGGGAGTAAGGATGAGCCTGCTTACACAGTTAAAAGTAAGAAGCAAGCGGGAATAAAAAAAAGAGTATAGCATGACAGCATAATACCTCTCTCCTATCAACTTCCTTTGGATGTTCTACAGTTATAGGAACAATTATAGCGCTAACCTGAAAACAAGAAAATAAATTAGTGTCAGCAAGCACTTGAATTGAAAATGCAGTTAAAAAGGTCTAAGTAAACCAAGTACTTACCCGGGAGCTCTCCTCTAAGACCTTGGCAAGAAACCCCGTAGCGGTATGAACAGGAATAACACTAACTTGTAAGATAACAATGCAAGAGGATGTCAATATACCCTTGCACAAACAACGTGAGTTAATGAAAAGAAAAAAATATACATAGTAACTGGCGCAATGCTGGCCTGAGAGTTCAAATATAGGTCTCGCAGATAAAGGGACCACAACTACAGACATGTTATAAGAAACTCCAGAATGTTCAGATATGTAACAAATATAGCAAATAGGTGTGCAAAGAATAATATACCACTGAAGTTGTTCCTACAGAGCTAGGAACAGGCCCCTCAGACAAGGGGACTTCAACTAAGTTGGCTAAGGCAGCCTCCCCTGCAGAAGTTGAGGAAAAACCCACCTCAGGAGCTGTCTCTATGGCCCTCATCGTAAGAGCCACGGATGAAGAGGCCTCACTAGCACTGACCTGCGCATAGAAGAAGAATATGAATGATGGCAAGTTGTTCATGGTAACAAAGAAAATATGTAGAAAAGAAGCAAAGGTTAGAGTAACTACCGAGAGAGGTGTTATGACAATACCTCCAGCATAAATAATAGCAATTGGAGCTCCCCCACTAGCTGTAGGACCTACTGGAGGAGCAATTGGAAAGGCAACTTGTGAAGTAGCAACATTAGTTAGCTGAAATGTAAATAAATAGAAACAGCGAATAAAAATAAAATCCCAACGACAAAGAAAAAATGAGTGAAAAAATGAAAGATTCGAAATAACTGGACCTGAAAATCTTCTAAGGAAGAGGGATGAAAGATGACTGGCATAGTGGTTGCACCAGAAGTAGTGGCCTGATCATTACAGAGTTGTCAAAGAACTCAACATAGATAAAGAAAGAAACTGATCCTAAAAGGAGTAAGCAATACCTGGGTGATTGAGCTAGCATGTGTAACACGCTCATTAGAAGTAATAGTGAAAACTGATCGAGAAGGTATAGGTTGGATGTGGGGCCTATTGTCTATGGGCATGAAGACTCGGGAGAGGGGAATCCTCCCTGAAGGTGACAGACCTAGGGTAGTGCCTCCAATGAGCTGTGTTATCTCCCTAGTAGACGAAGGGCCACTGAAGGAAAATCCCTGCAATGAAGAAAGACAAAGACAATATATATATATATATATATATATATATATATATATATATATATATATATATATATATATATATATATATATATATATATATATATATATAATTGAATAGAGCAAGACAATAGAGGCGATAAGCTCAAAATACCTTAGACAGCCTGACAGAAGAACCACCCACCACAGAGGAGGTGGGAAGTGACGAAGTGAGGCTAAGAGAAGCGGTCACCTATGTATACAAAAGAGGAAGACTTAAAAATATATGCTTCAAAATATGACAAGTCAAAGAAAAAAGATTCAGAAGAGCTAATGATTACCCGGATAGAAGAGGATGACACACAAGAAGTCCAAGCGGTCATCGGGAACACAGAAGACAACTGCAGAGGAAAGGTAAGGGACCAGATCATGTCAGCAAAGAAAAGTATAAAAAGAGAATAATATTAAAATAAATAGGTTTCAACAAACCTATATGTCCAGGCCTAAAGTGTCACGACCCCGACCCAAATTAGTAGTAGGGAACGAGTGTCTTGATGTGCCACCAAGGAAACATATATTATGACTTAAATTATTTCCCAAAATAAGTGTAACGAAAATGCAATCACATGGTTATGAATAGTAAAATACTGAAAGTAAAGGAATTACGTCATCAGAGCTTTCTAAAGGAAACCTCATTTATATTAAAAGTAACGATGAATTACAACTTAAGACAAAATTTAAAGCTTATTACAAGAGAGCCAAACATGCTCTAAATGATAAAACAAACATAATAACAAAAGGAGATCTAAACGCTGAATCTTCAACACAGTCCTTTTTTGTTCCCTCCGCGAACTTACTTATTTCCTGAAAAATGGTTATTTATACAACATCGGCTAAAAGCCGAGTGAGAATTAATCTCCAGATATTCCAGTTTTTGTTAGAAAATTGATACCTATTCAATTTCCAACATAAGGCATATACATATATGGACAGGAATTTGCAGTAAAATATATAAAGCAAACTGACAGTATATATTTTCAGAATAAACAGTTCAGAACAGAACAGATAAAATAATTTGAGCAGTATATCAGTTATTAAATTTTCTTTTAATGGTCATGTACGCTCTAATACCCAGATAAACAGATAGTGTCACCAGATGTTTCCACTTAGTAACAACACAGACAGAAAATCATGATATCTGAAATAACGCCTTATTTAGGGCACACCAACGATAAACTAGCTGGGAAGGTACCACCCAAATACTTTCACCCGTTAGTCAAGGCCAACATAGTAAGAGAGTTTCCATAGGTCGAATCAATAATTTCATAATTCAAATCAGATTATATATCGAGAGATATACACATATAACAAATGACGGAATCATCGGTATCAGATGTATTGGGGAATAAAATCATTTCACAAAATATATGTAGTTTGCATGATATCATATAATCAAAATATAAAAGGAATGTCAGAGTATTCACTTAGAATAGAAATCTGAAACAGAGTCTTGGATCGCTCGTTAATCTTAAGACGAAACTTCTTCTCAAACTTCCTCACTCTTTCTCTCACTATTTCTTTTTGAACTTTTGGAGTAATTTCTTACAGGAATTGATACTAAGGCCTTATTTATAGTTTCCCAAAGTTATTAGGGTGTTGACATGTGTCCCGATGATTAAGCGCTTGTTTTGGTGAGTCGTCGTTGACGTGTCGCATAACGGGACTATCTTGCAATCTTTATTTCACACGATGCCGACACGTGTTTTAGCCTTATTTAACTGAATGACATGTGTTTTATCCTTATTCACATGGATGACACGTGTAAGGTGTGGTGGCAAAAGTATAGCACGAGGTGTAAAGTTATTAAGGGTATAATGGTCATTTTACACGTGAAGGGTATTTTAGTAATTTTACACTATACATTTTCAATATTTCTTAGAGGTACTTGAAAATATTTTATCTACAAAATGGTTGTTTTTATATTTTCATTTTTGTCCCTGAAACTTTCTTTATTTAAAAATTAAGTCCCTAAAGTTTCATAAAATTTCATTTTCTATCCCAAAACTTATCATTTAGCTCAGGATCTGCTATAAGACTTTGATTTAATCCATTTTGATGAAGAAGGAGGTTATTTCAAAGTGTTTAAGTCGATCAAACCAGCCTCCCCTTAAACCAATCAAAATATTACACATGGTGTGGTAATAGGACAAAATACCACTTAAAGGATGGACAAATTTGCCCTTATTTCGTAATTTCGCCATAACTTCTTGCTCGGACCTCTGTTTAACATGTTGTTTGTTGTGTTACAAACCTAATTCATATATCTACAACTTTTTAGTTTTTACCTCAACCCAATTGTTATATTATAATGGTCAAAACTAATCTCTAATATGAACATTCCGACCAAAAATGTTAAAATTTTATGTTTGTAACTAATTTGGTATTTCATGATTTATAAAGGGATGATTAGACTAAAATAATAAATTAACATTATTCATATCACATATGAAATAATATAACATTTAAAACTATATATAAAAGTGGGGTCATTACGTCCTACCCCTTTTATAAAAAGTTTGGTCCCCAAACTTTACTTACATTAATTCCCAAACAAGTATGGATATTTCTCCTTTATTTCATCGTCCCGCTCCCTTGTTGCTTATTCAATGGAATGATTACGCCATAACACTTTGACCAATGGAATTACCTTAGTTCGTAATATTTGATCTTTATGGTCCAAAATTTCTATCGGATGCTCAATGCATGACAAATCTTCTCTAACTTGAAGAGGTTCGAGACTTAAGATATGCATTGGATCTGGGACGTATTTCTTCATCATTGACACATGGAACACATTATGCACACTAGAGAGTTCATGGGGTCAAGCTATTCTATATGCAACAACTCCTATCCTTTCAAGGATTTCAAAAGGTCCGATGTATCTTAGACTCAATTTCCCTTTCTTTCCAAATCGGATTACTCCCTTTGTTGCTGATACTCGTAAGAACACATAATCTCCTTTTTGAAATTCCAACTCTCGTCGGCGATTGTCAACATAACTCTTTTGACGGCTTTGAGCGATTCAAAGTCGGCCTTGTATCAATTTCACTTTCTCTATTGTGATCTGGATCAATTCTGGTCCTAATAATTTTCTTTCTCCAACTTCTACCCAACATGTAGGGGAACGACACCTTCAACCATAGAGTGCCTCATACGGAGCCATTTGAATACTTGCTTGATAACTATTATCATATGAAAATTCCACTAATGGTAAATGATCATCCTAATTCCCTTTCAAATCAAGTACACAGACCGTAAGCATATCCTTTAAGATTTGAATGGTTCTCTCAGATTGCCAATTCGTTTGAGGGTGAAAAGCAGTGATGAAATTCAATTTTGTTTCCATGGCTGCTTGTAGGCTTTTCCATAAGCGATACATAAATCTAGGGTCACGATCAGAAACAATTGAAACTGGGGTTCCATGAAGCCTAATAATTTCCCGCACATACAACTTAGCTAACTTTTCTAAAGAATGGGTAATCTTAATGGCAAGATAATGAGAAGATTTAGTTAACCTATCAATAATTACCCAAATAGAATCATTACCATTTGAACTCCTCGGTAAACCTGCCACAAAATCCATAGTAATATGTTCCCATTTCCACTCAGGGATAGGTAGGGGTTGTAGTAATCCTGATGCTTTTTGATGTTATGCCTTTACTTGTTGACAAACTAAACACTGAGATATAAATTTTGCTATCTCCCTCTTCATGTTATTCCACTAAAATACTTCTCGAAGATCCCTATACATTTTTTTACATTTGGGATGAAATGTGAATCCTGAGTAATGAGTTTCCTCCAAAAAATTTCCTCTTTAGTTGGGCATCACATGGCACACACACTCTATTTCCAAACCCCAATATATTATCCCGTATCGCAAATTTAGTTCTCTTCCCTTCGATAACTTCTTCTCTAATCTTCTTCAGTTGTGGTCATTTACTTGTGCACTTTTGATCCTTTCCATCAACATGGGTTGTACTTGTGGCGACTATTCCTCATTTGCTATAAATACATACATCTATTTCCATACTTCTTAAATCCTTTAACAGAGCTTCCTAATTTGTAATAAGACATGCTAAATTCGGTGTAGACTTTCTACTTAAAGCGTCAGCTACTACATTAGCTTTCCCCGGGTGATAGTGAATATTTACATCATAATCCTTCATAAATTCTAACCACCTCCTTTGTCTCATGTTCAATTCTTTCTGAGTAAATATATACTTCAAACTCTTATGATTGGTATAAATCTCACAAGTCTCACCATACAAATAGTGTCTCTAAATCTTAAGAGCAAAAATTAAAGATGCTAATTTAAGGTCACGGGTTAGATAATTCTGCTCATGGGTTTTTAACTGTCTTGAGGAATAAGCTACTATTTTCTACTTTGCATTAGGACACATCCCAAACTATTTTTAGAAGCATCACTATAAATCGCAAATCCCCCTGTTTCGGGAAGGAATGGTCAAAATTGGTGTAGTTACTAATCAATTCTTAAGTTCTTGAAAACTATTCTCAACTTCCTCAGACCATTCATATTTCACCTTCTTTTATGTTAACCTAGATAGAGGTTTGGAAATAATGGAAAATACTCCAACAAATCTTCTATAATAGTCGGCTAATCCAAGGAAACTACGAATCTCCGTCACACTAGTTGGTCTAGGCCAATCTAGTATAGCCTTGATCTTTTGAGGATCAATCGACACTCCCTCCTTATAAATGACATGTCCTAGAAAAGAGACACTAGGCAACTAAAACTCACACTTCTTTAATTTCGCATATAATTCCTCCTTCCTAAGGATTTGCAAGACTATCTCTAAATACTTTTCGTGTTCTTCAATACTTTTAGAATAAACAAGGATGTCATCATTGAAAACAACCACACACTGATCCAAATATTTTCTAAACACTCTATTCATCATATCCATAAAAGCGGCTGGTGCATTAGTCAGTCCAAATGGCATCACAAGAAATTTATAGTGACCATATCTAGTACGAAAAGCTAATTTTGAAATATTATCCTCCTTAATCTTTAATTGGGGATATCCTGACCTAAGGTCAATCTTAGAAAATACTTGCGCACCTTGCAGTTGGTCAAACAAATCATCTATATGAGGTAAGGGGTATTTATTCTTAATGTCACCTTATTTAGTTCACGATAATCTATAAATAACCTCACTGTCCATCCTTTTTTTAACAAATAACACTGGAGCACCCCAAGGGGATACACTTGGTCTAATAAAACCCTTATCTAACAGATCTTGTAATTGAACTTTTAATTCCCTTAGTTCTAAAGGTGCCATGCGATAAGGTGGTTTCGAGATTGGTATAGTTCCAGGAATAAGGTCAATCGTAAACTCTATTTCTCTACTAGGAGGAAGACTAGGTAAATCATCAGGAAAAACATCTGGAAAATGTTTAGCTATAGGAATATCTTCTAAAATAGGATCTTTTATTTGCAAATCAATGACACTTGCAAGGAATTCTTGACATCCCTTCTTTAGAAAACTACAAGCTTGTATTGCAGAAATAATACGAATGGGAGATAGGATGCATGTTCCTTCAAAACTTAATTCTGGTTGGTTAGTTATTTGGAAAGTAACCCTCTTCTCAAAACAATCTACCTTAGCATGATACAATGCTAACCAATCCATCCCCAAAATGACTTCAAAGTCTTTTATGTCTAAAACTATTAAATCAGCGAATAGTTTATGACTACTAACATCTATAGGGCAAGACTTATATACTAAGGTTCCCACCAATAACTCACCCGAAGGAGTAGAAACGTGCATGCTATGATTCAAGGGTTCAGGCCTATTAGGAAAGAGATTAACAAAACGCATAGAAACAAATGAATGGATAGAACCAGGATCTATTAAAACTTGAAAAGGTTGTGCACATATAGAAAGTGTACCTGACACTACTGCGTTAGAAGCTTGGGTATCAGAAAGTTCAAAAACTCTACCTTGTCTGCTTTGGTCCTTCTTTTCACCTAAAGGTTGTATCGGAATCCTTGCTGGGGTTGGGCAGTCTTTTATCTTATGCCCTTTCTGTACACATCTAAAACAAGCTCCCGTATCCTTGTAACAAGGTCGTCCTCCATGCATCTTCCCACATTGCTGACATATCTTGTTATTATACCGTTTGTCATCCCTAGCTCCCCTAACATTGGATGTATTCCTAAAATTGTTTTTATTATTTGTGTTCTTCCCTATTTGTTCCCCAAACTTCCTCTTACCATCTCTAATTCGATTGTACTCCTCGCCATCCCTTTCGACTATCGTAGCCCTAGCCACAACGTCACTATACGATGTCAACTTTAGGATGGAAATTCTACTACGAATACTCAATCTTAACCCACGTTCAAACTTTCTGGCTTTTAAAACATCAGTTATCGCAACATAAGGTGCAAAATGGGATAACTTGATAAACTTGGCCTCGTATTGACTAATCATCATCTTCCCTTACACTAGACTCATGAACTCAGTGGCCATTTCATCCTTCACCGTTTCAGGGAAATATTTCTCATAAAAGATCACTAAGAAGTCCTTCCAACCTATGCAAATTTTTCTCTCCTCGTGTATTCTCTTAGTCATTTTCCACCAATGTTCGGCTTCACCTTCTAACATAAATGTTACAAATGAAACCCTTTGTTCATCGGTACACTTAAGAACATCGAGCATCTTTTCCATCCGCATCACCCAACTTTCTGCTTCAGTGGGGTTAGGAGTACCTTTAAAAGAAGGCGGGTTCAACTTCTTGAAATACTCAATAGTACAGCTAGTTAGTTCCATATTCCTTGGTGCTCCATTATTCACCTGATTCTCCACAATCTTTGCTAGACTCTCAATCGCCTTGTATGCACCTTCTAGTCCTTCCATACTTGAACCACTTGTTCTCGCAGAGTATCTTGGCTTGGTCATTTTCTACAGTCATGGAAAAACATAAGACGTATTATACTAACTCAAGATTGCAAACTAGAAGAATAATTATATATAAACAATTATATGTAGACTGTAAGACATATGGAGAGTTATCATATAAGTCGGATATTTAACCCTATATCCTATATATGGAGACTTAAAATCGATAACGTTCGAAACTTATGTTCAGTAGTCTACGGGTTCATAACCTATGCTCTGATACCACCTCTGTCCCGACCCCGACCCAAATTAGTAGTAGGGAACGAGTGTTTTGACATGCCACCAAGGCAACATATATTCTGACTGAAATTATTTCCCAAAATAAGTGCAACGAAAATGCATTCACAAGGTTATGAATCGTAAAATACTGAAAGTAAAGGAATTACGTCTTCAGAGCTTTCTAAAGGAAACCTCATTTATATTAAAAGTTACGATGAATTACAACTTAAGACAAAATTTAAAGCTTATTACAAGAGAGCCAAACATGCTCTAAATGATAAAACAAACATAATAACAAAAAGACCTCTAAAAGCTGAATCTTCAACACAGTCCTTTTTCATTCCCTCCGCGAACCTACTTATTTCCTGAAAAATGGTTATTTATAAAACATCAACTAAAATCCGAGTGATAATTAATCTCCAAATATTCCAGGGTTTTTCAAAAAATTGATACCTATTCAATTTCCAACATAAGGCATATACATATATGGACAGGAATTTGCAGTAAAATATATAAAGCAAACTGACAGTATATATTTTCAGAATAAACAATTTAGAAGAGAACATATAAAACAATTTGAGAAGTATATCAATTATTAAATTTTATTTTAATGGCCATGTACGCTCTAATACCCAGATAAACATATAGTGTCACCAGATGTTTCCACTTGGTACAACACAGACAGAAAATCAGGATATTTGAAACAACGTCTTATTTAGGGCACACCGACGATAAACCATCTGGGAAGGTACCACCCAAATATTTCTACCCGGTAGTCAAGGCCAACATAGTAAGAGAGTTTCCATAGGCCGAATCAATAATTTCAGAATTCAAATCAGATGTATATATCGAGAGATATACACATATAACAAATGACGGAATTATCGGTATCAGATGTATTTGGGAATAAAATCATTTCACAAAATATATGTAGTTTGCATAATATCATATA
This sequence comes from Sambucus nigra, assembly GCA_949130495.1. Classification (NCBI taxonomy): domain Eukaryota; kingdom Viridiplantae; phylum Streptophyta; class Magnoliopsida; order Dipsacales; family Adoxaceae; genus Sambucus; species Sambucus nigra. The sequence goes on along the minus strand of OX422221.1, from coordinate 110,417,039 downwards.
ATCAAAACACACAAGGAATGTCAGAGTAGTCACTTAGAATAGAAATCTGAAGTTACGGATACAGAGTCTTGGATCGCTCGTTAATCTTAAGACGAAACTTCTTCTTAAACTTCCTCACACTTTCTCTCACTATTTCTTTTTAAACTTTTGGAGTAATTTCGTATAGTAATTCATCCTAAGGACTTATTTATAGTTTCTCAAAGTTATTAGGGTGTTGACATGTGTCTCGATGACTAAGCGCTTGTTTTGGTGAGTCGTCGTTGACGTGTCGCGTAACGGGACTATCTTGCAATCTTTGTTTCACACGATGCCGACACGTGTTTTAGCCTTATTTAACTGAATGACATGTGTTTTATCCTTATTCACATGGATGACACGTGTAAGGTGTGGTGGCAAAAGTATAGCACGAGGTGTAAAGTTATTAAGGGTATAATGGTCATTTTACACGTGAAGGGTATTTTAGTAATTTTACACTATACATTTTCAATATTTCTTAGAGGTACTTGAAAATATTTTATTTACAAAATAGTTCTTTTTATATTTTCATTTGTGTCCCTGAAACTTTCTTTATTTAAAAATTAAGTCCCTAAAGTTTCATAAAATTTAATTTTTTACCCCAAAACTTATCATTTAGCTCAGGATCTGTTATAAGACTTTGATTTAATCCATTTTGATGAAGAAGGAGGTTATTTCAAAGTGTTTAAGTTGGCCAAACCAGCCTCCCCTTAAACCAATCAAAATATTACACATGGTGTGGTAATAGGATAAAATACCACTTAAAGGATGGACAAATTTGCCCTTATTTCGTAATTTCGGCATAACTTCTTGCTCGAACCTCTGTTTAACACGCCGTTTGTTGTGTTACAAACCTAATTCATATATCTACAACTTTTTAGTTTTTTACCTCAACTAAATTGTTATATTATAATGGTCAAAACTAGTCTCTAATATGAACATTCCTACCAAAAATGTTCAAATTTTATGTTTGTAACTAACTTGATATTTCATGATTTATAAAGGGATAATTAGACTAAAATAATAAATTAAAATTATTCATATCACATATGAAATAATACAACATTTAAACTATATATAAAAGTGGGGTCATTACATAAAGAGGAGACCAACATTGAATTCCTAGCCCTAGGAAAAGGCCCTCGGGCGGGAGGAGGAGACGAAGGATCCCTCGTCGCTAGAGAAGCTCCCTGCAAGTGTCCACAAAGAGAAATAAAGTTTGAATATGAACCTTAGAAGTTTAAGTAAATAATGCAAAAAATAAATTAATAGAAAAAACTTATAGAGGTTGAGCGGATAGTTGCCATACGGTAGATGTCCAGTAGTGGGGTTGTTGGCGGATGGGGAATCTATCATGATACCCTCACTAGAAGACTCTCCCAAAATTGATAACAAATAAGAAGCGTAAAGGTTTTTATCATTATAAGGATCAAGGACACTCATCTCATTTGAAGAAGGACCATCATCATCATAGAGGGGGAGTGCTTCTATAATCGACTAGTTCCTCTTCAAATGATAGAGAATGGGAACTAACAAGTGAAACCCTAAGAAAGTCAGTTTCACTAAGTAAAGAGGAGTAAGGTGTAGTTCCTTCACCAATGGGAATGAAAGTAACAGAAGACTCCACATAAGATAATCCTAGGGCTTCATAGCCCTGCTCTAGTACAGATCCGGTATTCTCCTATACTCTAAGGTCATCAATGTCAGACCCCCGATTTGGGGCAAAGGAGGGACCAATAACTTCAACACTAGTTATTTTGTTCTTCTTGCTCGCCCTAGTCCTTACTAGTGAGGGGGGAAGCAAAGACAACAACAGTAGTAACAACAGTGGCAGGTGGAGCAGTAGTAGCTGGTATAAAGTTGGAAATATCCACATCAGGATGTTTCCTCTTAGATGAAACAGGGGCTCTTGCCTTGCCTTTTGACTTAGGCTTGGCAGGTTGGGGCTCAGGTTACTTAGAGTAAATAGACTCATCGAGCAAGGGCCTCACCAAGACTGGGGTGACCTGCTCGAGAGGGGCCTTAGAGATAGTGCTTCATTACCACAATAACTTTTGGGTCCTTTTGCCTAGGTACCTATCATTATTGGGAATCTTTGTAGAAAAAGTCTCATGGGGGCATCCTTAATGCAATTATGAATAAGGAGGACCTGCCTCTTCCAAATAGTGAACCATGAACAAGTGAAGGCGGGAAAGTAGTCTCGGGTAGGCCTGTCAATGGATCTGATTTTATCCAAATCTGAATTTGAATCCGATCCATTTAAGTGGATATAAATGATGCCTGAAATCCAATTATCCGATTACCCGATTATCCGTTTATTAAATGGAGCGGATTTGGATTCATATACTCCGATCCGTTAATAATCCGATTCGATTAATATTTTTAATATATATATATATATATATAAAATAATATATTTTTAATTGTTATATATTGTATTTAATAATATTTTTAATATATATTATAATAGTTCTTTATTTCATTATCTGTTTTTTTGTAACATTTGAAAAATAAATTTATAAAATAAGAATTGAAAATAAAAATATTGCAAATCAAGTTTAACATAAATGGATAATTGGATAATCGAATCCGATCCGAATCCGTTTAACATAAACGGATATGGATTTGGATTTTCCTGATCCGATCCGATTAATAAACGAATATGAATTTGGATTTGCCTGATCCGGTCCGAATCCGATCCGTTTACAGGCCTAGTCTTAGGAAGGCACAAATAGACCTCCCAGATGGCTAACTCTATAAACCACCCCCTCAAATGTAAAATTGGAAAATTCCTCAAGGTATAGCTCGGAAGGGGAGGTGCTCGAAGGATAAGTAAGAGTGTGACCCCCTTGATCATAGCCTAACTGGATCCTTACCCTCTCAGAATGATAAAACTCTACACCTTAGCCTAGGTCAGTTAATAAGGGCAAAGTGCAGAGTAGAAGCATGACAACAACATACATGTGAGGGCAAGTGGAAATAAACTCAACATTAGCAGGGCAATAAAAAGTGCCCTAAGAAGCAGAGAAAGAGCTCCAAGTAAAAATACCACCAATCATATTGCAGTAAGGCCTGAAGGAAAACTCATCATTGTTATCTATCAAAGACCCTAGAGAGGCCTTGGGAGTCTTTTTTTAACACCCCGCGGCATGAGCAACCTTGCTATGACAAGCCCTGGCCTTTAGGGCAAAGTTAGGAAGTCTCTTAAACAAAAAGGACATGAGAATGAAAGTGTTGGTAAAATGAATGGCATCATGACGACTACAGGAGCGCTCAACATCTACATGAACTTTGTCTAGCCAAGTGTACAATGATCCCATTGTCAGATCAACAAGGGGGACAACCCTACCTCGAGTAAGTCTCACAGCCAACTTAAAGAGAAGTTCACAAGGGGAGTCATTTGGCCTCCCTGGAAGTAAGAACCTATTGATAAAGGTAATAAAGAATGCTTCCAAGTGTGTGTGGGAGTTAATTTTTTGGGCTTTCTTGACTCTTCAAGGCCCCGCTCGAGATTTCACCCTTAGGCAACTGCTTGAAATCCTTAAACCAATACCTTAGCCACTTGGTCAAGGAATACATGGTGGCCCGAGTTTGATTGATAACAACATATTTTGAGCAATCACCCAAATCTAAGTGAAGCTCTCCCACCATGTTTTCCTCATTCTCATCGTTGAAACCATCAGTGAGTAAATGGTCTCACAAATATGGAAGGGCAAACAACTCACAAACATCTTCCAAAGGAATAGTAAATTCACCCCAACCAGTAACAAAAGTGTGCGAATCTCTACTCCTGTGAGAAGCTAATAAAGTAAATACAGGGGGTTTATTGGGCAATAGAGAAGGACTTGAGGCTACTGATGGTAGTCAAAATACCTAACCCCTCAATGACATACTTGTGCGAGTGGGTGGATAATACATGATCTACCGAAAGACCCCATTATTCTGTGGCGCCCCCACAAGCTTTGACCTCAATGTTATAATGGGGAAAATCACCCCGCTCTACTCGCACCCTAAGAATTGAATTAGACAACACAATATGAAGGTCAAAAGACTCACCTAGACCCGCATGGGATTGCTCGTTTATCTTAGCCACAAACTCCTACTCTAAATTTACGAAGGAGGCCATGAAGGTGTCCTCCTAGCCAAAGTAGGGTGCCAAACAATAAAGGCCAAAATCTCTTTTCACGTGAGGAGCTATATATTCTATTTATGACTTGGAATAGGTAGAAGACGAGGATCCCCTCCTCACAAAAAAATCAACAAACATCCCACCTTGCATAAAGATGGTAGGTTCTAGGACGACAGAAGAGACGGTGGTGGCTCCGGTGGCTACAACCGTTGAAACACTGACAAAAAAGGGTGGCATCCCTATTAGAACCTCACTAGTGGTAGTGGTAATAATAGAAATGGGATTTGGGGAAGAGGAAGATGCCATTTGTTGGGGAAAATGGAGAAAGAAGGCGACGCATTTTAGAGTTCATAATGGCGTTTTAACTTTCTTTCTCTCTCTCTCTCTCTCTCTCTCTCTCTCTCTCTCTTTAAAAGAAAACCAAGTCTGAAAACAAATGTTAAGGTGAAAAGAAATACAAGTTTTGAAAAGAGCTTTTATACCTTTTTGAGGCCGCGCGCTCCTGCCAATAAAAAGGGGGGAAAATTATTTCCCAAATGATGGGATGCATATTCTCTGTTCAACACATGTCACCTCGAGACCCTGAATGTGGGATGACGTGATAAGCCTAATTAATATAACAGTATCATCATGATATTGAGTTAGACTATTCGTATTCCAAGGAATAGTGAATTATTGAACACAAAAACCTTTGGTATACCCAACACACAGATTTTTGTACAAGGGGACTAATGTAGAGGGGTGCTCACTCATTTGCCTAAATAAATAGGCGAGCAGGCTCATATGGTGAGGGAGGCTCATTGCGAACATCCCATTCAAAGAGCACCTTGGCCAAAGACCAAAGAACACTTAAATTGGATGAGGAGGCCCACCATGAGGAGTCCCTCGTCCCCAAAGCTTGCCCATTACAAGGAGTTCCTTGTCCCCCAAAGCTTGAGAATCACATGAATAAAATAGGGCGAGGAGGACCATCCCAAGGAGCTCTTATCCCCAAAGATTGAGAATCACAAAAATAAAGATAGGTAAGGAGTCCCACTACAAGGATCTCCTTATCCCCCAAAGCTTGAGAATCACAGGAATAAAGATAGGGAGAGGAGGCTCACCACAAGGAGCCCCTCGTCCCCAAAAGATTAAAGATCATAGAAAGGAAATTTGGATGAGAAGACCTACCACGAGGAGTCCCTCGTCCTTAAAGCTTAGAACACAAAAGAAATAAATGAAGGCAAGGAGGACCTTGGCGAGAAGCCCTTTATCCAACACTTAAGCCATATAAAAAAGGCCAAGTTGAGGGGACTTATTGCGAGTAGCCCCCTTTCCCTAGTTGACACATCACATAAATGAAAAAAATGGTGGAGAGGATTACCCAGAATGATCCCTTTACTCCCCAGTGACTTACTTAAAAGAACTAGTGGGCGAGGAGGTCCACCTAGAGTGACCTCCTCCCTAAGACCTGTTACTCATAAATATATTAAAGTACTGATATTTTACTTTCTTGTACAGGTAGACTAGTTAAACATGCAGGGCTCGAAAAGGCAAGTTGGGATCTCTTGGGAGTTTTAGCTTGATGGGTGAGGAACAATATTTGTTGAGTAAACTCAACCACTTAGCACTTTAAAATTGAGAGAATAGTAGTAGAAAGACCCTAGGGGTCACCCAGTTCTTGCACAGTCAAACCCAGTCATAAATGAAGTAGGAAACCAAGAGGTTGCTTGCAAGAAATGAACAGTTTATAAAATGATTTTAGATAAAGGTGGTCCTCAAGGCCCCACTTAAGTTTGAAACATTTTAGAGGAGGTGGTCCTTGAGACCCCTCTCAAAGTTTACAAAGTTTGTACAACAAGTTACCGTTTCAAAAGATATTTACCAAATCAGATATTTTGTCATTCAACGCTAACATATATACTTTTTGACTTTGGTTTGCACCAAGTGGAACCTGTTAGAGGGGACAGGCTGTTGCACACAGACAGGGACAAATGGCACATTACAGACCTTGTCCCTCCCCAACCCCCTCAGTTTTGGTGCCCAAAAGTACCAACTCAGCACTAGTGCCCAAGTATAAATAGGACCCCCGGTCAAGGTCAAGACATAATAAAAACTCAAGTCATACCATTACTCTGTCAAAATCACACTAGACCACCTAGTATTCTCTCCATGCTCTCTCTTTAAGTGCTAAGTGCTTGTTTCTTTACTCCCACACTAACAACCATTATTCTCAGGAGATCCTCTTGAGAAAACTTACTATTGTTGTTGTGAAGTTCATCTTCTTGTAAGGGGTGGTTCTTGCTTTGGTTCCATTTTTACTAAAAGGAGAAGGTTTTACCAAGTGCTTCTCTAGAAGTTCTTGAAAACCTTACAGGCAGAGTTCATTAAAGTGGGTCATGCCTCACCTGTTTCAACATCTTACCAGACCCTAGTCATACTACCCTCCTATCCACTTCGACCAACCCATCGCCAATAAGCTTCCTGCCCGATGACACAGCTAACCCACATATTCCTTCTGGCCTACCCTCTATCGTCTACTGACCGACGATCTCCATAGCTTCAAGCGACCCAACACCCGGACCTGCCATAAAAAATGGTAGCCATGCCCATTCCCCGACCCACCTTATCACTCCACAAACTCCACACGAGACCCTACACCTGCCTAAGCTAAAACTCACGACCAAACTCGATACCCAACACCTCTATTGACCTAAACTCTAACCCAAGTATAAATCCAACTAAACCTGGTCACCTGCTAAACGCATAACACCAAATTCACCCTTCCTGAACCCATCTCCTGTCGACCCCCTCCTGTTCGGCCTAAAACCCCGATAATACTCCGTCAACCTTGACTCGAGCAACCCACAAATTCCGGCCAACGGCCACCTACTCATTTCACCTGCCAACTCCATTAAATCCGATCAATACCTTTGCCCAACCCATTAACATATTCAGGCCATAATACAAACCCAACTCAACAAACCCATTACCACCCAACCCGACACCTTGATCCAACAATCACCAAACTTCCATTAAAATAGGAAACCAACCATCTGCCTTCCTTATCCCAAAAGTCCACGTGAGTAAAACTCATATCGCATTTCTTTTCCTCATTTCATTTCATATTATTCTTGACTTGTATTTAATTAATTTTTATGTTCTAATATGAGAATGTTAGGCTAATCACCCCGTTTAAGGGGTGGAATGAAACCGCATAGGATGTTAATTTAAGTAATTAATCGAATTGATTGTCATATTTCTAGGAGAATTAATTCTGAATTGTCATAAATTAATTTATGTATCGAGAGATAGTAAGTTAATTTTGTTTTGATATTTGATTTTGGAAATCGAACTAGGGATCGATTTTTCCTAAATTTTGAATATTAATTCGGTGTTAAAATTCGAGGAATAATACATTTTTTATTAAATTGATCTTAGCGGGTAATTTATTGAAAAGAGTATAAATCTTAGTTTTTTAAAGTGTGACATTTTAAAATTAGTTTTCTGAAAAAGATATTATTCAATTTATAATTGTAATGAGAGCTAGATTATGAATTTAATATTATCTCAAAATATTTCAATTCAATAAATTAAGAAATTAAAACAATTGATCTGCGGTGTAATCCCATCTCTTGTACCTTCTCACATTTATCACATTCGGTTACATGTCAATTTTAGTAGTTATTTATTCACTTAATATTTTAGAATTTTTATTCTCCCTTGAAATTTTTTAAAAAATATATATAAAAAATAGTTTTTATAAAAATTAACATTACAAGCATTCACATTATTTGTTTTCCACTTGAAAGTTGGATTGATACCCGTACTTAACATAATACAAGTTGTTTAACAATTTTTGTAGGTAATTCAAGGGGTTTTGATTAGCTTAGCTTTGAAGACAACGACCATACACAAAAAGCCAGCTATCAATACTGACTCTTCTAACATTCCCCTCCTATATGCTGACTCCATCAATATTCCCTTCCCAAATGTCGACTCCTCCAATATTCTCCCCTATGCCTTTGCCTGTCAGGGGACTTATATCATCGTCAATAACTCACGGTGACTATGGCGAATAGTACTATATCAGGTAGGGGTGCACAACGAAACCGAAAATCCGATAAACCGAACCAAACCGACTGCATTGGTTCGGTTTGGATCGGTTTTTTTGCTCAATGGTTCGGTTCCGGTTTGAAAAAAAAACCAATACATCGGTTCGGTTCTCAGTTCTAGGGTAAAAAAACCCAATCCGATCTGAAAACCGATCCGATCCGAACCAATCCAGGACCTAACCGATTTATAATTACATATATATATTTATTTAATATATTTAACACTTGTAATTTATATTTTTGTGATTATTTGAGTTTCTAACTTAAGTTATTGAGGTCAAAATTAATTTTGACCTCAAAAAAATTAGTTATGAAACACATTAATCTTAAAAAAAATTAGTTATGAAATATGATTTTGGAATCGAAAACCGATTCGATCCGATCCGGGAACCGCTGGTTCGGTTTGGTTCGATTCTGTATTAAAGTCAGTTTGGTTCCGGTTCCAAAAATTTGGAACCGACCCAGGTCGGTTCGATTCTCGTATTAGTACCAAAACCGATCCAAACCGAACCGTGTGCACCCCTAATATCAGGGACCTGAGCAATACGAGGATTGTTGGTGTGTGCACACTCATCTCCATAGTTTCCGAAACTCTAGTACATTGCCGAGCTTTGGAGAGGGGTGAGTCTAAAAAAATATCGATCAAATATACAACGGTTGCGAAGATGTACCTGTGTGCGTTGACAGTGAGGAGGGGATGGAATTGAGGAATTATGCAGAATCTTTTATTACTTGGCTAGTTTATCTGTTGGTCAAATTCTAATAATATTTTCTTTCATTTTAGTTGTGATAACATTTTTTTGTTTCAGTTGTAATAATTTTTTTTGTTTTAGTTGTAAGAATATTGGTTTTGTTTTAGTTGTAATAATATTTTTTTTTTATTTCAGTTATAAGAATATTGTTTTTGTTTCAGCTGTAATAAAAAAATTAAACCTATTAACACAGGACTGAAATTTGAAGATTATTACATAGATTTCCCACAATACCAAGAGTGGAAAATAATCATGTAAAAGGCGTTCAAGAATTTGGTAAATATATTTTTAAAAATCTTAAAAGTGATAAGATTCGGTGTCTGTGCACCCGTTCCGTGAACGAAAAATATAAGTCATTGAAAGACGTTGAATTGCATTTAATAAAGTGGGAAATCTATCAAGACTATAAAATATGGACATAACATAGTGAGAAGAATATACCTTATGCTCCGAAAGAATTGTCGATACCCGACTGCATAACAGAATCCCAACGAATGAAAGTAATACACGATTCATCAACACATCGTCCATTAATCGACTTAATTGATGATGCTTACGGACTCCACATTCATCAAACCACCACCTTATGGATACAAATAATGCACATTGTGACCAAATAAATGAATAATTTGATGCTAAACTACCAGGAGATCGGGATTACATATAGTTGAAAGTTGATGAGGCTAAACCATTGTATAAAGATTGCGATGAAGATCACTGGGTATTATACGCAATGATTGGTTTGAATAATTTAAAGAGTCAATTTTGTTTGTCTGGGAACAACGTAATCGAAATTCTTAAGTGGGTTAAAGAAATTCTCTCAAAAGATAACACGTTACCAGACAATTATCGTACCGTAATGAAGAGCTTAATGGGTTTGGGTTAAAAATTTAAATATATTCACCCATGCAAGTATGATTACATATTGTATCGCAACGAGCATAAAGAAAAGGAAGAATGTCTTATATGAAATGAGCCCAGATATATGGTTTGTGAGAATGGAAATAACAAAGCTGCAAAATATAGCAAGTGCTCGTATGTCCCACAAAAGGTTTTGAAGTATTTTGCACTTGGGCCACGATTAAAATGATTTTTCACTGTACAATGGATAGTGGAGGCCATGATATGGCACACTCGATACGAAGTGGGTGAAAATCTGATGCGTCATTCGGTTGATTCAGTCATCTAGAAAATTTCAAACGCATGACACAATGAATTCATAAAAGAATCGCGCAACATTAATCTTGTAATCTCAGCTAATGGGTTTAACATTTTCGGTAATTTAAGTACTAGTTAGAGTTATTGGCCATTTCTCATAGCTCCTATAAGTCTCCCTCCGACACTGTGCATGAGAAAGGAGTTCACATTGTTATCTTTGTTAATACCCGGGACGAAGACTCCAGGTGATGATATTGATATATTCTTAGCTCTATTAATCGAAGAACTTAAAGAGTTGTGGGACAAAGGCGTGACGACGTTCGACTCTCACAAGGGTGAAAAGTTCACATTTAAAGTAATGGTGATGTGGGCGATCCACGACCTTCCTGCTTATGGGACCTTGTTTGGTTATAATGTTCATGGTTATTATGGATGTCCCATATGTGGGGAGAAAACTGAAGCCACGTGGCTAAAACATAGTAGTAAGATGAGTTACATGGGTCACCGTAAATTTCTACCGACCAGTCACCCTTTTTAAGAACAACAAGTCTAATTTTTTATCTGTCGGTCATGAGCGTAGGACGCCACCTGCTCGGCCTACTGGCCAGCAGATCGAGGAGAAGGTGGCAGCTGCGACTATGGGGAATAAGTACGTGAACAAGCACCCTGAGTTTGTAAACCTGAAATGTAAAGCTAGAGGGGACCCTAACGACCCTAGTAAAACGAAGCCATGGTCTAGGTGATCAATATTTTTTGATTTTCCGTATTCAAAAGTGAAGCGCACTATATATGTGACTTACTTGAGTCTAATATATAGGAGCTTATCTAGTTTGGAAATATAGACAAAATTTGTGTCATCCCCTCTGTCTCATTGCCTCTTCATGATCTCAATATATCTACATCAATAAGATATATGGTTCTACAGGTAGAAAACCAACAACACTGCAGGCTCTAGGATTGCATTTATCAAATTTTAATATATTTATGAGGTGTGTGTTTTTTTAAGCTAAAAGGGTTTTTCTACAATTTTTAAGGATTTTTTTAGGGATTTTAAAACATTTAAAAAACCTTTTTCTAAAATTAAAATTTAGGGATTTAAAATGTTTGGGATTAAAATTGTATTTCCAAAACTTCCTAAAATCTGTGATAGGTAGAATTCGAAAGCGTTACATAATTTAGGGGTAGCAAATAGGATTTTTAAAACTTAAAAAACACGCATTTTTCATTCTATATGAGCCTTACACGTGTTGGCATAACAGTAGTTAGATTTGTTTTTTTTACACTCACAAACCTGAGAATCATTTACTATCGTTGGATCAATCTTTATCAACGTTTTGCATGTGTTCTAAGATGATCCCTGTGATATCCTTATGAATCAAACATCGAGCAAAAAAAGGCGGTGCATTGTGAGCCTTTAGATTAAGTCTTTGAACAACCAAATTCATCTCAACCACTTATTACATTCGACCTTCCAGACCCTTCTATCCTCCCTATAAATAAGACCCATCGTCCCCTCATTTACAATCTTTGGGAGATCAAAGGTATAAGAGAAAAGAGAGAGAGAGAGAGAGAGAGAGAGATAGAGAGAGAAGAGAGAGAAATAAATCGAGAGAAATTACAAAATCCAAACAAAACTCTTGCCAATTTTTTTCAGAACATATTTTCGAGGGTTTGAGGGTTTTCTGGTTTGATTTTTCAACACCTCTTTGGTTTTATTCTCTCGTCTAACACCTTCACTAAGGATTAGAACTCGTTTCTATTTATAGAAACTTTTAGATCTAATTCAAAAGTAATACAGTCACTTAGTAGTGTTAAGATTTGATTTCTTTAGTTTTGAAATCAACCTCTGTTGTTGGATCTGTTTTGATTTTTTATCAACTTATATCCAATAAATCTCTATTTTGTTTTACAAAATTGATACTAGGGTTTATATATTTCAGATCTGAGTTTTTCATTTTGAAAAACTTGTATAAAAATAAGATTCGAAGGATCTTTCTTTTTAAAATATTCTTGATAACAAAGATCTGCAAATACTGAGATTTCAAGAATATACCTAAGTTCAATAGTGTGAAATATTGCATTTCATACTTAAACAATTTCTGTAATTCATAGAATTTGTTTGTATAAGTGTGTGTGATTACATGCAAGTGTTAGGCACTTCACTCACAACACCTTCACACAACATCACTTAAACAGTGTGTTGGTAGAGAGATTTTGACCATTTATAGTTGGCGTAAATATGGAGCTAAGGAGACAAGCTGAAGGACGATAAGAACCAATCAGAGCCTCAAAAGAAGTCAGAGTTACCAAATGGAGTTGGTATACCTTCTGAATTTAGATTCAGGTCTATATTTGTGTGTTTAGTTCATCGCTTGGTTGTAACCTAAAACTCATTCTAATGGATTTGAGGTGTAGAGACCTCCGTGGATGTTTCCCCAATTGGGTGGGGGTTTATCAAGTTAAAAAATTCCCTTGCATTATGTGTTTTTTATTTTTTCAGTCACACTACTGCACTGCTAGACTTTGTTGTTGGAATTTTAAAACCTGATTTCAAATAACTGAAATTTAACATTCATAATAGTCAAACACATCTTGTGTTCTTATAACTGTTTTAAAAGAGAGTTTCTTCAAGAAAATAATTCGGATCTTACTCAACTATTTAACTTTTATTAAACGATTTAGTAAGAGTATTTTTAGAAAGATCATCGTGTAAGGCATGTAATTTATATGATGCACATAAAGAAGAATGTTCCAGAACATGTGATAGGAACATGTCTCGGTGGATCTCATTCTAAAGATGGAGAGCGGGCCTACTGATATCTACATGATATAAATATAAAGAAGAAACCGTGGTCAAAAAATGATTCTATAACAGGAAAAATTTCTATGCCCCGGCTGCTTTCACTTTGACTATTAGTGAGAAGAAGATCCCCTTAAACACGTTGTTCAACTTGAAGACTCCAACTGATTATTCTGGTAATTTATGTAGGGTAATAAGCTATTAAGCAAATGACTTGAAAAATTGCAAGTTCCACGACTGACATGTAATCATCCAATTATTCCCTCTGCTATTTTGACATTGCTTCTATGAACACAATCATCTCCGTCGGGAAATTATGCAAATCACTTTGTGTTTTACCCTACTTTGTGCAAAAGTGGTAAATAGAAGGCACATTAAATCTGTGAAATCAAGTTTAGTCGAGGCAGGCTGTGTATTAGAGAAATATTTTCTTTCGACCTTCTTCAATATCAACATCCACTTGCTTGTGCATTTATGCGATTAAGCTTTATTATGTGGTCCCGTTAGGTATCGTTGGATGTATCCTTTTGAACGCTTGATGAAAACCTTCAAAGATTACGTAAATAATACATGGTATATATTAGAGGGTCAATTGCTAAAGAATACGTAACTGTGGAATCATCGTTATATGCTAGGGAACAAAATGCCAGACCAAAAGGTGAGGAGGTTCAATCCTCATGGAGAAGAATGATCAAAGAACCTGACGAGTTTAAGGACGAATTGTCATTTGAAAACCATAAATAGGTGAAACTCACAAACTTATTATACGAGCAAGTAGCTCGTTACGCCTTCGAATCGCAAGATGAAGTCGAAGACTGGAGAGAGTGAGTATCTATTGAATTCTTCTTCTTAAATTATATGTATTTTATATTTTATGATCCAAACTCTAAAATTTATCGGTAGGAAGTACAAGAACAAAATTTTCCAAAATCAAAGGAGAAATTACACGACAACTGATTTTAGGGCATGTGCATCAAAATAGGTAATTTTCTCGTCTTATGTGTGTTATTTATTCAGGTGTGGTAAATACATGCCCTAATACAAATTGATTAATAAATGCAGCTTCTAAAACGAGGTGATGTTTCTTCCAGGATTGCACACCTAATAAAAGGTCTTAGTTTCATGCGAAAGAGTTTAAGAAATTTCGCATCGACGGTTTTGATTTCATTTCGTATCCATATGTGGAAAATTTTTTAACGCAAAATAGTGGAATACTAATTTCTTCCTTGACCACATGTATCGCTAGCAAAAGCGATAAAAATCCAAAGGATACCGTGCCAACCTATTATGGGATAATCCAGAAAATATTAGAATTCGATTACTTAGATTTCACATAAACCGTATTCTATTGTGATTGGATAAAGGTGGAGGATACTAAGAATGCTTACAAAGTTGATCTTGACTCCAAACTTATTATAATAGATTTATCAAGGTTGAAGAGTAAAGATCACATAGTCGACGAGCCATTTATTTGTGCCTTTCAGAATGTAAATAAGGTATTCTACGAGAATTGCATAAATGATGGCAATTGGTCTATTGTTGTGCATGCACCAAATAGTATGACTACTCAAGTATACACATTAAAGGCTCTAAGAGAGTTCCAGTCAGCTCCTCTTGATAACCCTAATTTAAAGGATCTTTTAGTTGATTTAGAGGAAGATTGAGTACCAAAAATATTATTTTATCCCTGTCAATCTTATTTGTATCCTATTATGATATTGACACTATATTAGCACTTTACTTTGATGTATCAATGTTTAGTTAATTTTATGAATGTTTAATATGATTTATGTATGTTTAGTTGTGACAGTTCAAAACTTTGCTTATTTAATGCATGTAAGGTGTATAATAAGACTACATTGACATATAATAATTCTAGTGAACAATTTCCATTTTTCTACTTCCAAATATTAGTTTGGAGTCATATAAGTTAACTTTTGATAATATGTTATGTTCAGTCGAATGCTAGGGGACACGAACATCTTTCACAAAATGCTCGATTTAAGAATAATGTCATTTGAGTTTGTGATTGGATTAAATTGACCTATATCAATTTCCATGTGTTTTTGTACATATACACTGGTTAATCAGTTTCATTGATGTAGTCTTCATAAAATGAAGTTAAATTAGCTTCATTTTATGAAGATTGTATCAATGAGAATAATCAACAAATGCACATGTATGAGAATGCGCTGGGGGCTCCAGGATTAATTTGGTCTAATCACCTATTCAAAAGACTCTATTTAATGGCCTTCTTGGATCGTAGGAACCAGGTACTCTTTAATTTAATCGGAACAGTTATATAATTGATATGCATATCTTTTAAATCTTTTTTATGATAAAAGGAGTACGGAATAATCATTGATTTTGTTTGGTTTGGCTGTTGGATAATTATTGGTAGTTGGTTTGTTATTAGATAGTATATTATAAGGAGTACGGGATAATTATTTATTTTATTCGGTTTGGCTATTGTATAATTATTGGTTGTTGGTATGTTATTGGATAGTATGTTAGAAGGAGCACGAGATAATTAAAAGGAGTACATGATAGTTATTGGTTTGATTATTGGATAAAATGTTGGATAATTATTAGTTGTCGTAGCACGTAGACTTTCCAATTTCTCCCACAATCTCTATCCAATTAATGTCATGTTTGCAAAACTATTGAGCTCTAAAAAGTTGCAAAACTCTTGAGCTCTAAAAATTGGCAAAACTCTTGAGCTTTAAACAGTTGCGCACAAGGTGTTCGTACCACCTGCGGTGCCGTTTGGGTGCCACTGGGAGTGTCCTCCCCCCGCGATACGTTTTCAAGTCTAAGTATGTCTATTTTTTTAATTCATATCCTATCCTCAAACTGGGTGTCCCGCTACTGTGCGAACGGTTGCAACGTGTTACATTGGATGCATAAGAGGTATTCGTGCCACTCGCGATGCCGTTTGGTTGCCCGCCCCCGATGGCACGTTTTCAATCCTAAGTTTGTTTGTTTTCAAATTTGTGTCCTATCCTCAAATAGGGAGTCCCGTGTGGCACCCCGCCTAATTAAATACCAGGTGATTAGGCCTTTATTAACTTAAAAGAGGACTTACAAAATGATCCATTCTTAACATCACTGTCGACAACCAAATTAATTACTAATCACTTATCCGTTAATTAAGACGGGGTCAACTTTTATCTTGCATTAAATATAATAAATCCACATATGTAAACAAACTAATTTAAACCATCCACATTATATAGAATCCATACCATAATACGATATCATAAATAAATGCCATGCCGATATAATCATCGACCATAAAAAATCCAAAACCAACTGTTAATCCAAAAATGAAAGTGAACTAATGTCTGAACTGAAACTGAATAAGTATTGAAGGACAACATGTCCATAATTAAATACTAGACTGAAATCCTACACAAGATCAAAATGAATAGTGGAAGCGTCTAGGCAAAATCCTGCGAACATCCACCTGTGTCACAGCTACGTCTCCCTGGAACAGAATATCAAGTCTGGCGCCCCTGTGGCTGGACACCTAAAAGGTTTTTATAAATATTTTATAGCAAGGAGTTATGACTTAAAACGTTTTGAAAATATTTAGCAAGAGTTTATAATAACTTAGAATCAGTTATTGATTACACATGTTAGGTTAACGTACATTCTCTTGAGTTTTCCTCACCTCTCAACTATTGTGCACGCCTAACGTTTCTACTTAGCCCACCTAGCCATACTATTCGCTATCTATAAGTCCCCATACCGCCCATACACTATGCTAATCAGTTTAACATTTCTCGTATGTTATAATCATTATAAGTACCTTTTCTTACATGCCCTTGCTTTTATAATTTAATTAAGTCTCTGTACTTAATTCGCTATTCAAATACATATGATCTAATCGTCTACTATTATGCACAAGTAAATTATTCATACAGTATATATTTCACACACAATATACACTAAGTATATACTTCGCTATAATGTTCCCGTATCACACATTAAGGAATAATAGTTCGGAATGTCCCCTCGAACTTGGTTCAGAATGTCTCATCGAACATGGTTTGGAATCTCTCATCGAGCTTATCATGTATATAATAGGTATTCAATCCACCTATAATTAAATCGGTATGTATATAGACAAGCTAATTATTCATTCTCACACGTAGTATATTTCTCTCGAATACTCACTGTACACATAATTTTACGATTTACCTCACTATCGTATTTATTCGAGTATTCACACGACTCTAAGGGTCCTAGTTACCCCTTTATTAATTTTAGTAGTTAAGACTAACTTACGTTACTGGTCTATACGTCAATTCATTCGAGATTTTTGTAATTCTTTATCCGTCTCTCAGATTAATTACGATATACTTTAACCCAATTCATTCCCGTCTTAATTCTCTCAATAAGACTAAATCATATCCTCACATAGGTCTACTGTAATATAATAAGTACCTCATAATTATTTTAACAAAGTCCCAAAAGTTTCCACAACAATGATTTAGGGATTTTAGGCCAAACGTGATTTTTTTTGATAAACCGAATCGATTCGCCCCTGTTTGAATCGATTCGAAATGGTTTAGTTTGGCTACTTCGTCTTATTCATGCATTTTTCCACCATCTTCATTTACCAAACTTAAATTATACTACACCAAAATCACAACCAATTATTCCTAACCATTCCTACACACATTAGGCAATTTCTAACGTTATAAACATATCAAATCTTCACAGAATTCAATCAAGAACGAATCAAAACCCAAAACTTCTTCAAAGACCCTAGTTTTGTGTTCTTCCCGTGCATTCATTTAGAAACCCAGATTTAAATCATGTTAATGATCATGTCTCCTTTGATTATTAACCTTATACATATATTAAATCATGCTACATGCAAGTCCTACCCAATTATGCATAAAAATCCAATCTTTTCTTCCAAGAACATTGATTTAATCAAATTTATACATTAAAACCCTACACATGGGTATTTAAACTTCAAAGACATTGTATATAAACACTTGCCTTAACAAATGGGGTCTAATTTTTTGATGGTGATGATGGATTATTGATCTTCTCTTCAAATCCACTGTCCTTAGATGATTAGGATGCAAGAACCAAGTCTAATTCTTTAAGAACACCTCCTTAGGCTTTGAGAAAGGTTTCTCTCTTCTCTTTAATGGCCTCTCTTAAGATTTTTGTGTTATTAACCCTAAACCCAATATCTAATCATCATATATAGGACTCTAAATTTCGTAGGTCCCTTAACCTCTATTTTTCAAATGACTAAATTGCCCTCCATAGGTGCCCGTTTGGTCTAAAATTGACCCGGGATCCAAATTATACCCTCGGGTAAACTATTCCGACTATTTTGACCCTTTAGGAATCATTCATGACCTCTAATCATCATTCAACTCAACTAAAATTATTTCCTATCTCGACCTCAATTTAGTCCACACGCGACTCCCAGTTGAGTTATAATCAAATACGTCCATATCACTCGCTATGATGTAATTCAATACTCATTAATTATTTACTATTCACACTTAGTAAATTTCATCTCATAATATTAATCAGTATCTATCTCTCAATTAATATTTACAAATCACATTTATTATTTAATCACATTAAATTACGACACACGTGTAATTTAGCTAAAACGTATTTTTCCTAAATAATTTCAGAATTAATTAAATTTAAAATAAGCAGAAATACGGGGTATTACATCTCGTGACTGCGTTACCTATTGCTACATGTTATGTTGGACGTGCATGAGGTGTTCGTACCACTCGCGGTGCCGTTTGGGTGCCGCTAGAGGTGCTCACCCCCGGGGCATGTTTTCAAGCTTAAGTGTGCATGTTTTCAAAATTTGTTGTATTTCACACACACACACACACACACACACCACACTACTATAGATAGATACTACACTAGCTTTGACGATTTACCAAGTTCCCAACGCCATACAGAGCCTAAGGTGGCAAATCCCGAATATGAGGTGGAGTACAAATCCATCACCGATAATGCCTGGTACACCTCTCGATCGATTGTCCATGATCAATATTTGATCGTGAAGCTCTTAAAATTTCCCGAATCTTACGAAGAGAAGTTCAGTGCCCACTATTTTTAAAACCATGCAATTCGTTGACAACTTTTGCCAGAGATTCAGGCTTGTATTCGGACAAGTACATGACAACGAATGCTCCAAAATAATCAAAGGCATCCCTGATAGTAAACAATTTATCCATATGAGTATCCGTGTATGTTGGATTCTTTTACTGGTACTCGTATGGACGAATTATTTCCTATGAGTGATGGTGGGCACTGTGTGGATGAATTGTTTCCTAGACATATATGGTGGGCACTATTTGGAAATAAATCATGCATACGTCCATATGAGTATTAGTCAAATAATCCAACATACACTGATACTTATATGGACGAATTGTTTCCTATCAGTGATGCCTTTGATTATTTTGGAGCAGTGATTATCCTGTACTTGTCCTAATATAGACCTGAACCTCTAACAAAAGTCGTTAACGTCCCATGGGTTTTTTAAAATGGTGGGCACTAAATTTCTAATCGCAAGAGTCGAGAAAGTTTAAGAGCTTCACGGTTAGATATTGATCATGGACAATCAATCAAGAGGTATAGCATGCATCATCGGTGGTGCATTTGTACTCCCACTTATATTCGGGATTCACCATCTTAGGCTCTCTATATGGCGTTGGAAACACGGGAAAGTGTAAAAGCTAGTGTAGTGTTGTCTAAAATAGCATGGTGTGTGCGTGAAATACAATAAAAATTTAAAACAGACACACTTAGGCTTGAAAACGTGCCACGTGGGATGGACACCCCCAGCGGCACTCAAACAACACTGCGGGTGCCACGAACACCTCGTGTACGTCGAACGTAACACGTAGCAACTGACAACGCAATCGTAGGACTCCCGATTTGAGGATAGGAATGTGAAAACATGAATACTTAGGCTTGAAAATGTGATGTGGAGTCTGGCACCCCTAATGGCACCCAAACGGCACCACATGTGGCACGAACACCTCCTGTGCGTCCAACGCAACATGTAACAATCGGTCGTATAGCCACGGGACTCCCAGTTTGAGGATAGGACACGAATTAAAAAACAGACACACTTAGGCTTGAAAACGTGATGCGGGGAGACCCCAGCGGTTACCAAATGGCATTTTGGGTGTCACAAACACCTCGTGAATGACCAACATAACACGTAGCAATCGGTCTGCAATTACGGGACTCTTGGTTTGAGGATTGGACATGAATTCGAAACATACACACTTAGGCTTAAAAACGTGAAATGGGGGCGGGCATCCCCAGCAGCACCCAAATGGCGTCGAGGGTGGCATGAACACCTTGTGCGCATCCAACATAACACGTAGTAACCATCCACGCAGCTGCAAAACTCTCAGTTAAGGATAGGACCCAAATTTCACAACAGACACACTTAGGCTTGAAAACGTGTCATGGGAGAGAAGGCACCCCCAACGACACCCGAATAGTACTGTGGGTGGAACGAACACCTCGTGCGCATCCAACGTAATACGTAGAAATCGTCTGCACAACCACAAAACTCCCGATTTGAGGTATGGATTCAAAAATTGGCACACTTAGGCTTGGAAATATGCAGTGAGGGCGGGTTACCCCAGCGGCACCCAAATGGCACTGTGGGTAGAACGAACACCTCGTGCGCGTCCAACGTAACACATAGAAACCAGTCATGCATTCGCAGGACTCTCAGTTTGAGGATATGACCTAAATTTTAGAACAGGAACACTGTTGCTTGAAAATGTGCCGATGGGATCCCCAAGTGGAAACCAAATGGCACCGTGAATGGCACGAACACCTCATGTGCGTCCAATGAAACACATAGCAATCGGTTGCGTAGCCATGGGACTCCCGATTTGAGGATAGGACCTGAATTCAAAAATAGACACGACTAGGCTTGAAAATATGCCACGGGGGAGGGCATCCCCAGCGGCACCCAAACAACACCGTGGGTGGTATGAACACCTCGAGCGCATCCAACGTAACACATAACAACCGTCCCCACAACCATGGGGCTACCGGTTTGAGGATATGACCCAAATTCAAAAAAAGTCACACTTAGGCTTGAAAACGTGCTATGGAGGAGGGATGGGGGCACCCCCAGCGGCAACTAAACAACACCGTAGGTGACATGAGCACCTCTTTGCGCCTCTAACATCACATGTAGCAACCGACAGTCAATCCGTGGAAGTCCCGATTTGAGGATAGGATCCGAATTCGAAAATAGGCACACTTAGGCTTAAAAAAGTGTTGGCTGGGGCCGAGCACCCCAGCGGTCCCTCAAAGGAACCTTGGGTGGAATGAACACCTCTTGTGCGTCCAACGTAACACGTATCAATTGCACGAGTAGCTGCACAACTCCCAATATGAGGATAGGACCCGAATTCTGAAACAAGCACACTTAGGTTTAAAATGTGCCGCGAGGGGGTGGGTACTCCTAGCAGCACCCAAACGGCTCCGCAGGTGACATAAACAGTTCGTACGCATCCAAAAAAACACATTGCAACCGCCCACACAACTGTGGGACTCCCAGTTTGAGGATAGGGCACGAAATAAAAAATGAGCACACTTAAGCTTGAAAACATGGTGCGAGGTCGGGCAACCCAATGTCACCCAAGCATCACTACGGATGGCATGAACACCTCGTGCGCATCCAGTTAACACATAGCAATCGTCCGCGTAGCCGCGGGACTCTCTGTTTGAGTATAGGACCCGAATTAAAAAAATGGCACATTTAGTCTTGAAAATGTGTTGTGAGGGGGCGAGCACCCCAGCGGCACCCAAACGGCACCGCGGGTGGCATGACTACCTAGTCCCCGTTCAACATAACATGTAGAAACCGATCGCGCAGTCACGGGACTCTAGGTTTGAGGATAGGTTACGAATTCAAAAACATGCACACTTAGGCTTGAAAACATACCGCGGGGGGCAACCCATAGCGCACCCAAACGGCACCACGGTGGCATGAACACCTCGTGCGCGCCCAAGGAAACACATAGCAACCGTCCGCGCAGTCGCGGAACTCCCAATTTGAGGATACAATATGAACTAAAAAATAGGCATACCTAGGCTTAAAAACGTGTCGCAGGGGGGCGGACAACCTCCACTAGAACTCAAATGGCACCGCGGGTGTCACGAACACCTTGCGCTCGTCCAACAAAACATGTAGTAATTGTCCGTGCAGCCGTGGGAATCCCAATTTGAGGACAGGACACGAATTTGAAAACAGGCACACGTAGACTTGAAAATGTTCTGCGGGGGCCGGGCACCCCCAGCTGCACCCAAACAACACTGCGGGTGGCAGAAAAATCTCGTGCGAGTCCAACATAATATGTAGCAATCGGAAGTGCAACCTCGGGACTTTTAGTTTGAAGATAGGACATAAATTTGAAAACAGGCACACTTAGGCTGAAAAACATGCTACCGGGGGCACCTCCAACGGCATCCAAACGACACCACATGTGGCACGAACACATTGTGCGCGTCCAACGTAATACATAGCAAATGTCCACGCAATCACTGGACTCCCAGTTTGAGGATAGGACACGAATTCAAAAATAGGCACACTTAGGCTTGAAAACGTGCCACTTTGCACCCCTAGCGGCACCCAAACAGAAATACGGGTGACACAAACACCTCGTGCGTGACTAATGTAACATATAGCAATCACCCACGTAGTCGCAGGACTCTCGACTTGAGGATAGGACCCGAAATCGTAAAAATACACAATTAGGCTTGATCCCGATTTAAGGATAGGACACGAATTCGAAAACAGGCACGCGTAGGCTTGAAAATGTGCCGGGGAAGGGGGGACAGCTAGAAGCATCCGAACGTCACCTCGACTACAAGAACATATTGTGCACATCCAACGTAACACGTTGTAACCACCCGCGCAATAGCGGGACTCCCCGTTTGAGGATAGGACCCGAATTCGAAAAACAGACACACTTAGGCTTGAAAACCTACTGCGGGGAAGAGGGCACTCCCAGTGGCACCCAAACGGAACAGCGGGTGGCACGAACACCTCGTTCACATCCAATAAAACACGTAGCAACAACCCGCGCAGCTGCGAGACTCTCGATTTGAGGATATGACATGAATTTGAAAACATGCACACTTAAGCTTTTAAATGTGGCGCGGGGGTCCGACACCCCAACGGCAATGCGGGTGGAACGAACACCTTGTGCATATCCAACGTAATATGTAGCAACTAGCCGCGCAGTTTCTGGATTCCCTATTTGAGAATAGGACACGAATTCAAAAACAGACACACTTTGGCTTGAAAACGTGCCGTCGGGGGGGGGGGGGGGCACCCCCAGTGGCACCCAAACGGAATCACGGGTGGCATAAACACCTTGTACTCATCCAATGAAATACGTAGCAATAACCCGCATAGCCGCTGGACTGCTGATTTGAGGATAGGACATGAATTCGAAAACAGGCACACTTAGGCATGAAAACGTGTCGCGGGAGGAGGGGGAGCACCCCCAGCGTCAACCAAACGGAAATGCTTGGTACGAACACCTCATGCATGTCCAATGTAACACGTATAAACCATCTGCATAGCCTCAGGACTCTCGGTTTGAGGATAGGACCCGAAATCGTAAACATGCACAGTTAGGCTTGAAAATTAACTGTGGTGGGTGGGAACCCTCACGACATTGCGGGTGGCATCAGCGCCTAGTGCGTGTTCAAAGTAACTCAAAGTTATTGGTCGCCAATCCACGAGACTCCTGGTTTGAGGATAGGACACGAATTAAAAAACAGGCACACTTAGGCTTAAAAAAGAATCGGGGGGGGGGGGGGGGGGGCACTGCCAGCGGCTCCTCAACGGCACCTCAGCTAGCAAGAAAACCTCGTGTGCATCCAACATAACATGAAACAAGTTCATGCGCAACAACGGGACTCCCTATTTTAGAATAGGACCTGAATCTAAAAATATATACACTTAGGCTTGAAAACGTGCCGGGGGAGAGAGGACACCCCCTGCGGCAGTTAAACTGCACCGTGGGTGGCACGAACACCTCGTGAGTGTCCAACAAAACATGTATCAATCCCTTGACCATCCCCGAGACTCCCGATTTGATGATTGTACACAAATTCGAAAAGAGGCACACTTATCTTTATAACATGCCGCGAGGGGCGGGCACCTCCAACGGCACCCAAATTGGCACCGTAGGAGGCATGAGCACCTCGTTCACGTCTAATGTAACACGTAGCAACCGAGCACACAACTGTTGAGCTCCCTATTTAAGAATAAGACCTAAATTAAAAAATAGGCACACTAAGGATTAAAAACATGCCGCGGTGGGGTGGGCACCCCCCAGCATAACCTAAACAGCACCAGGGGTGGCATGAACACTTTGTGCACATCCAATGTAACATGTAGCAAACGCTCGCATAACCACGAGACTCTCGGTTTGAAGAGAGGACATAAATTAAAAAACAAGCACACTTAGACTTGAAAACATGCCGCGCGGGGGCAGGCACCCCCAGCGGCACCCAAACGGCATTGCGGGTGGCACTAACACCTCGTGCTCATCTAAAGAAACATGTAGCAACTAACTGTGCAACCTTGGGACTCCTAATTTGAGAATCGGACACGATTTCAAAAACAGACACATTTAGGCATGAAAATGTGCTGCGGGGAGGGAGTACCCTTAGTGGCACCCAAACGGTACCACGAGTGGAACCCAAACGACACCCAAATGAGTCGCTATGGGGTAGGGTGGGGGGAGTGCATCGCCAGTGGCACCCAAACGACACCTTAGCTGGAAAGAACACCTCATGCGCATCCAACGTAACACGTAGCAACCGACTGCTCAGCCGCGAGACTCCTAATTTGAGGATAGGACTCAAATTCGAAAATAGGCACACTTAAGCTTGAAACGTGCCACGAGGGGTGGGCATCCGTAGTGGAACTCAAACGACATCGTGGGTGGAATGACACCTCTTGCGCATCGAACATAACACATAGCAACTGGCCACGCAATTGTGGGACTTTCGATTTGAGAATAAGACACAAATTCGGAAAAAAGGTACACTTACGCTTGAAAACGTGCCAGGGGAGGGGGCAGGCACTGCCAGCGACACCACCAGAGACATGAACACCTTGATCATATCCAACAAAATACATAGCAACTGCTCGCACATCCACGGAGCTATCGGTTTGAGGATAGGACCTGAATTCGAAAACAGGACACTTAGGCTTGAAAACGTGCCCCATGGGGGGAAGGGGCACCCCTAGAAACACCCAAACGACACCGCGGGTGGCACGAACACCTCTTGCATTCCCAACATAACAACTAGCAACCGACCATTCATTCGCGGGATTTTTGGTTTGAGGATAGGACCCGAATTTGAAAACAGGCACACTTAGGCTTGAAAACGTGCCTGCGGGGGCCGAACACCCCCAGAGGCACCCAAATGGCACCTTGGGTGGCAAGAACACCTCTTGTGCATCCAACGTAACACGTAGAAACTATACGCATAGCTGTGAAACTCCTGATTTGAGGATATAACCCAAATTCTGAAACAGGCACACTTAGGCTTGAAAATGTATTGCAAGGGGGAGGGCACCCCCAGTAGCACCCGAACGGCTCCTGGGCGGCAAGAACAACTCGTGCGCATCTAACGTAACACGTAGAAACTACCCGTGCATTCGTGGGACTCTCTATTTGATTATAGGACACGAAATCAAAAACAGGCACACTTAGGTTTAAAAACGTGGCGCAGGGGCGGGCATTCCAACGACATCCAAATGTCACTGCAGGTGGCACAAACACCTCGTGCGCGTCCAATATAACACATAGCAACCGACCGTACAGCCGCGGAACTCCCGGTTTGAGGATAGGACCCAAATTCAAAAACATGCACATTTAGTCTTGAAAACGTGTCGCTAGGGGGCGGGTACCCCGGCGACACCCAAACGGCACCGTAGGTGGCATGAATACCTCGTTGTGTTTAATGTATCACATAGCAACCGATCGTTTAGCTGCGGGATTTTGGTTTTGAGGAATGGGTAAGAATTTGTAAACAAATGCAGTTAAACTTGAAAACATGCCGGGGGGACCCCCAGCGGCATTCAAACATCTTGCGGGTGGCACGAACACCTCGTGCACGTTCGAAGTAAGACTTAGAAACCGACTGAAAATAGGACCCAAATTCAAAAATAGTCACCCTTAGGCTTGAAAACATGTTGCGGGCACACCCAAACGGCACCGTGGATGACACGAACACTTCTTGCTCATCCAATATAAAACATAGCAAGCGATCGCACAACCAGGGGACTCCCGATTTGAGGATAGGACACGAATTCGAAGACAAGCACACTTAGGCTTGGAAACGTGTTAGGGGTACCACCAGAAGCACCTAAAAGGAACCTCGACTAGAAATAACACCTTGTACGCATCCAACGTAACACGTAATAACCGCCCGCACAACAACAAGACTCATTATTTTAGGATAGGTTTCGAATTCAAAAACATACACACTTAGGCTTGAAAACGTGGTTCGGGGAAGATGGAACCCCCAGTTGCACCCAAACGGCATCACGAGTGGCACGAACACCTCGTGAGAATCCAATGAAACATGTAGCAACTTCCTGCATAGCCGTAGGACCCTTGGTTTGAGGATAGAACATGAATTTATAAATAGGCACACTTAAGCTTTCAAACATGGCATGGGGGCGGGCACCCCCAACGAGACTCAACGGCAATGCGGGTGGAACGAACACCTTGTGGCACCCAAATGGAACCACGGATGGCATTAACACCTCGTGATTTTCCAACAAAACATGTAGCAACAACTTGCACAGTCCCGGGACTCTCGATTTTGAGGATAGGACACGAATTCAAAAACAACCACACTTAGACTTGAAAACGTGCCGCCCGGGGGGGGGGGGGGGGGGACCATAGAGGCACCCAAATGGAACCATGGATAGCATGAACACCTCCTGCTCGTCCAACAAAACACGTAGAAACAGCCCGCACAGCCCCTAGACTCTCGATTTGAGGATAGGACCCGAATTTAAAAAAAAGCATACTTAGGCTTGAAAACATGTCACGAGGGGCGGGCACCCCCAGCGTCAACCAAACGGCAATGCGAGTGGCATGAACACCTTGTGCGTGTCTAATGTAACATCTATCAATGCTTGTGCATTCGCGGTACTCTCGATTTGAGGATAGGACCCGAAATCGTAAACATGCTCAGTTATGCTTAAAAAGGTGCCGCGAGGGGTGGGGTGGGCACCCCCAACGCCACCCAAATGGCATCACGAGTGGCATCAACACCTCATGCGCATTCAAAGTAACACGTAGCAATTGGCTGCGTAGCCGCGGGACTCCATGTTTAAGGATAAGACCCAAATTTCAAAACAGGCACACTTAGGCTTGAAAACGCGCCGCGTGAGAGAGGACACCCCCTGCGGTAGCCAAACAACACCGCTGCTGGCACGAACACCTCGTGAACATCCAATGAAATATTTAGCAATCGACCGTTTGTGGGCTCCTAATTCGGGGATAGGAAACAAATTCAGGAACATGCACACTTAGGCTTTAAAACGTGCCACGGGGGAGGGTATCCCCAACGGCACAACGGGTGTCATGAACACCTCGTGCGCATCAAAAGTAACACATATCAACTGGGCGCATAGTTGATGAACTCTCGATTTGAGGATAAGATTCAAATTCGACAATAGGTACACTAAGGATTGAAAATGTGCTGCGGGGGGTGGGTACCCCTAGCAGCACCCAAATGGCATATCGGGTGGCATGAACACGTTGTGCGTGTTCAACGTAACACGTAGCAACTGTCCTTATAGCCGTGAGACTCCCAGCTCGAGGAGAGGACATGACACTACACCAAAATGGGAGATTTGTGACTGCTGTTAGCACTCACAAATGACCTTTATAACTGCTATTTACCGTCATAATTTAGGGGGTGACAAAAGAAAATTTGTAACTCCTAACAGCAGTCACAAATTTTTATAACCCCTATGGGGTTATGACTGGTGACCCCAATTTGTAACTGCTATTCATAACTGCTCTCAGCAGGCACAAATATAACATTCGTAACTGCTGACAGCAGTCACGAATATTAGATTAGTAACTGCTCACAGCAGTTACGAATGTTATATTTGTGACTGCTGACAGCAGTTACGAATCTTATATTTGTGAACAGGCACACTTAGGCTTGAAAATGTGCCACGGGGGGGGAGGGGGAGGCACCCCCATCAACACCTAAATGTCACTACGGGTGGAATAAACATCTCTTTCTCATCCAACGAAACACGTAGCAACTGGCCGCATTGCCGTGGGACTCCCAGTTTGAAGATAGGACCCAAATTCGAAAACAGACACACTTAGGCATAAAAACGTGCCGCGGGGGAGGGGGATCCCTAGTGGCACCCAAATGGCACCGTGTGTGGTACGAACATCTCTTGCACATCCAAATTAACATGTAGCAACTGGTCGTGTAGCCACGGGACTCCCGATTTGAGGTTAGGACCAGAATTCAAAAATAGGCAAACTTAGGATAGAAAACGAGCTCCCCCCCCGGGGGGGGGGGGGGGCATCGCCAACGACACCCAAATGTCACCTCAGTTGGCAAGAAAAACTTGTGCGCATCCAAGGTAACACGTAGTAATTGGCTGCGCAGCCGCGGGGCTCCCGGTTTGAGGATAGGAAACAAATTCGAAAATAGGCACACTTAGGCTTGAAAATGTGTCGTGGGTGGCAGGCATCCTCAATGGCTCCCAAAGGGCACCATAGGTGGCACGAACAACTCTTGCGCATTCAACTTAACACGTAGCAACTGGTCGCGCAGTCAAGGAACTTTCATTTTAAGAATAGGACACGAATTCGAAAAAAGTCACACTTACGCTTGCAAACGTGCCACGTTGGGGGGGGGGGGGGGGGACACCGGAAGCAACACCCAATCGGCATGACCACCTTGAGCGCATTCAATAAAACATGTATCAATCTCTCACGCATCCATGGGGTTTCCATTTTGTGAATAGGGCCTGATTTCGAAAATATACACACTTAGGCTCGAAAATGTACCCTGGGGGATGGGGGGCACCCCCAGCGGCACCCAAACAGCACCGCAGGTGGAACAATACCTCTCCCCGTCCAATATAACACCTAGAAACCGACCGTACATCCGCGGGACTCCCAATTTGAGGATAGGACCCGAATTCGAAAACATGCACACTTAGGCTTGAAAACGTGCCGGCGGGGGCCGAGTACCCCCAGAGGCACCAAAACGGTACCTCGGATTGCACGAACACCTCTTGCGCATCAAACGTAACATGTAGTAACCACACTCATAGCTGTGCAATGCCTGATTTTAGGATAGGATCTGAATTCTAAAATAGGCACACTTAGGCTTGAAAACGTGCTGCAAGAGGGTGTCCTCTATCCAGCGACACCCAAATGGAACCCTCAGTGGCACGAGAACCTCGTGGGCATCCAACCTAACACATAGCAACCAGCTACGCAGCCGCGGGAATACCGATTTGAGGATAGGATCCGTATTCAAAATTAGACACACTTTGGCTTGAAAACGTGCCGTGGGGGGTGGACACCCCCGGCGACACTCAAATGGTGCCAATGGTGGAACGAACACCTCGTGCGTGTCCAACGTAAGACGTAGCAACCTCCCATCCTGTCGTGGGATTCCCAATTGGAGGATAGGATATGGATTCGAAAATAGTCAAACTTAGGCTTAAAAAACGTGCCGTGGGGGTGGGCACCCCCAGTTGCACCCAAATGGCAACGCGGGTGAAATGAACACCTCGTGCGCATCCAATGTAACACGTAGCAACCGATAGCGTAGTTGTGGGACTCTCGATTTGAGGATAGGACCAAAAATCATAAACATGCACAATTAGGCTTACAAAAATGCTGGGGGCACCCCGAACGACACCCAAACGGCATCGCAGGTGGCATGAACACCTTGTGCGCGTCTAACGTAACTCAGAGAAACTGGCGGTGAAGCCGTGGGACTCTCGGTTTGGGGATAGGACACGAATTCGAAAAGAAACACATTTAGGCTTGAATATGTGCCGCAGGGGGGGGGGGGGGGGGAGGGAGGGCACTGCTAGCGGAACCCAAATGGCACCTCGATTGGCAATAACACCTTCTGCATGTCCAACGCAGCACGTAGTAACCACCCGCGCAACAATTATACTCTTGGTTTAAGGATAGGACACAAATTCGAAAAGAGGCACATTTAGGCTTCCAAATGTGATGCGGGGGACGGGCACCCCAACAAAACCCAAACTACACTATGGGTGGAACGAACATCTTTTGCACATCTAACGAAACATGTAGCAACCGACCGTATAGCCGCGGGACTCCCGGTTTGAGGATAGGACACGAATTCAAAAATAGGCACACTTAGGCATGAAAACGTGCCACGAGGGGGTGGGGGTCAGGGACCCTTAGCGAAATCCAAACGGCATCGTGGGTGGTACAAACACCTCTTGCACATCCCAAGTAACATGTTGCAATCGATCGCGCATGCGCGGGACACCCGGTTTGAGGTTAGGACCCGAATTCGAAAATAGTCACAGTTTGGCTTTAAAACATGCTGCATGGGGGTGGGCACCCAAACGGAATCTCGAGTGGCATGAACATCTCAGGCACATCCAACATAACACGTAGCAACCAACCATGGAGTCGCAAGACTCTCAGTTTGAGGATAAGCTTGAAAATGTATTGGGGGCGGGAACCCCCAGCGGCACCCAAATGGCATAGCGGGTGGGATGAACAACTCCGAGCATTCAATGTAACACATAGTAACCGACCACGCAACTGAGGGACTCTCAGTTTAAGGATTGGATACGAATTCGAAAAAAGACACACTTAGGCTTGAAAACGTTGCGCGGGGGGTGGATACCCAAACGGCAATGTGGATGGCATGAACCCTATTACACTTCAAACGTAACACATAGAACTAGTTTGTGCAGCTGCGAGACTCCCAATTTGAGGGTAGGGCCTAAATTCAAAAATAGATAAACTTAGGCTTGAAAACGTGTCACGGGGTGGGGTTGGGGACCCCAGCAAAACCCAAACGACACTGCGGGTGGCACTAACACCTTGTGCACAATCAACGTAACATGTAGCAACCAACCATGCAATCACGGGACTCTCGATTTGAGGACTGGACACAATTTCAAAAATAGGCACACTTAGGCTTGAAAACGTGCTGCGGAGAGCGGTACCCCCAACGAAACCTAAATGTCACTGCGGGTGGCACAAACACCTCGTGCACATCCAATGTAACACATAGTAACCACCCGCGTAGCCGTGGGACTCCCGATTTGAGGATAGGACCCGAATTCAAAAACAAGTACACTTAGGATTGAAACGTACCACAAGGGGCAAAAATCCCTAGCGGCACCCAAATGGCATCGTGGTTGGCACAAACACCTTGTGCGCATTCAACGTAACACGTATCAATTGATATCATAACCGCGAGACTCTCGATTCAAGGATTGGACACGAATTTGAAAACATGCACGCTTAGGCTTGAAAACGTACCTGGGGGCCAGGCAGCCCCAGCGGATCCCAAATGGTACGACGCATGGCACGAACACCTTTTGCGCTTCCAATGTAACACATAGTAGCCATTTGTGTAGCCATGGGACTCTCGATTTGAGGATAGGACCCAAATTTGAGAACACAAACAGTTAGGTTTGAAAACGTGCCGCGAGGTGGCAGGCACCCCAGCGTGTCTAAAGTAACATGTAGCAACTGCCCACACAGCCACAGGACTCCGGCTTGAGGGTAGGACCCAAATTTAAAAACAGGCCCACGTAGGCTTGAAAACATGCCGTGGGTGGGGTAGATACTCCCAACAGCAAACAAATATTATCGTGGGATGCACGAAAATCTTGTGCACATTCAATGTAATGCGTAGCAATCGCCCATACAACCACGGGACTCCTGGTTTGAGGATAGGATACAAATTTGAAAACATGCACACTTAGGATTTAAAACATGTCGCGGGGGAGGGCACCCTGAACAACACCCAAACGGCACTGCGGGTGGCACGAACACTTCGTGCACATCCAAGGTAACACGTTGCAATCTGCAGCATAACTGCTAGACTCCCGATTTGAGAATAGGACCTGATATACCCATATATACCATTGGCTAGGCCGAGGGCGCCCCGCACCTAGACGGGGTCAAGATGACCTCTCAACATATATCAGAGGACCCTCCAGGGGGCCGACCCCTCATCAGGCCCAGACGATCTTCCAGGGGGCCTACCCCTCATCAGGCCCAGACGACCCTCCAAGGGGCCTACCCCTCATCAGGCCCAGACGACCCTCCAGGGTGCCGATCCCTCATCAGGACCTGAAGACCCTCCAAGGGGCCGACCCCTCATCAGGCCCAGATGAACCTCCAAGGGGCCGACCCCTCATCAGGCCCAGACGACCCTCCAAGGGGCCGACCCCTCATCAGGCCCAGATGACCCTCCGAGGGCACGACAGTACGAGGCCTAGATTAGGCCAGACTCACTACCAGAGGGAACTTTTCCCTCGGCCTCATATCATAGGCCGAGGGTGACATCATCATAGCGCGTGGTTTGGGAGACGCGTGGAACAGTGCGCGTTAGGCTCACATGGCACGTGGAAGACCGTTATAACAATATCACCCCCTCACGTGAGGGAATATTATGTCATCATTTGGCATCTACAGGTGTCAACATGAGATTGGCTAGATCATCATTCACATGCAACATGCATACTTGGGGGGTACACTACACCCCCCAAGACCTATATATACTTGTCACCTGCAACCCTACAAAGGGATCGATAATTATAACCCTAGTAAGAACTCTGCTTGTACACACAGTAGAGAGAGAAAGTGAGCTTATGTGCATTGTTAAGGCCATTAGTGCCCATACTTAGTGGATCAGACACTCACAGTGGATGTATGCCTAATTGGCTGAACCACTATACATCGTTATCTTGTTCCTATTATACTCACCTCCTTTTATATACTTATACATATACATCTCTATGGCTGCCATTGTTGTTACTGTTTGAGCTCATCATCACTTACCTGGTGGTGCTAGATTTCAGCATCATCAGTTTGGCGCCGTCTGTGGGAACAAGAAGACATCTCTTCCTTTGTACAGCTTGACCTCATTGGGTACTCTGGTGGTGAGACAGTTCTCCCCCCGTGTGGAGATGTTTCACCATTGAAAGAGACCCATTAAGGTTCTCAAGATCACCAATCTTTTCTTCAGTTCAACTCTTCATATCTCAAACACATGGCATCGGATATGCCACCACCACCACTTCCTCCACCGGATAGTGGAGTAGGACCCAGTTCCAATCAGCTAGGGCTGGCAATTTTTGACACGATAACCCGTTTATGGTAATAACCCGAACATGACCCGAATATGACATGATTAGCTTGTATAGATTTAAGATTACCTAAAACTTATAATAAAAGCAAAATCATCACGACCCGAAAATGACACGACTAACCGGAATTGCCACCCCTACAGTCAGCCACCACCTCAGTCTCAGATGGCTGATGTGGCGGCAGCCTTGAAGTCTTTGGCAGCAAGCCAACGGATCATACAGGAGCAGTTTACAGCTCTAAGCCAGAACATACTAAGACCACCAGGGGTCTCACCTGAGTTGATTACTCCGGCAACGGGTCCAGGGCAGCATGAGGCCAGGGGACCACCGCAGGCACCACGCAAAGACTTGCCACCCCCACAGTGGCGGAGGGATGTTGCTGACCCCCGACATCTACGCCTGGGGAGGTAAGAAAACCCTTGCCCTGAGGACAAGTATGATGATCTGGAGGGAGGGGAGGCCCCCATAGACTGCTGGGAGCCGTATGAGGTCTCCAATAATACTGTACGACCTCTCCAGGAGAGTAGAGGGAAGTGTGGGAGGCAAAATCCTAACGATCACCCGAGAGGCTTTGCTTTTGATCGCTTGAGAAGGGGGTTGGCCTTTGAGAGGCTGGGCCCAGTAAATGACCTGCGGGAAAAATTTTCCAGATCAAGGAGTGTTGCGAGGTCCAGAAGGGAGGCAGCAGATGGCCGACCCCTATGGGGCCGATCCCTAGGATGGGACGACGGTCAGGGGGAAGTAAACAGCCGACACAGGCCTTCTGCAGCAGAACCCTCCTTCCACCTCAAAGAGGCGGCGGGGGATAACATCGGCCAAGCCGACTCTACGAGGCCCTGGAATGACTCGATCCAGCGACTAGAGGATAAGATCAGTGATATTATGAA
Source organism: Sambucus nigra (assembly GCA_949130495.1). Taxonomy (NCBI): domain Eukaryota; kingdom Viridiplantae; phylum Streptophyta; class Magnoliopsida; order Dipsacales; family Adoxaceae; genus Sambucus; species Sambucus nigra. Next base: position 110,382,755 of record OX422221.1, on the reverse strand, counting down.
GAGTCGGGACCCTCTTCAGAGAGGATACTCCGTAGGCTCACGCTTTGTAGCGAAGATAGTCAACTTTCCTATGCCATCAAAGTTTAAGCCACCTGTGGTAACCCCAAGGTATGATGGGAGTACAAACCCTTTCCATCATATTGAGATGTATCAGTCGGCGGCAGATATATACTCTATCTCAGATGAGATGAGGTGTCGTGCATTTTCTGGCACTCTGACTGGGGCTGCACATGTTTGGTATATGTCTCTTCTAAAAAAACTCCATTGAAAGCTTTAAGCAGTTGGCAGACCGGTTCATCCCCAACTTTTTCTTCGGGGTGAGGCCACAAAAGAAGACCACACACCTGCTCTATGTTAAACAGGGGAAGAACGAGAGTCAAAGAGATTATATAGCCAGATTCAATAAAGAAAAGTTAGAGGTTGAAGACTATGAGGAGAGCATAACCATGATCGCCATCATTGGAGGACTCCAAAAGGGGAAGCTATTATGAAAGCTTAATGAATACCCTCCGAGGACGATGGCTGAATTGCTGTCGACGACAGGAAAGGTGATGAACGCCAAAGAGGCCATGGCCATAAAATACGAAGATGAAAAAGGAGGCACTAGTGGGGGTAAGTACCCCAAGAAGAACAAAGAGGGGAAGAAGAGGTCTACATATGACAAGTTCACTGATTAAACCCCTCTGACGGTCAGTTGTGAACATATTCTCAATGAGATAAAGAGTGACCGGTCCCTAAAGTGGCCTGAGAAGTTGAGGGCAGCCCCCAACAAGAGGAACAAAAACCTGTGGTGTGAATTTCACCAAGACCATGGCCACGTGACAGACAAATGCTTTGCTCTGAAAGATGAGATTGAAAAAATGTTAAAAGAAGGGAAGCTGAGGAAGTACGTTGATAAGAGTGCCTTCAAGAGGGGCCGAGGGGACGACCCCAGAAAGAAGAGAGGTGATGTATGTAGGGAAGGTCCTCCAAAAAGAGGGGATGCCCCTTCTGATGATGAGGACGACCCTGAACTCCTCCCGAGAGATGACCACGACCATGTCAAAAGACTTAATATTATCTCTCTCGGTGTGGGGATGATCTTCGGGGGACTAGAAGGAGGAGGTTCAGAGGTCGCAGATAGGAAGGCCCACGTAGCTGAAGCCAAGGCGGTGACCAAAACCGTACACTCAACCTTTTTGGAGCCGAATTTAAAAAAGAGGAGGAAGGTCGATATGGATACTCTAATAGTGGGGTTCTCAAGAATGGACTTCAAAGGCCTCTTAGCCCCATATGATGACCCTCTCGTCATCACTACCAGGGTGCACGGATGCGAGGTGCCGAGGATCTTGGTAGATGGGGGTAGCTCTGCAGATGTGATCTTTTGTCCATGCTTCAAAGCCTTAGGTCTCAGCCGTTCTAGACTCGTCCCATACCATCACCCATTGATTGGGTTCAGTGGGGAAAAGGTTCATCCCCTTGGAGTGTATGAGGCCAATGTCAGGATGGGGAATGAGTGGCCGAGATGGCTCACTAAGAAGGTCAGCTTCTTTATGATGGATGAACATGTCTTTTTGGCCTACAATATTATACTCGTGCGGGTAGCCCTCAAGGGGTTTGAAGCTGTGCCGTCTACGGTCCATCAGATGATTAAATTTCCAACCCCTTACGGGGTAGGGGAAGTTCAGGGAGACCAGACGACAGTGCGGGAACGTTATTTTAACTCCACCGAAGAAAGAGAGGCACACAAGAAGGCAACAACCACTTACAATATTGACACCCTTGACTCCAGGGATGAGAAAAAACTCAGGAAAGGAGAAGCCGTGGAAAAGGTAGAATCCATCATCCTCAATAAGGATGAGCCGAAAAAAACCGTCCAAGTCGGAAAAACTCTGAAACCAAACATCAAGGAAGACCTCATCAAGATGTTGAGGAGAAGACAGAGCGTCTTTGCATGGAGTCATGTAGATTTGGTGGGGATCGACCTCGAAATTATGAGCCACAAGCTCAACGTGGTCGAGGGTGAAAATCCAGTGAAGCAGAAGAGAAGAATTTATTCTCGAGAGAAGTATGAGGTCATTAGGGATGAGGTCAAGAAGCTGGAAGATGCAGAGTTTATCAGGGAGGTCATCTATCCCGAATGGCTGTCCAATGCAGTCATTGTCCCAAAAGACAATGGGAAGTGAAGGATGTGTGTAGACTTCACAGACCTCAACAAGCATTATCCCAAAGACAACTTCCCTCTCCCCCGCATTGATCAGATGGTAGACGCTATCGCAGGCCATGAACTAATGAGTTTCATGGATGCCTACTCAGGTTACAACCAGATCTTTATGAGCCCTGGGGACTCGGAGAAAACTGCTTTTATCACCGACAAAGTGACATACTTTTATAGGGTCATGCCCTTTGGCCTGAAGAACGCAGGGGCAACGTATCAGCGCCTTGTAAATAAAATGTTTGAAGACCAAATTGGGAAGTCTATGGAGGTCTATGTAGATGACATGCTGACCAAGAGTTTGAAGGCAGAGGATCATGTGGCTGACCTTGAGACGACCTTTAATACGATGGACAAGTACCAGATGAAGCTCAACCCAGCTAAGTGTGTCTTCGAGGTTGGAGCAGGGAAATTCTTGGGGTTCATCGTGAATCAAAGAGGCATTGAGGCCAATCCTGAGAAAATAAAGTCCCTTCTAGAGATGAAGGCCCCTAAGACCATTAAAGACGTTCAGAGGCTCACAGGGCGAGTGACTGCTTCGAATAGGTTTGTGTCCAGAGCCACAGACAAGTGTTTACCGTTCTTCAAAATTCTTAGAAAGGCCTTTGAATGGAGCGAAGAGTGTGACCAGTATTTCAAGGAGTTAAAGTCATACCTAGGGTCTCCCTTGCTGTTGTCCCGACCAGTACAGGGCGAACAACTACATGTGTACTTAGCCGTGATAGAATCAGCCATCGGTGCAGCCATTGTGAGAGAAGAGGATGAAGTACAAAAGCCAGTGTATTTCAACGGTAAAGCACTTCAGGGGGCAGAAAAAAGATACCCAAGGATGGAGAAGTTAGCCTATGACTTGATCCATGCATCAAGAAAGCTGAAGCCATACTTCCAGTCCCATATAATGGTCATCCTCACTGACTCTCCTCTTAGGCAGGTCTTGCACAAGCCAAAAAAATCAGGGAGGCTAATGGCCTGGGCTATAGAGTTGGGGGAGTTTGACATTGTGTATCAACCTAGGACGGATATTAAGGGGAAAGCATTGGCAAATTTCATGGCTCAATTTACTTGGGAAGATGATGAAGCTGAAGATGAGAGCCTCGGGAAGACAGATACCCGACAAGGTAGGCTCACCGACACACCCGCAGATAAGGCTGAGACAAGCACCGATAGGGGAAAAGTGGTAAAAAATGAAGAGGGAAGATACCTATTTAGACAGGGGTCCCTCATCGAGGGAAATTTTTCAGAGGAGACTGTGTGGAGCCTCTTAGTCGACGGGTCCTCCTGCGACAGCGGAAGTGGAGCTGGACTGATAGTATCAGCACCCGATGGCACAGACATTGAGTACGCCCTGAGGTTCAACTTCAAAGCCTCCAAAAATGAGTACGAATATGAGGCCCTGATAGCAGGACTCTCCTTGGCCAAGTCTCTTAGTGTCGGCCAGATTTTGGTCCATAGTGATTCAAGGCTAGTAGTGAATCAGATACTAGGAGCGTACGAGGCCAAGGATGAGCAGATGGCCAAGTACCTTAAAAAAGTGAGGTCACTATTGAAGAGCTTCAGAGAAGTAAAATTAAAGAGGATACCTAGGCTCGATAATGGTCGAGCTGATGCACTTGTTAGGTTGGCCTAGGCAACTAGGACAGATATCAGGAGGACAGTCCCAGTGGAAATTTTGCTTCGACCAACTATTGAAGATGCTGAGGGAACACTTGGCACTTGCTTAAATGTTTCTAAGGAAGCTTCATGGATGGACCCTCTGATCAGATACATTAAAGAGGGGGAGATGCCAGAAGCAAATCAAGAAAGGAAGAGGTTAAGATACAGAGCTGCGAAATTCACTGTCATCGGAGACACCTTGTACAAAATGGGGTTTTCGCTCCCCTTACTTAGGTGTGTGAACCCATCTGAAGTCCAACACATTTTGCAAGACGTGCATGAGGGGTCGTGTTCAAGCCACATTGGGGGTAGGTCTTTGGCTAAGAGGATAGTAACCCAGGGGTACTGGTGTCCGACCTTGGGAAAAGATGCCACGACATATGTAAAAAAGTACGATAAATGTCAAAGATTTTCCACCATCACTCAACAACCCCATCAGCCTCTTACTTCCATTACATCCCCATGGCCATTTGCAGTGTGGGGGATCGACCTAGTAGGCCCTTTGCCTAGGGCCATCAATAACTATCGATTCCTCATCGTTGTAATTGACTATTTTTCAAAATGGGTGGAGGCGGAGCCGATGGTATCGATCACAGAGAAGAAGACCTTCCAGTTTATATGGAAAAACATTATATGCAGATATGGTCTCCCCAACACCCTCATCTCGAATAACGGGACTCAATTCAAGAATAAATCTCTAGAGAAGTACTGTGTAAGGGTGGGTATCAAACAATTCTTCTCTACGCCAGGCTGACCTCAAGCCAATGGGCAAACGAAAGTTACAAATAGGACAATCCTAGATGGGATCAAGAAGATACTTGAGGAGGCAAAATGAAGATGGGTTGAGGAGTTATATGTTGTATTGTGGGCCTACAGGACGACAACAAGGACCTCTACCGGAGAAACCCCGTTCATGCTAGCTTATGGCTCAGAAGCCGCCATCCCCACCGAGATTGGGTTTCCTACTCACAGGTACAAATGTATGACCCCCAGAGAAATATGGAAGAGAGGAGACTTGACTTAGACCTGATTGAGGAAAGGAGGGAAGACGCCGAGATAAGGCAAGCTGCATACCAGCAGAGGACTGCAAGGTTTTACAACCAGAGGGTGAAGCAGAGGCCAATTGCAGTGGGGGACTTAGTCCTCAAAAAGACTTGGCAGAAGCCCTACAAGATCCATTCAAATTGGCATGGCCCATATAGGGTCATTGATGAAGTTGTCCCTGGGACCTATAGACTAGAAAACCTAGAAGGGGAACCCTGTTCCAACTCCTGGAATGCAGATCATTTGAAGAAATACTATCAATAATTTTGTAAAGGCCTATCGGACCACAATTGTAATTAATGTGTTGCTCCAACAGAACACTTGGAATGTTAATGAGAATGTCACATTGGTCCCTCATTTTGTGTTTGATTAATTCTAATGTGGTTGGGGTGATGCTTGTTAGGACCACCCTCGGCTATAATGAGGGTCAATGGTGGGGACGACCCCTCCTTTACCCTCAAGAAAGACGAGGGGGGACTTTATTGAAAACACCATTAAGTTGGTGAAAACCACCCTCAGCTATAATGAGGGCAAATGGTGGGGACGACCCCTCATTTACCCTCAAGAAAGACAAGGGGGGACTTGAAAAATAATTAGGTTGGTGAAAACCACCCTCGGCTATAATAAGGGTCAATGGTGGGGATGACCCCTCCTTCAACCTCAAGAAAGACAAGGGGGAGTTGATTGAAAACATCATTAAATTTGTGGGAAACCACCCTCGGCTATAATGAGGGTCAATGGTGGGGACGACCCCTCCTTTACCCTCAAGAAAGACGAGGGGGGACTTTATTGAAAACACCATTAAGTTGGTGAAAACCACCCTCGGCTATAATGAGGGTCAATGGTGGGGACGACCCCTCATTTACCCTATAAAAGACGAGGGGGGAATTAATTGAAAAAACATTAGGTTGGTGAAAATCACCCTCGGCTATAATGAGGGCAAATGGTGGGGACGACCCCTCATTTACCCTCAAGAAAGATGAGGAGGGACTAAAACCATTAAGTTGGTGTAAACCACCCTCGGCTATAATGAGGGCAAATGGTGGGGACGACCCCTCATTTACCCTCAAGAAAGACGATGGGGGACTTGAAAAACCATTAGGTTGGTGGAAACGACCCTCGGCTATGATGAGGGCAAATGGTGGGGACGACCCCTCATTTACCCTCAAGAAAGACGAGGGAGGGGTTAGTGTGTGTGAATTTAAAAACATCACAAGGCAAACCATACAAGAGAGAAGTATAGAAGACAATAAGAGACATGACATTATAAACGAAGTGTTACAAAGGCTTGTTCATAAAAAATAGAGTACAAAAATATTGGTTACATAAAGAGGGTATTGGCTACAAACAACCACCCTATTGATTGACATCAGAGTGCAACACCTCAATATCTACGAGAGATTCCTCTATGACTAAGACAGGCCGAGCCTCAGACTTGCCTGTGCCTTCTACATGCTGAGATTCCACTTGAACTAAGGCTTCAGCAATGAGGGGATCATCCAGTTGAACAACCTCAAGAGAGGGGCGGACAGACGATACTGCATCAGCAAACTTTAGGATGACCCACCGATAAGCCGTCCTAATTCCCCTCTCTAAGTGCTCAAGACCGAACCCTTGAAACTCGTCTGAGAGTTTGTAGGCCTCCACAGCATCGACCTCTGTCTTCTTCACTGCCTCGAATAGCTCAGTCTTGAATTGAGCCCCCAGGTTGATCAAGGCCTCATCCTTCTCTTTAATAAGCAAGTCCTTGGCCTTCAGATCTGCATCATGCTGCCTCATCAGCTCATCCAGGACCCTTGCATGTTCGGTCCTCGCACTCTCTAGCTCGGCCCTTGCAGTCTCGAGCTCAGTCTGCAGGTCAGCCTCGTGCTGAATAGCCCTCTCGGCTTCATGAAATTTCTATTGATTTTCAGCCATCCACTTAGTGGCCGAGGTAAAGGCACAAACAGACTGCACAGAAAAAGACACTTGTTAAGAGGCCGAGGAAACAGTTAGTGAAAAATTCAAACTAAGTGAAATGAAAAAAAATACCTAGGCCAGAGTGTGCAGACCATAGTCATACACCTTCACCGGGGGCATCTTGGATAAGAATTTATAGTCGGTGGCCGAGGGGGCAGAGAACATAGAAGCTTTGGCCTCCCTCAGATTGGTAATCAGGGAAGACGGCTCAGCCCTAAAAAATGCTAAGTTTTGGTACCAGAAGGCCCCCATGCTGGAGGAGGAGCCGGTCACCTCAGACGACTCCACCCTTGCCCTCGTCCTTGAATTCGGTTGAGGGTCAGCAGGTACTTCTGGCTCTTTTCTTTTGTGGCTGTCGACAGACGGGTCAACAGGTGTCGGCCCTACGGTCTTTGTCTTCCTCGGAGGCTGCTGAGGCTCCTTTCCTTTCTTCTTGCCTAGACCAGATAGTAAGATTGGGGCAGTCATTTCCCAAAGATGGTCAGAGATACCTGTAGGACGACCTGAAAAGGAGACGACACATCAGAAAAATCAGAGGCAAAGATGAAACACTGAAAAAATCAAAGATTGAGCAAAAATAATAACTCACATAGCTCTGTCAAGGGGCCGACCGTCAGACCAGCTTCTTTGAGGAACTGAGGGGTCATCAAATCTTCAAACTTTGCAATTCCACCCTCTTTCCCTCGTTCTCTCAGATACTCGACTATGTCCTTTTCATCCAGACTAAGTCCAGGGTCTGACCTAGCCTTCATAGAGGGGTTAGACCATCTCCTTGGAACTCTCGGATTATCGTCCAAAGGCTAAGCCTCGGTAGAAAATTCCCATTCTCCTGAGATGAAGAAAAATATCTTCTTCCAGTCATGGTTGGAGGTTTGTGCCACGTGGAGAAGTTTTTTATCAGACCTCCTCGCCCCCAGATGATAGTACCCGGGATGTTTGGACGAGGAAGTGATATTATAACAAGCCAAAAACACATCGGTTGAAGGTTTGTCAGTGAAGGTATTCTTCCACAAGGATACATAGCCAAGGATAGTCCTCCAGGAGTTGGGAGGAAGTTGAGAGGGGGAAACGCCGAGGGCTGACAATATATTGACTATGGCAGGGTGCAGAGGGAACCTAACGTCGACTTTAAACATCTGTTCATATACTGCGATCTCTCCCTCGTCACCCTCAAAGACTTTCTCAAACTCAGAGGGGACCCTCATAGTTATGTTGGGGGCACACCAAATGTATGCCTCCACAGCAGGAGGTCACGATCCCTAACGGAGGAAACATAAGCAGAGGCGTGGGAGGTGTCAACTTGGTCAGCGTCTGAGTCCTCACCATCATCTTCAGTCCCCTCTCCCTCGGCCTCATCACCTGTCATAGGTCCATGAGGAAAGGCCATCTGGAAGGCATGAGGGGATAAAGTTGTCACAGGGATAGCCTCAGAAGGGACCACCCCCTCGGCCCCTTGGCTTGGGCTTAGATCAGATGTTTTTCTCCTCCCAGAGGGCCCAGCGCCTGTTGGTGATGATGTTCTCTCATCCATCTCTCTTTCGTATGAATGACTCTCGGCTGGATGACAAGATGATCCACCGAACTCAGATGGTAATATTGTGGCTAATGAAATAGGAAAAATGGGTCGTACCCAATTAGGGTCGGCCCCTCATCTTCTCTCCTCCTCTTCCTCTACCCGTCTGATCTCTACAAAGAACTTCTCTCTCAGGGAGGAGAATTCCTCAGTTAAATTGTATAGCCTCCTAAGCATCAAGGGGAAGACCCTACACTTGGAAGAATAAGCTAACTAAAAACAATCTCACAGTTTACTAAGTTGGACTTTTGGATCAAAACCAAAGTAAGGAAAAGGTTTTGATCAAGAACACTTAAGAAACGGAAGAACTCGACTTACCGGAGAAGGCACCGAAAAATGGAAGAAAACCCTAGAAACACTACGAGGGGGATCAACCCCAATGCATGAAATGAAAGCGAAGATTAAAAATGGGATTTATGGCAAAGAAAAGTACCTGAAGATAAAAGCGACGACTGAATGGAGCTTGGTACAAAAAAGTTACAGAAATAGCTATGGAAGCTGTTGAGAAGCTAGAGAGAGAGAGAGAGTTGAGGCGCGAAGAAGAAGAAAAGAAATGATTTCAAAAATCGCTTAAATACCTTGCTAATGAGTGGGCCCATTAACCAAGGTAGAACACAGCCCACGAGGAGGGCATTATTAGGGCACAAAGTCCCAAGCAAAGTATGCAGCCTCCATGCCTAGGAAACTGGAACGATAAGGGATATCTGCCTAAGTGTCACATCAGCTCGACAGGTGTCATTCATCTAACTGACCATACACTCGTCTCAAAGGAAACACTATCCCTCAGCCATCTCAACAACATCGATGTCTACGGGCTGAGGGGTGATTGATATACCCATATATACCCTCGGTTAGGCCGAGGGCGCCCTGCACCTGGACGGGGTCAAGATAACCTCTCAACATATATCAGACGACCCTCCAGGGGGACGAGCCCTCATCAGGCCCAGACTACCTTCCAGGGGGCCGAACCTTCATCAGGCCTAGATGACCCTCCAAGGGGCCTACCCCTCATCAGGCCCAGATGACCCTCCAGGGGGTCGACCCCTCATCAGGCCCAGACGACCCTCCAAGGGGCTGACCCCTCATCAGGCCCAGACGACCCTCCAGGGGGCCAACCCCTCATTAGGTCCAGACGACCCTCCAAGGGGCCGACCCCTCATTAGGCTCGGACGACCCTCCGAGGGCACAAATGTACGAGGCCTAAATTAGGCCAGACTCACTACCTGAGGGAACTTTGCCCTCGGCCTCATATCATAGGCCGAGGGTGACATCATCACATCGCGTAGTTTGGGAGATGCGTGGAACAGTGCACGTGAGGCTCACATGGCACGTGGAAGACCGTTATAACAATATCACCCCCTCACGTGAGGGAATATTATGTCATCATTTGGCATCTACAGGTGTCAACAGGAGATTGGCTAGATCATCATTCACATGCACCATGCATACTTGGGGGGTACACTACACCCCCCAAGACCTATATATACTTGTCACCTGCAACCCTACAAAGGGATCGATAATTGTAACCCTAGTAAAAACTCTACTTCTACACAGTAGAGAGAGAAAGTGAGCTTATGTGCATTGTATCCAAGGCCATTAGTGCCCATACTTAGCGGATCACACACTCACAGTGGATGTAGGCCTAATTGGTTGAACCACTATACATCATTATCTTGTTCCTCTTATACTCACCTCCTTCTATATACTTATACATATACATCTCTATGACTGCCATTGTTGTTACAGTTTAATCTCATAATCACTTACATGGTGGTGCTAGATTTCAGCATCATCAGGACCTAAATTAGAAAACAAGCACACTAAGGATTGAAAACAGGCCGGGGGGACCCCCATCAGCACCCAAACGGCACCGCGGGTGGAACGAACATGTCGTGCCCATCCAATGTAACATGTAGCAACCTCCTGCATAACCACGAGACTCCCGGTTTAAGGATAAGATACGGATTAGGAAACTTGCACGCTTAGGCTTGAAAATGAGCCGTGGGGGCCAGAACCCCTAGTGTCACCCAAACGGCACCATGGGTGGTACAAACACCTCATGCTCATCCAACAAAACACGTAGCAACCACCCGCACAGTCGCGGGACTCCCGGTTTGAGGATAAGTCACGAATTAAAAAAGAGACACACTTAGGCTTGAAAAAGTGTCGTGGGAGGGGATGGACACCCCCCAATGGCACCCAAAAGGTACCGCAGGTGGTACAAACACCTCATGTGTGTCCTACGTAACACATAGCAACCACCCGCTCAGCCGCGGGACTCCCGATTTGAGGATAGGACATGAATTGGAAAACATGTACACTTAGGCTTGAAAACGTGCTGCGGGCACCCCCAGCGGCACCTAAATGGCAACGTGTGACACGAAAATCTCGTGCACGTCCAATGTAACACGTAGTAACCACCCGCTTTGGGACTCTCCATTTGAGGATAGGACTCTAAATCGTAAACATGCACAGTTAGGCGTGAAAACTTGTCGGGGTGGTGGGCAATCCCAACGGCACCCAAATGGCATTGCGGATGGCATGAAGACCTTATGCACGTCCAACGTAATATGTAGTGATTGGCCGCGCATTCGTGAGACTCCCAGTTTGAGGATAGGACACGAATTTCAAAATAGTCGCACTTTGGCTTTCAAATGTGTCGCGGGGGGGAGGCGCCCCCAACAGAACCCAAACGGTACCGCGGGTGGAACAAACACCTCGTGAGCATCTAACGTAACACATAGCAACTGTCCGCACAACCGCAAAACTCTCGGTTTGAGGATTGGACATGAATTCAGAAATAGGCACACTTAGGCTTTTAATCGTGCCGCGAGGGGTGGGTACCCCCAACGAAACCCAAACGACACTACGGGTGGAATGAACTCCTCATGCGCATCCAACATAACCCATAGCCAACAGTTGCACAACTACTGGACTCCTAGTTTGGGGATAGGACCCGAATTCGAAATCAGGCACACTTAGGATTAAAAATGTGCAGAGCGGGGGGGGGGGGGGACACCCTAATGTTACCCAAACAGCACTGCGAGAGGTGAGAACACCTCGCGTCCAAAGTAACATGTTGAAATCGACTGCGCAACTGATGGACTTCCGATTTGAGGATAGGACCCAAATTCGAAAACAGGCACACTAAGGATTAAAAATGTGTCGTAGGGGGGGTACCTCGAGTGGCACCCAAATTGCAATGCATGTGGCACAAACACCTTGTGCATATCCAACGTAACACGTAGAAACTGCCCGCGTAGTCACGGGACTCCCGGTTTGAGGATAAGAGACAAAATCCTAAACATGCACAGTTAGGCTTGAAAACTTGCCGCGGGGGGTGGGAAACCCCAATGGCATCGCGGGTGACATGAACACCTCGTACGTGTCCAACATAACATGTAGCAAATGGCTGCGCAACTGCTGGACTCCCGATTTGAGGATAGGACCCAAATTTGAAAACAAACATACTAATGATTGAAAACGAGTCGTGTGGGGGGGGGGGGGGGGGGGAAAGTGGCACCCAAATGTCACCACGAGTGGCACGAACACATCGTGCACATCCAATGTAACATGTAGCAATCGCCTGTGCATCCGCGGTACTCCTGATTTGAGGATATGACATGAATTCAAAAATAGGCACACTTAGGCTTGAAAACATGCTAAGGGGAGGGGGGCACTCCCAGTAACACCCAAACGGCACCGCGGGTGGCACCAACATAGAAACTGTCCACGCAGCTGCGGGAATCTCGATTTGAGGGTTAGACACAAATTCGAACACAGTCACACCTAGGCATGAAAACATGCCGCGAGGGAGGGGGACCCCAACGGCACCCAACAGCACCGCGGGTGGTACAAAAACCTCTTGTGTATCCAAAGTAACACGTAGCAACAAGCCTCGTAGCCGCGGGACTCCCGGTTTAAGGTTATGACCCAAATTCGAAAACAGACACACTTAGGCTATTAAACATGACGTGAGTGGTGGCACCCCTAGCATCTCCCAAAAGGAATCGCGGGTGGCATTAAGACCTCATGTACGTCCAATGTAACACATAGAAACTAGCAGTGTAGCCGTAAAACTCTCGGTTTAAGGCTATGCCCGAATTCAAAAATAGACTCACTTAGGCTTGAAAATGTGCTACGGGGAGTGGACACCCCCAGTGGCACCCAACGGCACCGTGGGTGGCACTAACACCTCGTTCGTGTCCAACGTATTACGTAGCAACCTCCCATGTAGCCGCAGGACACCTAGTTTGAGGATAGGAAACGAATCCGAAAACGTACACATTTAGGCTTAAAAATGTGTCGTGGGGGGCGGGCACCCCCAATGGAACCCAAATGGCAACATGAGTGAAATGAAAACCTCGTGTGTATCCAATGTAACATGAAGCAACAACTCGCTTAGCCTCGGGACTCTCGGTTTGAGGATAGGACCCAAAATACATTCACAGTTAGGCTTAAAAAAATGTTGCGGGGGGAGGGCACCCCCAACCTCACCCAAACGGCATCACAGGTGGCATGAACACCTCGTGCACATCCAACATAACTCGTAGAAACTGGTCGTGTAGTCGTGGGACTCTCGGTTTGAGGATAGAAGACGAATTCGAAAACAGGAACACTTAGGCTTGAAAACGTGCCGCGGGGTGGGGGGCACTGCAAATGGCACCCAAAAAACACCTTAGCTGGAAAGAACACCTTTTGTGCATCCAACATAAGGCGTAGAAACCTTTTGCGCAATAACGGGACTCCCGATTTGAGGATAGAAAACAAATTTGAAAACAAGCACACTTAGGCTTTCAAATGTGCTGGGGGCGGGCACCCCCAATGATACTTAAACGACACTATGGGTGGAACGAACACCTCTTGCGCATTCAACAAAACACATAGTGACCGACCTCGTAGCCACGGGACTCCCAATTTGAGGATAGGACACAAATTCAAAAACAGGCACACTTAAGCATAAAAACGTGTCGCGGGGGAGGCGATGTGGGACTCCCAGCAGAACCCAAATGGCACAGATGGTGGTATGAACATCTCGTGAGAATCCAAAGTAACACGCAGCAACCGATCGCGTAACCATGGGACTCCCGGTTTGAGGTTAGGACCCGAATTCGAAAATAGGCATACTTTGGTTTTAAAACATGCCACATGGGAGTGGTCACCCCCAGCGGAACCTAAACGGGACCGTGGTGGAATTAACACTTCGTGTGCATCCAACGTAACATGTGTCAACCAGTTGTGGAGCCAAGGGAGTCCCAGTTTGAGTATAGGACCCGAATTAAAGAACAAGCATATTAAGGCTTGAAAACATGCCACTGGGGGTGGGGGTGAGTGGGGGTGCACCCCCAGCGGCACCCAAATGGTACTGTGGGTGGCATGAACACCTTGTTCACATTCAACGTAACACATAACAACCGTCTTCTTAGCCACGGGACTCGCAATTTGAGGATAGGACCCGAATTCGAAAACAGGCACACTTAGGCTTAAAAACGTGCCGCGGGGGGTGGGCATTCCTAGAGGCACCCAAAAGGCAACACGGGTGGTACAAACACCTCGTGTGCGTCCAATGTAACACGTAGCAACTGTGCGCGCGACCATGAGACCCTAAATTTGAGGATAAGACCCGAATTCTAAAACAGGCATACTTAGGCGTGAAACGTGCCACGAGAGGGCGGGAACCCCAGGTGACACCCAAACGGAATTGTAGGTGGAACGAAAACCATGTTCACATCCAACGAAACACGTGACAATCGACTACACATCTACGGGACTCCCGATTTGAGGATGGGACACGAATTCGAAAGCAGGCGCAGCTAGGCTTACAAACGTATTGCGGGCACACCCAACGGCTGCCAAATGGTACCGCTGGTGATATGACCACCTCGTGCACATCCAAAGTAACATGTAGCAACCAATCGGACATATGCGAGACTCCCAGTTTGAGGATATGACACGAAATCTAAAGTAGGCACACTTAGGCTTAAAAACATGCCGCGAGGGGCGAGGACCCCCGTCGGCACCTAAACAGAACCGAGGGTAATATGAGCTTCATGCACATCCAAAGTAACACGTAGAAACCATCCGTGCATCCGCGGGATTACTGATTTGAGGATAGGACCCGAATTCAAAAATAGATAAACTTAGGCTTGAAAACGTGCCCTGAGGGGGTCGGGCATTGCCAAATGAACCAAAATAGTACCTCAGATGGTAAGAACAGTTTGTGTGCATCCAACGTAACATGGGGAAACTGCCCGCGTAGTAGCGAGACTCCCTGCTTGAGGATAGGACCCGAATTCGAAAATAGACACACTTAGGCTGAAAAACGTGCCGCGGGGGAAGGGTACCCAAACGGCATCATGGGTGGCACGAACACCTCGTTCATATCCAACGAAACATGTAGAAACTGCCCACGCAGACGTGGGACTCCCTGTTTGAGGATAGAATACGGATTTGAAAACAGGCATACTTAGGCTTTAAAACGTGCCGCGAGGGACAAGTAACCGCAACATCAACAAAACGGAATCGCGAGTGTAAGGAACACCATGTGTGTATCCAACGTAACAAGTAGCAATAGATCGCGAAGCTGCTGGACTCCAAGTTTAAGGATAGGACCCAAATTTAAAAATAGGCAAACTTTATATTTAGAACGTGCCAGGGGGCGGGCACCCCCAGCGATAAACGACACCGTGGGTTGGATGAACACGCCGTGCATGTTCAACGTAACATGTAGCAACTGCCCGCGCATCCGCGGGACTCCCTGTTTGAGGATAGGATACGAATTAAAAAATAGGCACACTTAGGCTTAAAAATGTACCGTGTGGGGGGGGGGGGGGGTGGCAGGCACCTTCAGAGGCACCGCAGGTGGCACGAACACCTCGTTCTCATCCAACAAAACACGTAGCAACCGACCGCACAACCGCGGGATTCCTGGTTTGATGATAGGATACAAATTTGAAAGCAGACACACTTAGCCTTGAAAAAGTGCAGTCGGGGAGGGGGGCAACGAAAACCAAACGGAACCGCAGTGTAATACCCCGTATTTTTACTAATTTTAATTATAGGATTAATTGAATTACAAATGGGAAATTAATTGGTAATTAATCTGGATTTAAATACTAGCGAGACGAGAGTTAGTATTTGATTATGATAATTATGTTGAACATTACTAAGCGAGTATAGTAATGTATGATTATGAACTTATTAAAATTGTCACGTGTGGAAAATATGACAGTTTTGGAAATTAAGTTGGGATGTGCATGCCAGTCGTGTCGGGACCAATTTAATGAATTATAAAGTAGTTTATTTTTATGTCATCCTTATGGTCATTTTGAGTGCGCTAATGTGTCCAGAAGTATTGAGATAGTAAAAAATGTCTACCCGGGAGTTTAGTGTGGGACCCGGGACAATTTTAGGCCAAACCGGTAACCCGGGAGGGTAATTTAGTCATTTTACTATTTGATGAATAGTGACCTACGAAATTTAGGTTAAATATATCAGCTAACCCTTAGGATTATTAGAGTTACTGTCTTCAACAAACTTGAGAGAGATACGTAGAGAGAAAGGAAGGGTTTCTAAAGGTTGCTAGGGCCAAACAACAACCTTACACCACCACCACCAACGTCGAATTTGTGATCGAAAAGAGAGAATCGCCCCTATATCATCTTCTCCAAAGGATCGTAACTTCCATTTGAGGCAAGTGATTTAACTTGTTATGATTCAGAAGATATATTATCCATGGTAGTTTAGAATTAGAGACTAAACTTGAAATATTGATAATTTCATGAATTGGGAGAATTTAATCTTGAATATGGGTAGATTTTGCATGTAGATAAATTCCGCAAAGATTAGAGAATTGAATCAGATCCTAAATGATATAAATCACGGATCAAACCTGAGTATTTGGCTATCTTGAATTGAGAAAAGTTATCCGAGGGTTTAAACATAAGAACTTGATGAACAATTAAATTTACATGAAATTTTCGTGATAATTTGATGATTTTGGAACGTTCGAAATCATGTGTTTAGGTTGTTATAACATACAGTACATTTACTTTTGAGAATGAGATCATGTAATGAATTTTGGAGACAAAACGATGGCGAAAAATGCTAGAATTCTGGGCTGCAACTAGTTGATCGATCGATCGAAATTTATAGTCGATCGATCGACTCCCCCTGTATTTGTGATAAAGTTTCCTTTTAAGGTTTAACTAATCCCGACTTTTAAGAATTATTGGTGTGTACTATTTGAACATATTGGGACTTAGGGAAGGTTATTCGGGGTGTATTTGAGGCCCGGGAAATATTAGTTTGGTTTGGGATTAAATGATAAACTTACGAATGTCCGACGATTAAGTTATGGTTGGAAATTTTTGGGAACTTGAATTTAATTCTGATGAATAATAACTTAAGGTTATAGATAGTAGTAGGGGGACTTTAATTTACTGAAATAACCTTAGAGACAAGTGGGATACTTAGTAACCTTTTGGGATAGGTTTAAGTACTCGGATTTATACGACGAGTGTTATCGCGCTAAATATATTACGTAGAATAATTAGGATGAAACTATACTACGTCTGAGACCTATAATATGGGAGCTTTGAATACCTATATTAATTTATAAATACTTAGGTTTCTTGATTTCCTAATGTATGGATGATTTTGTGTACTAATACCTATCATGCTTGCTATCACGGGAGGTTTTAGAAAGGGGACAGTTTTGTCTTTGTGTGCCTTCGGGGGGACTTTAGATTGGTACCTCAAGAACATAGGACTGTGAATATTTGTGAGTTTATAACCAGCAGACCATGGGAGCGTAGGTATGTACGTGATCCATGGGTATGTGAACTATGTTCGCCTCCAATATGTGTGATTTGTATTGATACGGTTCTTGAGTGATTCGAAACTCGATATCCTTACGTATGTGATGTATCGGGATTCGATAGAAGAGTATACATGCACCGCAACTCAGCCTAGGGTGCCATATGTGTATATATGTAATGAGAGTGATATAAATATATACTTGAGATTGTTCTACTCTGTTGCTTGGTAGATGAGTTAGGATGAGACCTATAGATTAATGTAAGATTATGAAATTCAAAGTTAGTATTAAGTTACTTGAAAATGATTAATAAATAATGGTAATGGAATTTCATGGTATTTAAGTAATATGGGTGGCTCGGTATAGTAATCCCTATAGACAACGATTTGGTACCGACAAGATAGGTGGGTAGCGTAGCTAGTATGGGTAGTAAATATGCGTTAGGCGTGCACAATAGTTGAGGGGTGAGAATCTCAAGTGAGAGCACGTGACTATCATGTATATGATATTTACTGTTTAATGCGATTTAAACACTTGCTATTTTAAACTATATTTTTCACATCGGGCTCTGAACAGTTTGTTTCCAAATCTATTTTTATTTTGTAAAAACCTTTAAGGTGCCTAGCCACAGGGATGTCAAGCATAGGAGTTCCATTTTATTGACATGATGTAGTTACTGTGGAAGTTACAGGATCTTGGTATTAGATGCCTCCACCATTTATCTTTGATTCTTATAGAGTTATCTACATCAGTTAGGGCATGTCGCCCATTTTCATTTAGAGATAGCAGTTTCAGATTTTCACTTTCATTTCAGTTGTTGGATTTATTTAGATATTCAGACTTTTGTATTGGGATTATTTGGCATTGAGACTATATTTGGAGTGTTACTTCAGACTCTGTTATATCTTTCTATTAATTATTTCTATAAGATTGTTTATGCGAATGTTGAATGGTTGATTATTCAGTACATGGTTGTAAATTCATTTAATTAATAAATTGGCATATCACTTTTTAAATATTAGGTGGCTAGTAACTAATTAAATATTTTCCGACATTGATGCTAAAACTAAACCAAGTTGATATTATGTATTAATCTAATAAAGGAGTAGCTACCCGATATTTAATTAGACGGGTTATCACAGGTTGTATCAGAGCATCAAGTTCTAGAGTTTTTAGGATCTGTATGACTTGTTATGCTTTTCGCGTAGCATTCGTTGATATAGAGCGCTATATTTTAGGACTGTCATATTCTTTGATTGCGCATATTATGTCTTCAACCATTTGTGATATTAACTGTAGACTTATAAAGATTCTTTCTCATTTTAAATACCTCCTCGATGTGCACAACGAGTTCCCAGTGGTGCCCAACCCTAGCCTCAGCTAGCACCAGTTCAGGGTGCTATGAACGCTACTGAAGTTGCCACTATAGTAGCACATGCGGTAAATGCAGATTTAGCAGTAGTGCAGCAGATACCACCTCAGGCACTGGTGGTGGCCCTAGTTCAGTCTCATGCATTTTCATCTGCTTAGGAACATGTCAGAGATTCCTTTCAGAAGGCACATCCTCCAGAGTTTGCAGGGAGCTCCGATGTTGTAGTGGCAAGACAATAGAAGAAGGACATCTAGAGTCACTTAAGGATGTATGAATGCACAGATGTACAGAGGTAGATACTAGCTACATTTAAACTAGTTGGAGCAGCGCTGTAGTGGTGGGAGTCAATTACCATTGCTGAGGAGAGAGATGTCTTTACTATTCAGGATTTCTAGGTGCGGTTCGACTGCAAATATTTCCCTTTCTCCATTCAGATTGAGATGAGGCAGAAATAACTAAACTACACCCAGGAGGGGAAGACCGTAGCTGAGCACGAGGAAGAGTTTACCAAGCTGGTTAATCTGGTACCAGCAGAGGTACCTACTGAGGAGAAAAAAATACAGATGTTTGCTTAATGCAACACTAATTCACTTCCAGGACCATCGCTTCCATCTGACAGGGAGCAAATGAGTAGGGGAGTTCAACCAGTAGGGATGGACAAGAGGTAGTGGTGCCAGTGGGACATAACCAGCTCAGGGCCAACAGAGACAGGGTAATCAGAATTCCCAGCAGGGGGATTCTAATAGTTTTGGATCAGGAGGTTTTCGACACGATCGGGGAGGTTATAGGTATGGCCAGTAGGGTCAACATGGCCATCAGGGCCAGCAGCAGTATCAGCAGGGCTAAGAGGGCCAATAGGGCCGAGGGAGAGGTGGTAACGGCCAGCAGGGCCGAGGGCAGTAGGGACAAAGAGGGGGAAACTTTGGGGGAAAGTGTTTAATATGTGGAAAGACTAGCCGCAAATGTCATGATTGTCCTGAGAGGGGTAGGGCCCTGCAGCTACAGCAAAAGGGTGCTCGACAGGAGCCTCAGAGACCGATATTTCCCGACGCCCTCCCAGCACCACCACAGATGACAACTTTGCCAGCTATACCTGTGGTCCCAGTTCAGCAGGGGAAATTATAGTATGGGTGTGTTTACAACATTCATCAGGCCGCAGTCCCACAGGATCCACCCGCGATTGACGATATGTTTTCTATCCAGGGGACTGTGGAGCATATTTTGTTCGACACGGGGCTTCACACTCTTTTGTTGCCACTAGTTTTGCACGCACCGTAGGGTTTTTAGATACAACCTAGAGTACTGTTACTTATGTTGACTCGCCATTGGGGAATGTGACACTAATTTTCTTTACATGTCGGGGGGTAGGTATAGAGATTGGGAGATTTATTTTACCTACAGACATGCTTGCATTAGATATGACCGAGTATTATGCGATTATCGGTATGGATTGTCTAGTTGCGTATAGGGCTATGATCGATTTATTTAGTAGGAGTATTATATTTGTTATACCAGGTCAGGAGATGTTCTTGGTGGCGATGCCTCATCCTGAGGGAGGATCGTCCACTCACTTGTATTACATAGAGGAGGAGACCTATAAGGAGGAGGTAATCCCTCTTGATTCGATTCCTGTTATTCATGAGTTCGCTGATTTATTCCAAGATATACCGGGATTTCCACCTAGTATAGAGATAGACTTGGTTATAGATTTGACATCGAGCACTCGATCGATAGCCTGCACACCTTACCGTATGGCTCCGACTGATATAAGGGAGTTACGGGATCAGGTTGAGCAGCTATTGGGACAGGGGTTCATCCAGAGAAGTAACTCACCTTGAGGTTCTCCCGTGCTATTTGTGAAGAAAAAGGATGGATCTTTATGGTTGTGTGTTGATTACCAAGAGCTGAATAAAGTCACGATACGAAATAAGTATCCGTTGCCCCGAATCGATAACTTATTCAATCAGTTGTGAGGAGCTACCTTCTTCTCGAAGATAGATTTGAGATCAGGATACCATCAGCTGCGTATCAGGGAGTAGGACGTGTCTAAGACTGCATTCTTGATGAGATATGGATCCTACGAGTTCAGGGTTATGCCATTTGGGCTAACCAACGCACCAGGTGTATTCATGGACTTAATGAACAGGGTGTTCATAGAGTTCCTTGATTAGTTTGCCATTATCTTCATAGATGACCTTATGATATATTCTCAGACTAGGGATGATCATACCGAGCATTTGTGACAGGTGTTGCAAACACCGTGCCAACACGAGTTGTATGCCAAATATGAGAAGTGTGGGTTTTGGATGAAGGAAGTCCAATTTTTGGGGCACATAGTATCAGACAAGGGTATATATGTAGATCCGGGCAAAGTGTTAGCGGTGAGGTAGTGGGGGTAACCCACGACACTGACAGAGATACGTAGTTTTTTGGGCCTAGCAGGATACTATAGGAGGTTTATTCAGGTATTCTCAAAAATAGCAGGCCCGTTGACACACCTAACTCGTAAAGGGGTGCCGTTCATCTGGGATGACGCCTGTTAGTTAGACTTTGATGAACTGAAGGAAAATTTAACTTCGGTACCCGTCCTAACACTGCCCAGGTCGGGAGTGGAATATTTAGTCTACACCGATGTGTCCTTATAGGGACTTGGGGGTGTACTTCATCAGGAGGATCAGGCTATAACTTATGCTTCCCCAAAGCTTAAGCCCCATGAGAGGAATTACCCCACCCACGACTTGGAGTTATCGAAAGTCTTGTTCGCACTTCGGATATAGAGACATTATCTCTTACCGAAGAAATTTAGCTTATTCAAAGATCATAAGTCACTACAGTACCTCTTCAACCAGAAGGAGTTGAATGTGCGTTAGCGCAGGTGGCTTGAATTTATAAAGGACTATCAGTTCGATATCCAATACCCCCCGGGAAAGGCTAACGTGGTAGTAGATGCGTTGAGCCGTAGGCCAATAGGTGAGGTGGACGAAGTGTGAAAAGAGAAATGGAAGCAGTTAAGACACCAAGATGCAGTGGCCCGATGATTTATGTCTGTTATGGCAGTTACATTTAAGATTATTACGATGGTGGTATAGTCTCAGGAAACAGATCCATTCTACCAGGATCAGATAGTACAACTTCGAGCATAGGGGGATGAGTCTTACACTGTTGGTTCCAATGGAGGGTTGCGCTTCAATGGGAGAATGGTTGTTCCAAAGGGGGATGACTTGCCACACGAGGTGATGACAGAGTCGCACGGTTCACTTTTTATGGTACATTCTGATGGGGATAAGATGTACCAGGATATGAGGCGATAGTAATGGTGGAGTGGAATGAAGAAGGATATTGCCGAGGTTGTTTCGAAATGTGCCACTTGTCAGTTGGTGAAAGTGGACCATCAGAGACCGACAAGAATTCTACAACCGTTAGAGGTTCCTATGTGAAAATGTGAGAGCATTTTCATGGATTTCATCACGAGATTTCCTATATCTCAGCGAGGTCACGATTCGATATTGGTGATTGTGGATTGTTTGACCAAGGTAGCTCACTTTCTGCCAGTTCGGATGAACTACACTACGGGACAGTACGCTCATATTTTATAGCCAAAATATTGAGACTTCACGGGGTGCCCCTTGATATCGTGTCCAACAGGGACAAGATTTTTGTGTCTCGGTTTTGGCAGAGCTTCCAGGAGGCTATGGGTATAGAGTTACGACTGAGTTCGGCCTATCACCCGCAGATCGATGGACAGACTGAGCAAACAAATCAGATGTTAGATGATATGTTGAGGATGTGTATCCTAGATTTGGCGGGGGATGGGAGCAGTATCTCCCACTAATGGAGTTTGCCTATAATAACTCCTACCAGTTTACGATTAACATGGCTCCATTCAAGGCATTATACGGTAGACCTTGTCATTCTCCAGCGTGTTGGTTAGAGGTGGGGGACAACAAGCTACTTGGGCCGGAGGTGATCCAGGATACTTCGGCCAGAATAGAGATGATTCGGAGCCGTATTCGGATTTTTCAGGATCGAGAGAAGAGCTATGCCGATGCCAAGAGGTTCTTCCGGGAGTTCAATGTGGACTACGTGTTGTTGAGAGTATCGCCTATGAAGGGGAAAATGCATTTTGGTAAGAAAGGGAAGTTGGCGCCGAGATATATGGGACCATTCCCTATCATTGAGCGGATTGGGCATTTTTCTTATAGACTTGGGTTATCGGACACATGCATATGATTAATGACGTGTTCCATATTTCTTTGCTGATGAGATATCTTCGGGATGAGTTGACCCATACTCACATTGTTTTAGAGGAGATTGATTTGCATCCCGATAATTCCTATTAGGAGGGGCCAGTTTCTATCCTAAATCATAACGAGAAGAAATTGAGATTGAAGGTAGTAATGCTAGTACGTGTTCAGTGGCGGCACCATAATGCCGATGAGTCTACCTGGGAGCGCGAGGATGAGATGCACGACAAATATCCAAAGTTATTTTTACCAGGTATACCTTTACTTCTGAATTTCAAGACGAAATTCCATTATTAGGGGGGAAGTATGTAATACCTCGTATTTTTACTGATTTTAATTATAGGATTAATTGAATTAAAAATAGGAAATTAATTGGTAATTAATCTGGATTTAAATACTAACAAGTCGAGAGTTACTATTTGATTATAATAATTATGTTGAATATTACTGAGCGAGTATAGTAATATATGATTATGAACTTATTAAAATTGTCACGTGTGGAAAATATGACAGTTTTGAAAATTAAGTTGGGACGCATGTGCCAGTCATGTCAGAACCAATTTAATGGATTATAAAGTAGTTTATTTTTATGTCATCCTTATGGTAATTTTGAGTGTGCCAATTTGTCTAGAAGTATCGAGATAGTAAAAAAAGTCTACCCGGGGGTTTAGTGTGGGAGCCGGGGCAGTTTTAGGCCAAATCGGTAACCCGGGAGGACATTTTAGTTATTTTACTATTTGATGAATAGTGACCTACAAAATTTAGGTTAAATATATCAGCCAACCCTTAGCATCATTAGAGTTATTGGTTGCTACAAACTTGAGAGAGATAAGTAGAGAGAAAGGAAGGGTTTCCAAAGGTTGTTAGGGCCAAACAACAACCTTACACCACCACTACCGCATGATTTGTGATCTGAAAGAGAGAATCGCCCCTATTCATCTTCTCCAAAGGATCAGAACTTCCATTTGAGGTAAGTGATTTAACTTGTTATGATTCAACAAATTTATTATCCATGGTAGTTTAGAATAGGAGACTAAACTTGAAACATTGATAGTTTCATGAATTAGGAAAATTTAATCTTGAATATGGGTAGGTTCTGCATATAGATAAGTTCTGGAAAGATTAAAGAATTGAATCATATCCTAAATGATATAAATCACGGATCAAATCTGAGTACTTGGCTATCTTGAATTGAGAAAAGTTATCTTAGGGTTTAAACATGAGAACCTGATGAACAATTAAATTTACATGCAATTTTCGTGATGATTTGATGATTCTGGAACGTTAGAAATCATGTGTTAATGTTGTTATAACATCAAGTATGTTTACTTTGGATAATGGGATCTTGTAATGAATTTTGGAGACAAAACGATGGCCAAAAATGCTAGAACTTTGGGCTGTAACTGGTCAATCGATCGATATTTATAGTTGATCGATCGACTCCCCCTGTATTTGTGATAAAGTTTACTTTTAAGGTTTAACCAATACAGGCTTTTTGGAATTATTGGTGTGTACTATTTGAACATATTGGGACTTAGGGAAGGTCAGTAGGGGTGTATTTGAGGACCGGGAAATTTTAGTTTGGTTTGGGATTAAATGATAAACTTACGAATGTCCGACGAGTGAGTTATGGTTAGAAATTTTTGGGAACTTGAATTTAATTCGGATCAATAATAACTTAAGGTTAAAGATAGTAGTATGGGGACTTTAAATTACTAAAATAATCTTTAGAGACAAGTGGGAGACTTAGTAACCTTTTGGGATAAGTTTAAGTACTCGGATTTATATGACGAGAGTTGTCGCGCTAAACATATTACGTAGAATAATCGGGATGAAACTATACTACGTATGAGACCTATAATATGGGAGGTGTGAATACCTATATTAATTTATAAATACTTAGTTTGCTTGATTTTTAATGTATGGATGATTTTGTGTATGACATACCTATCATGCTTGCTATCACGGAAGGTTTTAGAAAGGGAGCCGTCTTCTCTTTGTGTGCCTTTGGGGGGACTTTAGATTGGTACCTCAAGAACATAGGACTGTGAAGACTTATTTATGAGTTGATAAGTCAGCTGACCATGGGAGAGTAGGTGTGTGCGTGACCCATGGATATATGAACTATGTTCGCCTCCAATATGTGTGATTTGTATTGATACGGTTCCTGAGTGATTCGAAACTCGTGATCCTTACGTACGTGATGTACCGGGATTCGATAGCAGAGTATGCATGCCCCGCAGCTCAGCCTAGGTATATATGTAATGAGAGTGATATAAATATATACTTGAGATTGTTCTACTCTGCTGCTTGGTAGATGAGTTAGGATGAGACCTATAGAATAATGTAAACTTGTGGAAATTCAAAGTGAGTATTAAGTTACTTGAAAATTATTAATAAATAATGGTAATGTAATTTCATGGTATTTGAGTAATATGGTTGGCTCAATTTAGTAATCCCTATAGACAAAGATTCGGTACCGACAAGATAGGTGGGTAGTGTAGCTAGTATGGGCAGTTAATATGCGTTAGGTATGCACAATAGTTGAGGGGTGAGAAGCTTAAGTGAGAGCACATGACTAACATGTATATGATATTTACTGTTTAATGCAATTTAAACACTTGCTGTTTTAAACTATATTTTTCTCCACCATTTATCTTTGATTCTTACAGAGTTATCTACATCAGTTAGGGCATGTCGCCCCTTTTCATTTAGAGATAGCAGTTTCAGATTTTCATTTTCATTTCAGTTGTTGGATTTATTTTGGATATTCAGACTTTTGATTGGGGATTATTTGGCATTGAGACTATATTTGGAGTGTTATTCCAGACTCTGTTATTTCTTTCTATTAATTATTCCTATGAGATTATTTATGTGAATGTTGAATGGTTGGTTATTCATTACTTGGTTGTAAGTTAATTTCATTAATAAACTGGCATCTCACTTTTTAAATATTAGGTGGCAAGTAACTAATTTTGACAGTGATGCTAAGACTGAACCAACTCGATATTCTGTATTAATTAGATAAAGGAATAGATACCCGGTATTTAATTTGACGGGGAGTCACACGCTGGTGATACGAACACCTCGTGTGCATCCAAATAAACACATTGCTACTGTTCGGGCACCTGTGGGACTCCCGATTTGAGGATAGGACACGAATTCGGATGTAGTCACAGTTAGGCTTGAAAACGTTCTGGGGGGATCCATCGATACCCAAATGGCACCGCCGGTGATACGAACACCTCATGCACATCCAAAGTAACACATAGTAACCATTCGTGCAGCTATGGGACTCCCAGTTTGACGATAGGACCCGAATTAGAAAACATGCTAACTTAGGCTTGAAAACATGACGCGGGGATGAGCTCCCCCAGTGGAACCTAAACGGCACCGTGGGTGGAATGAGCACCTCGTGTCCATCCAACGTAACACGTAGCAACCGACTGCACAACCGCAAGACTCCCATTTGGAGGATAAGACTTGAATTTGAAAATAGGCACAATTAAGCTTGAAAACATTCCATAGGGGCAGGCATCCCTAGAGGCACCCAAATGGCAATGCGGGTCACACGAATACCATATGTGTGTCCAACGTTACACGTAGCAACAGTTCGTGCAACCACGGTACTCTCGATTTGAGAATAGGTCGCAAATTCAAAAATCGATACACTTAGGCTTGAAAACGTGCCACGGGGGGTGGGAACCACTAGCGGTACCCAAATGGCACCGCGAGCGGCATAAACACCTTGTGCGCTTTCAACGTAACAGGTAGCGATCGACCGAGCAACCGCAAGACTCTCGATTTAAGGATTGGACATGAATTCGAAAACTGGCACACTTAGGCTTGACAACGTACCGCGGGGTACAGGTGATAAGCACCCCAAAGTGTATATTTTATGCCCCGAATAGATGCATTTTAGTCACTCATTTTAATTAAAATTGGCCTTATGTCGTATTTTATTATTTTGCAGGTCAATAAGCTGTTGCAGTATTAAACAATGTTAAATCCAGTCAATTGCGACACAATAGCGGTCAAAAGCATGCATCGAAGAAAAATAAATGAGACCGCGAAGTCTGGAGTCCTAGTTGAGCGTGCCAATATGTGATCCGATGCCCCGAAACAGTCCCATAACCCAAACCTAAGCCTACACCGAGCCGAGACCATTCCCCGAGCCCCGTGTGTGTTGAGTTTGTACCTTTATTATTTTTCTAGACTTTTATTTTTAGTCATTTTATTTTTAGAATTTATTTAGATATTTTTTAGAATTTTCAAGGATTTATTTTCTATTTTTCTATTTTTATTTTTATTTTTATTTTGATTAGTTTTTAATTTTTAAACTTTACTTTATTTTATTATTTTTCTTAGGATTAGTTTTAGGAATTTATTTTATTATTCTTTAGTGTTTAGTTTTAATTTATTTAGTTAGGATTTTTATTTTTTTTATTTTTTATAGAGTTTTATTTATTTTTCTATTATTTATTTTTATTTTTGAGTCTCTTAGTAATAGAGTAGATTTTTAGATTTTAATTTTTATTTTAGTCTAGTTTTATTTTTTTAGATAGTGTCATTTTATTTAAGGGTCCAAATTAAACACACACACCCCATTACCATACACACTCACATACACCTAAAACTAACCCTCACCCTCACCATAACACATACACTCTTCCACATCCTACTCCCTTACTCACCCACACACTAGCATACCATACACATCCCTACACCAAATCAAACCCACTTATCTTCTCCAACAAACCTCCCACCTCTTTCTCTCTCATCTCACTACATGGCCAAAACCAACCTCACTCCGATCTCCAGCCCTCCTGCATAACTACGGCGCTGGCGTCGTCTACCCACGGCATCCCCAGCAGTCCCACCTCCGGTGAATTTCAACTCACCACCATGTCCCGAACCTCCTAACTCCGGTCCCTATCTATCTCTTCGCCTGCAACCACGACCCACCAGCACCTTAACCCCTCACCTCTTCTCTCTCCCAATTGTCCCAAAACCCAGATCTGCCTCAGCCTAACCCACCTACTCGCGAACCTGATCCACAACCCGTGTCCCCTTGAACTTGAGACCCGGATCAGAACTCCCATACCCGTCGCCAGACAGCTCGACCCATAAAAAACCAACCCAAATAGGTTTAACCTGCTGCCAAACTCACCCATATCAGATTCGAAAACCCTGACGCGCTCTCCCACACCGAAACCACATACCCACGAACCCGAAATCAAGCCACCTGCCATTTCAAATCCCCAAAAAATCGGAGTCAATCCTTAGCCATCTCCAAATCCCACAAAAATCTCTCAAGGAGCAAACCAAAACGTGGGTTATAAAATAAGGATGTGAAGCTTATAAAATAGAACTCTCTCAGCACAAAAAAGGGGAACACAGATACAGAGAGAGAACGGAGAGAGACGCAGAAAGAAAAAAAATGGGTGTATATTATGTACAGTTTAGGGTCATAAAAAAATTCCAGAAAAATACAAAAAAAAATTAGTTTAGCTTTAGAATAATTTTTAGGTATAGTTTTTAGTCTTCTTTTTGTAATCAAGTGCTGAAAATTGTGAAGAAGTTGGACGCATGTCAAGACAAATTTGGGGAAAAAATTGGGTGGAAGACCGTATTGTATTTCTACATTTCCTTCTTGACATGTCACGTGGAAGACCGTTATAACCATATCACCCCCTCACGTGAGGGAATATTATGTCATCATTTGGCATCTACAGGTGTCAATAGGAGATTGGCTAGATCATCATTCACATGCACCATGCATACTTGGGGGGTACACTACACCCCCCATGACCTATATATACTTGTCACCTACAACCCTACAGGGGGATCGATAATTGTAACCCTAGCTAAAACTCTGCTTGTACACACAGTAGAGAGAGAAAGGGAGCTTATGTGCATTGTATCCAAGGCCATTAGTGCCCATACTTAGT
This sequence comes from Sambucus nigra, assembly GCA_949130495.1. NCBI lineage: Eukaryota > Viridiplantae > Streptophyta > Magnoliopsida > Dipsacales > Adoxaceae > Sambucus > Sambucus nigra. Next base: position 110,353,947 of record OX422221.1, on the reverse strand, counting down.
GGATCACACACTCACAGTGGATGTAGGCCTAATTGGTTGAACCACTATACATCATTATCTTGCTCCTCTTATACTCATCTCCTTCTACACACTTACATACTTATACATCTATGGCTTCCATGGTACTTACAGTTTGAGCTCATCATCACTTATCTGGTGGTGCTAGATTTCAGCATCATCAGTTTGACACCGTTTGTGGGAACGAGAAGACATCTCTTCCTTTGTACAACTTGACCTCACTAGGCACTCTGGTGGTGAACTAATTCTCCCCCCGTGAGGAGGTGTTTCACCATTAAAAGAGATCCATTAAGGTTCTCAAGCTCACCAGTCCTTTTTCCAGTTCAGCTTTTCATAGCTTAAACACATGGCACCAGAGATGCCACCACCACCAATCCCTCCACTGGAGAGTGGAGTTGGACCCAGTTCTAGTCAGCCACCACCTCAGTCTGAAATGGCTGATGTGGCAGCAACCTTGAAGTCTCTGGCAGCAAGCCAGCGAATCATGCAGGAGCAGTTCACAGCTCTAAGCCAGAACATACTAAGACCACCAGGGGTCTCACCTGAGATGATTACTCCGGCAGCGGCTCCAGGGCAGCACGAGGCCAGGGGACCACCCCAGGCACCACGTAAAGACCTGCCACCCCCTTAGCGGCGTAGGGATGTTGCTGACCCCCGGCGTCTATGCTTGGGGAGGCAAGGAAACCCTTGCCCTGAGGATAGGTATGACGATCTGGAGGGAGAGGAGGCCCCCATAGAATGCTAGGAGCCATATGAGGTCTCCAACAATACTGTACGACCTCTCCAGGAGAGTAGGGGGAAGTGCGGGAGACCAAATCCTGACGATCGTCCAAGAGGCTCTACTTTTGATCGCTTGAGCAGGGGGTCGGCCTTTGAGAGGCTGGGCCCAGTATGGCCTGCGGGAAAAATTGTCCTAATCAAGGAGCGCTGAGAGGTCCATAAGGGAGGCAACAGATGGCCGACCCCACGGGGGCCGACCCCTAGGACGAGACGATGGTCAGGGGGAAGTAAACAGCCGACACAGGCCTGCCGCCGCAGAACCCTCTGTCCACCTTAAAGAGGCGGTGGGGGATAATATCGGCCAGGCCGACCCTACGAGGCCCTAGATAGACTCAATCCAGCGACTGGAGGACAAGATTGGTGATATTCTGAAGAGCCAGGACCCTTTTCATAGAGGATACTCCATAGGCTCTCCCTTTGTGGCGAAGATAGTCAACTTTCCTACGCCATCAAAGTTTAAGCCACCTGTGGTCACCCCACGGTATGATGGGAGTACTAATCCTGTCCATCATATTGAGATGTATCAATCAGTGGCAGACATATACTCTATCTCAGATGAGATGAGGTGTCGTGTCTTTTCTGTCACTTTGACGGGGGCTGCACATGTCTGGTATATGTCTCTTCCAAAAAATTCCATTGAAAGCTTTAAGCAGTTGGCAAACCGGTTTATCCACAACTTTTGCTTTTGGGTGAGGCCACAGAAGAAGACCACCCACCTGCTCTATGTTAAGCAGGGGAGGAATGAGAGTCTAAGAGACTATATAGTCAGATTCAACAAAGAAAAGTTAGAGGTGGAAGACTATGAGGAGAGCATAGCTATGGCAACCCTGATTGGAGGACTAAAAAAGGGGAAGCTGTTGTGGAAGCTTGCTGAAGACCCTCCGAGGACGATGGCTGAACTGCTATCAACAGTAGGAAAGGTGATGAACGCCGAAGAGGCGATGGCTGCAAAATATGAAGATGAAAAAGGAGGCACCAGTGGGGATTAGTACCATAAGAAGAGCAAAGAGGGGAAGAAGAGGTCTACGGACGACAAGTTTGCTGGTTACACCCCTCTAACGGTCAGCTGTGAACATATTCTCTACGAGATAAAGAGTGACCGATCCCTGAAGTGGCCTGAGAAGTTGAGGGTAACCCCCAATAAGAGGAACAAAAACCTGTGGTGTGAATTTCACCAAGACTATGGCCACGTGATAGATAAATGTTTTGCTCTGAAAGATGAGATTGAGAAGATGCTGAAAGAAGGGAAGCTCAGGAAGTACGTTGACAAAGGTGCCTTCAAGAGGGACCGAGGGGACGACCCCAGAAAAAAGCGAGGCAATGCATATAGAGAAGGTCCTAAAAAAAGAGCGGACGACCCTTCTGACGATGAGGACAAACCTAACCTCCCATCGAGAGACGAACAAGGCCCTATCAAGAGGCTTAATATGATCTCGCTCGGAGTGGGAATGATCTCTGGGGGTCTAGCAGGAGGAGGGTTAGAGGTCGCTGACAGGAAGGCCCATGTGGCTGATGCCAAGGCAGTGACGAAGACAGTACACTCAACCTCTTTGGAGACGAAGCCAGAAAAAAGAAAAAAGGTTGACATGGATACTCTGATAGTGGGGTTCTCAAGAATGGACTTCAAAGGCCTCTTAGACCCACATGATGACCCTCTCGTCATCACTACCAGGGTGCACGGATGCGAGGTGCTGAGGATCCTGGTAGATGGAGGCTCATCTGCAGACGTGATGTTTTGGCCATGCTTCAAAGCTTTGGATCTCAACCATGCTAGACTTGTCCCATACCATCACCCATTGATTGGGTTCAGTGGAGAAAAGGTTCATCCCCTTGGAGTGTATGAGGTCGATATCAGGATGGGGGACGAGTGGCCGAGATGGCTTACCAAGAAGGTCAGCTTCTTTGTGATATATGAACATGTGTTTTCAGCCTACAATATTATACTGGGACGGGTAGCCCTCAAGGGGTTCGAAGCTGTACCCTCTACGGTCCATCAGATGATTAAATTTCGAACCCCTTACGGGGTGGGGGAAGTTCAGGTAGACCAGAAGACAGCACGGGAATGTTATTACAACTCCACTGAAGAAAGAGAGGCACACAAGAAGGCTAAAACCACTTATAATATTGATACCCTAGACCCCAGAGACGAGACAAAGCTGAAGAAAGGAGAGGCCGCGGAAGAGGTAGAATCCATCATCCTCAATAAGGATGACCCGAAAAAAACCATCCAAGTCGGCAAGTCTCTGAAGCTAAATATCAAGGAAGACCTCATTAAACTATTGAGGAGAAGACAAAGCGTCTTTGCGTGGAGTCATGCAGTTATGCCGGGGATCGACCCCAAGATCATGTGCCACAAGCTCAACGTGGTAGAGGGTGCAAAGCCGGTGAAGCAGAAAAGGAGAATTTACTCTAGAGAGAAGTATGAGGTCATAAGGGACGAGGTCAAAAAATTAGAAGATGCGGAGTTTATTAGAGAAGTCATCTACCCTGAATGGATGTCCAATGCAGTCATTGTCCCAAAGGCCAACGAGAAGTGGAGAATGTGTGTGGACTTCACCGACCTCAACAAGCATTATCCCAAAGACAACTTCCCTCTCCCCCGCATTGACTAGATGGTAGACGCCACCGCAGGCCATGAGCTCATGAGCTTCATGGATGCCTATTCAGGGTACAACCAGATCTTCATGATAGCCTTTATTACCGACAAGGGGACATACTATTATAGGGTCATGCCCTTTCGCCTGAAGAATGCAGGGGCAACATATCAGTGCCTTGTGAATAAAATGTTTGAAGACCAAATTGGGAAATCTATGGAGGTCTATGTAGATGACATGCTAACTAAGAGCTTGAAGGCAGAAGATCATGTGGCAGACCTTGAGAGGACCTTTAATACGATGGACAAGTACCAGATGAAGCTCAACCCGGCCAAGTGTGTCTTCGGGGTTGGAGCAGGGAAATTCTTGGGGTTCATCGTTAATCAAAGAGGCATTGAGGCCAATCCTCAGAAGATAAAGGCCCTTATAGAGATAAAGACCCCCAAGACCATTAATGACGTTCAGAGGCTCACGGGGCGAGTGGATGCCTTGAATAGGTTCGTATCCAGAGCCACAGACAAGTGTTTGCCATTCTTCCAAATTCTCAGGAACGCCTTCGAATGGAGTGAAGAGTGTGATGAGGCTTTTAAGGAGTTAAAGTAATACTTAGGGTCTCCCTTGGTGTTGTCCCGACCAGTGCAGGGTGAACAACTACATGTGTACTTAGCTATCTCAGAATCAGCCATCAGCGTAGCCATTGTGAGAGACGAGGATGGGATACAGAAGTTTGTGTACTTCAACAGTAAGGCACTCTAGGGGGCTGAGCAAAGATACCCGAGGATGGAGAAGTTGGACTATGCCTTGGTCAATGCCTCAAGGAAGATGAAGCCATACTTCCAATCCCATACAATGGTCATCCTCACTGACTTTCCTCTTAGGCAGGTCCTACACAAGCCAGAAAAATCAGGTAGGTTAATGGCCTAGGATATAGAGCTGGGGGAGTTTGACATTTTATATCGACCTAGGACGTCCATTAAGGGATAAGCATTGGCAGATTTCATGGTCGAGTTTACTTGGGAAGATGATGAAGCCGAGGGTGAGAGCCTCGGGAAGACAGATACCCTACAAGGCAGACTCACCGACACACCTGCAGATAAGGCTAAGGTGAGCACCACTGGAGGAAGAGTGGCCGAAAATGAAGAGGGAAGATATCTCTTTTGCCAGGGGTCCCTCACCGAGGGAAATTTCTCAGAGGAAAAGACTGTGTGGAGCCTCTTCGTTGACGGGTCCTCCTGCGACAGCGAAAGTGGAGCTGGACTAATAGTAACAACACCCGATGGCACAGACATTGAGTACGACCTGAGGTTCAACTTCAAAGCCTCCAACAACGAATCCGAATATGAGGCTCTAATTGCAAGACTCTCCTTGGCCAAGTCTCTTAGTGTCGGCCAGATTTTGGTCCATAATGATTTAAGACTGGTAGTAAATCAGATACTAGGAGCCTACGAGGCCTAAGATGAGCGGATGGCCAAGTACCTTGAGAAATTGAGGGCACTATTGAAGAGCTTCAGAGAAGTAAAATTGAAGAGGATACCTAGGCATGACAATGGCCGAGCCGATGCACTTGCCAGGCTGGCCTCAGCAACTAGGACAGATATCAGGAGGACAGTCCCAGTGGAAATTTTGCTTCGACTAACTATTGAAGATGCTGAGGGAACACTTAGCAATTGACTGAATGTTTCTAAGGAAGCTTCATGGATGGACCCTCTGATCAGATACATTAAAGAGGGGGAGATGCGAGAAGCAAGGCAAGAAAGGAAGAAGCTAAGATACAGAGCTGTAAAATTCACTGTCATCGGAGACACCTTGTACAAAAAGGGGTTTTTGCTCCCCTTACTTAGGTGTGTGCACCCATCTGAAGTCCCACGCATTTTACGAGATGTCCATGAGGGGTCATGTTCAAGCCACATTGGGGGCAGGTCTTTAGCGAAGATGGTGATCACCCAAGGGTACTGGTGGCCAACCTTGGGGAAAGATGCCACGACATATGTAAAAAAGTGTGACAAATGTCAAAGATTTTCCACCATCCCACACCAGCCTCATCAGCCTCTTACCTCCATTACATCCCCATGGCCATTTGCAGTTTGGGGGATTGACCTAGTAGGCCCCTTGCCTAGGGCCATCAATAATTATCGGTTCCTCATCGTGGCCATTGACTATTTTTCAAAATGGGTGGAGGCAGAGACGATGGTCACGATCACCGAACATAAGACCTTCCAGTTCATCTGGAAAAATATTATATGCAGATATGGTCTCCCAACACCCTCATCTCGGATAACGGGACTCAATTCAAGAATACATCTCTAAAGAAGTACTGTGAAAGGGTGAGTATCAAATAATTCTTCTCTACCTCAGGAAGACCTCAGGCTAATGGGCAAACGAAAGTTACAAATAGGACAATCCTAGACGGGATCAAGAAGAGACTTGAGGAAACAAAAGGAAGATGGGTGGAGGAGTTATATGCTGTACTGTGGGCCTACAGGATGACGGCAAAGACCTCTACCAGAGAAACCCCATTCATGCTGGCTTATGGCTCAGAAGCCGTCATCCCCATCGAGATTGGGTTTCCTACTCATAGTATCCAAATGTATGACCCCCAGAGAAATACGAAAGAGAGGAGACTTGACTTAGATCTGATTAAGGAAAGGAGGGAAGACGCCGAGATAAGGCAAGCTACTTACCAGCAGAGGACTGCAAGGTTTTACAACCAAAGGGTGAAGCAGAGGCCAATTGCAGTGGGGGACTTAGTCCTCAAAAAGACTTGGCAGAAGCCCAACAAGCTCCATCCAAATTGTCATGGCCCATATAGGGTCATCGATGAAGTTGTCCCTGGAACATATAGACTAGAAAACCTAGAAGGGGAACCCTTTTCCAACCCTTGGAATGCAGATCATTTGAAGAAATACTATCAATAGTGTTGTAATGTCCTATCGGACCACAATTGTAAGGGGTGTTGCTCCAACAGAACACTTGGAATGTTAATGAGAAATATCATATTGTGTTTTCCCTCGTCTTGCGTTTGTCAGTTCTAGTATGACTGGGGATCGTCTTCGGGAAACCACCCTCGGCTATGATGAGGGTCAATGGTGGGGACGACCCAACCTTTGCCCTCAAGAAAGACGAGGGAGGACTTGATTAAAAACCATTAAATTGGTAAAGGCAACCCTCGACTATAATGAGGGTCAATGTTGGGGACGACCCCTCATTCACCCTCAAGAAAGACGAGGGAGGGGTTAGTGATATTGTTAATACAAAAATTCATAATACTAATCACACAAGAGATGAATATGGAAGACAACAAGAAAGATGATATTATAAATGAAATATTACAAGTGTTCTACAAAAATTAAGTACAGTTAGTGGGTACATAAAGAGGGTATCGGCTACAAACAACCACCCTATTGAGCAGCATCAGAGGGCAGGGCCTCAACCTCAATTAGAGAAGTCTCCTCAATGACCATGACAGGCTGATCCTCAGACGTGCCGACACCCTCGACATGCACTTGAGACTCCACCTGTGCCAAAGCCTCAGCAATTAGGGGGTCGTCCAGTTGGACTGCTTTAATAGAGGGGCAGACAGAGGATACTGCGTCAGCAAACTTAAGGATGACCCACCGACAGGCTGTCCTAATCCCCCTCTCTAAGTATTCAAAGCTGAAGCCTTGAAACTCATTCGAGAGTTTGTAGGCCTCCACAGCGTCTGCATCTTCTTTCTTCACGGCCTCAGATAGCTCAGTCTTAAATTGGCCCCCTGATGGGTCAAGGCTTCATCATTCTCTTTAAGAAGCAAGTCCTTGGCCGCCATGTCTGCATCATGCTGCCTTGTCAGCTCATCCAGGATCCTCGCATGCTCAGTTCTGGTGCTCTCCAACTCAGTCCTTACAGTCTCAAGCTCTGACTGTAGATCAGCCTCGTGTTGAATAGCCCTCTCAGCTTCATGGAATTTCACTTGGTTCTCAGCCATCCACTTAGTGGCCAAGGTAAAAGCACAGACAGACTGCATAAGAAAAAGAAACCCGTTAAGAGGCCGAGGAAACAGTTTGTGAAACAATGCAATTAAGGGAATGAAGTAAGACAAGTACCTGAGCCAGAGTGTGCAGACCATAGTCATACACCTTAGCCGGAGGAATCTTGGACAAGAATTCATAATCAGCACCCGAGGGGGCAGAAAACATTGACGTTTTGGCCGCCCTCAGGTTGGCAATCAGAGAAGACGGCTCGGCCTTCAGTAATGTCAAGTTTTGGGACCAGACGGCCCCCATACTGGACGAAGAGGCGGTCCCCTCAGACGCCTCGACCCTTACCCTCGTCCGTGAATTTGGCCGAGGGTCGACCAGGACTTCTGGCTCTTTCCACTTTTGTCTGTCGGAGGTCGGCTCACCAGGCATTGACCCCATGGTCTTTGTCTTCCTCGGAGCTTGCTGAGGCTCCTTGCCCTTCTTCTTGCCCAATCCAGATAGCAAACTTGGGGCAGTCATTTCCCAGAGTTGATCAGATATACCAGAAGGACGACCTGAAAGGTGGACGACACGTCAAAAAAATGCAGAGGTAAAGATGAAACATTTGAAAAAAGCAAAGATCAGGCAAAAAATAATATAACTCATATAGCTCTGTCAAGGGGCCGACCCTCATACCAACTTCCTTGAGGAACCGAGGGGTCATCAGATCTTCAAACTTTGCAAGTTCACCCCCTTTCCCTCGTTCTCTCAGATATTCGACTATGTCTTTCTCGTCCAGACTAAGTCCGGGGTCTGACCTGGCCTTCATAGAGGGGTTAGACCATCTTCTGGGGACCCTAGGACTATCGACTAAAGGTTGAGCCTCGACAGAAAATTCCCATTCTTCAGAGACGAAGAAGGATCTCTTCTTCCAATCGTGGTTGGAGGTTTGTGCCACGTGGAGAAGTTTTTTATCAGACTTCCTCGCCCCCAGATGATAGTACCCAGGCTGCTTAGACGAGGAAGTAATATTATAGCAGGCCAAGAACAGATCATCTGAGGGCTCGTCAGTAATGGCATTTTTCCATAGGGAGACGTAGCCAAGGATCGTCCTCCAAGAGTTAGGAGGAAGTTGAGAGGGGGCAACGCCGAGGGTTGATAAGATATTCACAACAGCAGGGTGTAGAAGTAACCTGACACCGACCTTAAACATCTGTTCATGTACCGTGACCTCTCCCTCTTCACCCTCAAAGACCCTCTCAGACTCAGAGGGGACCCTCATATTTATGTTGGGGGGCACACCAAATGTATGCCTCCAAAGCAAGAGGTCACGATCCCTGACGGAGGAGATATAGGACGAGGCACGGGAGGTGTCAACTGGGTCAACATCTGAGTCCTCACCATCATCCTCAGTCCCCTCTCCCTCGGGCTCGTCACCTGTCAGAGGCCCATGAGGAAAAGCCATTTGGAAGGCGTGGGGGGACAAAGTTGTCACAGGGACAACCTCTGAAGGGACCACACCCTCGGCCTGTCAGCCTGGGATAAGATCAGATGTTTCTCTCCTCCCAGAAGGGCCTGCACCTGTTGGCGACGACGCTCTCTCATCCATCTCTCCTGACCGACTCTCGACTGGATGATAGGATGACCCACAAGACTCATAGGGATTTATTGTGGCTAGAGGAATGGGGAAAATGGGTCGTACCCAATTAGGGTTGGCCCCTCGTCTTCTCCGCTCCTCTTCCTCTATTCGCCTAATCTCTACGAAGAACTTTTCCCTCAGGGATGGAAACTCCTCAGCTAAATTATAAAGCCTCTTAAGCATTAAGGGGAAGACCCTACACTTAGAAGAATTTGGCTAATCCAACTACAAACAATATCACAGTTGACTAGGTTGGACTTTTCGATCGAAACCAAAGAATTAAAGGGTTTTTATCAAGAACAGACTACCAGAGAATACGCCGAAAAAGCTATGAAACAGCCTAAGGAAAATCCAACCCTACGACCCTAAAATAAGAAAGCAAACAGAAATAAAGATAAAGATGGCACTAGGGCAAAGGGGTTACCTGAGAAGAAATAGTAGAACTGCCAAACTCGAAACATCAAAGTTGCAGAAATGGCTAGAAATCTGGAGGCTAGAGAGAGAGAGAGTTCAGGCGCGAAGAAGAGGAAGAAGAAAGAGAAACTTCAAAAATTATTTAAATACCTTGCCAATAGTGGTCCCACTAACCAATGCAGAGCACAGCCCACGAGGAGGGCGTCATCAGGGCACAAAGCCCCAAGCAAAGTGTGCAGCCGCCATGCCTTGGAAATAGAAACAACAATGAGTACCTGCTTAGATGTCACGACAGCTTGACATGTGTCACTCATCAAAAAAACCATACACTTGTCTCAAAAGAAACATTATCCCTCAGCCATCCCGGCATCATCTATGGCTAAGGGCTAGGGGTGATTGATATACCCAAATATACCCTCGGCTAGGCCGAGGGTGCCCACCAATATAGGCGCGCCCAAGATGGTCTCGTGACCCCTCATCAGGCCAGATGACCCTCTAAGGGGCCGACCCCTCATCATGGTCCAGACAAACCTTCAAGGGGCTGACCCCTCATCAGGCCCAGACGACCCTCCAAGGGGCCGACCCCTCATCATGGTCCAGACGACCCTCCAAGGGGCGGACCCCTCATCAGGCCCAAACGACCCTCCAAGGGGTCGACCCCTCATCATGGTCCCGACGACCCTTCAAGGGGCCGACCCCTCACCAGGCTCGGACGACCCTCTGAGGGCACGACAGTACTAGGCCTAAATTAGGCCAGACTCACTACCAGAAGGAACTTTTCCCTCGGCCTCATATTATAGGCCGAGGGTGACATCATCACATCGCATGGTTTGGGAGACGCGTGGAACAGTGAGCGTGGGGCTCACATGGCACGTGAAAGACTGTTATAACCATATCACCCCCTCACGTGAGGGAATATTATGTCATCATTTGGCATCTACAGGTGTCAACAGGAGATTGGCTAGATCATCATTCACATGCACCATGCATACTTGAGGGGTACACTACACCCCCCAGGACCTATATATACTTATCACCTACAACCCTACAGGGGGGTCGATAATTGTAATCCTAGCTAAAACTCTGCTTGTACACACAGTAGAGAGAGAAATGGAGCTTATGTGCATTGTATCCAAGGCCATTAGTGCCCATACTTAGTGGATCACACACTCACAGTGGATGTAGGCCTAATTGGCTGAACCACTATACATCATTATCTTGTTCCTCTTATACTCATCTCCTTCTACACACTTACACACTTATACATCTATGGCTGTCACGGTACTTACAGTTTGAGCTCATCATCACTTATCTGGTGGTGCTAGATTTCAGCATCATCAGGTTTCATTAATTTTATATTTCTAGGTAACTTAATATTTAACTATCACCGATTAATTTATGTAACGAGAGTTAGTAAATTAATTGAACGAATTAATGTTTGAATTTAGAAATCGAACTAGAGATAGGTTTTTCCAAAATTTGAATATTAATTCGGTGTTAAAATTTGAAGATTCCTATTGTTTTTGTTAAGTTGATCCTAGCGGGTAATTTTTTGAAAATAGTATAAGCCCTAATTTTTCATCGTGTGACATTTTTAAATTAATTTTCTGAAAAAGCTACTATTAATTTTATAATTATAACGAGAGTTATATTATCGATTTAATATTATCTCTAAATATTTCAAATTAATAAATTGAGAAATTAAAATAATTGAAAATGCAGTGTAATCTCATCTCTTGACTTTCTCACATTATTTGACACTCGGTTGCACATTTTTTTCATTATTTAGTCATTTTATAATTTTTAGCATTATTAGTAAATTTTTCCCTTGAAAGTGTTTTAAAAATAAAAAAATATATTTTCATAAAAAAATTGGAATTGCACGTTTTCACATTAATTGTTTCACCTTGAAAGTTGGATTGATACCGTACTTACCGCAATACGAGTTATTTTTAGACAAGTTTTGTAGGTACTCAAGAAAATTTTGAGAGTGGATTTTGAAGACAACAACCGTACCCAAAAAGCTTCTTATCAAATGGTGCCGTTGTCGCTTTCTTGACGTGGAGACATGATTGAAGACTTGTAATTTTATTTATCTTTTTTAGTTGTAATTATTATTCTTCCTCCCTCCTCATTAGACTGGTTGTATAGGATTTTTGAAGGTTTGTATTTATTTGGTGCATTTTGACACCGATTTTTGTAATAATTATTCATAAAAAAAATAAAATCGAAAAGGGAAACCGGACAAGGTAGAGAGAGGGCGTCCAAGGCAAGGATTTTTGAAGCCTCTCTACTTTGGGTCGGTAGGATTCCCAGGGCCAACTGAGATGGGCGAGATCCCCCCTCGGTCGAATCAACTCGGTCTTCACCCCACGTATGTAAATCTCTCGCGAATCTCCTGTCAGCGAGTTCAATTTTTGTGTGCTTATTTACTCTTGTGTGCTTTTAATCTCTGCATCGCACTTAAATCGAATGGTTTGATGAATTAATTTACCTAAGACATGGACCCGATCATTGCAACGAGAAGGGATTTCATCACCCGACTCACTCGCTTATCCATTGTGTGCTACCCTAGCTATCATTAAATTTAAAATCAATCAACTAGTTAGCCCCGTAAGAACACATTTTTGCAACAGGCGATCACAAAGATAAATTCCGTAAACTTTGTCACCCGCGGACTTAATTAAAATTTGACTACCCCTTTCACTAATTTTAAAGATAATAATTGGCTATGTGCTCGTTAGGATTTTTTTCTTAACTCGTGTGTGTCCAATTCCATTCTTTAGGTAGTCGGTTTTAGTTAGTTCGATCACATCCAGAGTCCATGTTCTCCCCTTTTTCGAAAAATCCACAAAAAATATTTTCCTTCTTTTTAAAAATATTTTCAAAATCCCAAAAAGATTTTCCTTTTTTTTTTTCATATTTGAAATGCCAAAAAGATTTTCATTTTCTTTTTTTTAAAAACAAAAAAAAAATCACAAAAAGATTTTCTTTTCTTTTAAAAAAATATTTAGAAATCCAAAAATATTCTTTTCAGCATGGTCGACGAACGTCATTTACGGGAGTACTTTGTCCATTTACCATTGTTTGATGTTAAGCCCGAATCGACCCTCCATTCATTCATTCATGGCTTTAACTCTCAAACGCCCACCGTTGATACTCGCGTGTCTTCCACGCCCACATCTCCTATTCCACCGCCTCGGGTGCTGAGTGTCAACACATCCCATACTTTACCGTGCACACACTGCTTTCTTGTCAATCACTTGTCCCATGAGTTCCCATTTATATTCGCTCCATCTGACTCAACCTTGGAACATGTGTATCCATATGACACTGTTTTGGACCCACCGTCGACGTATTGTCACGACGTATCTAATGTCAAGGGGTATGAGTACCCAAGCTATTCATGGCGTACTGATCATCCTTCCGTGCAATATGAATCCCAACGCCATGTTGTGGATCCTTACGGTTTTCAACAGTCGTCATCGCCACCTCGTGCACCTCATACCTATCAGTCCCCTTCATATGCTCCTCATGCTGATCACACTTTTGTCCCTTACGGAGATGCTTCTCCCGTGAATGTTGCACTTGACCCTTCTCTACACACTTACGATGAGTATTTTCTCTATCATGGTGTCTATAGTGAGTTGTGTCCACCTCAACCACTACCGCCACCCACCGACATCTCCCCACCACCTTGCACATCCGCTCTCGAAAGCCTCTTGCAAAAGTTCGCGCACACTCTTCAATCTCAAAATGAATCCCTTAAACGGCTTGAACACAGGTTTACTGCATTTGAGTGTGCGAATGAGTCGGATTTCACCACAAGTCAATCCATTATTTCACCCGCGTGGGATGATGATGTGTCGTCTTGTGCCATTGATTTTGAGTGTGACCAACCCTATCCTCCCGAGAATCTCGAAGTTGCGACCAGCAGGTGGTCCGGGACCCAAGGTGACAATTGTGTTGACATATCCATTAACTGTGAGACTGATCCCACACCGCCCTATCCCCTCAAACCCACCAATGAGGTTTGCCTTTCCCCTTTCACAGCTTCCCTATTTATGCCCGAGTCTACACCTTTTGATCATTTCCTATGTGTTCCCAAGGAACCATTTATTTATATGTTAGCTCCGGCTGCGAGTGCTACCCACTGTCCTGAGATTGCATCCGAGATGGTTTCTACTTCTCTGGATATGGATCCTGTCCCACCATGTTTGGCTCCCATTGAGTCATATATTCATATTGATTCTTCTGTCTCGGCTTTGGATAACTCGCTTGATTTTTCCATCACCACTAATAGTGACACATTGGTGGATAAGTTGATCACTCCATCATTCACTTTCACACCTCCTCCTTCGCGTACCCCTGAGGCTCACTCTGAGGCTTATGAGGAGTGTGTTTCTCCTACTTATGAGTTAGCTCATCTTCCCCCACCCTTTGTCCCACCCGATCCACCCACTATCCCTTCCACCCCACAACTTGATTCGGATCTTGCTATTATGCGTTCCTTGTTCACATCTACGTATTTAGATCCTCACCTACATCCATCCTCCACCCTAGTACTCCACGATCACATTTGTGCATTTTTCATCGACACCACTATCTATGAGAGTATGTGTGCTACTCTTACCTTTCGTGACATCGATCTTGTTCCTTTATGCACACCACTACCTTGTGGTGTTGATTTTTTCCATCTACCGCTCCCTGGCGTGTGACGGTGCGATTGTTACCATCGTCCATTTATAGAACAATCGTGCACTTTCTCTGAGGAGCACCCCTTCACTATTGCCAAACCATTTTGCCTCCCCCACCAATTAGAGCACCATTCTTATAGGGCCCTTGTTGCCCTCACCTTTACGCTCAATAAGGCCCGTTACCGGCGCATGTTCACCCTCACCCTTGCCCATCTTCGTCCACGTACCCTCCTAACCACCTGCCCATGGTCCACCGATGCTTTGCATCGAGTGATGCACTTCGCTATACAAGTGCAATGAACTTTTCTTTAGCCTTTATCCTGTAAGACTGATGCTTCAGTCTTGCTTGGGGGTGATTCTCATCACCCAATTTTCTACCGCCCTGCACTTTCATAGATCTTATCTTTAGGGTGAGATTGGTTCGGTTTGACTGAAGATGTTAAAGTTAGTGCTACCGGGAGGCAGCCCGTCGTTCATTGTTTCTGAGTATGAATCTGATCTTGTTTGGGGGTGGTGTTTCACACCACCCAATAATTTCACATGCTTTATAGACTTGTGAATATATTTTTATCGCCTCTGTTCTTCAAGTTTTATCTCTCCATCATGTGGTACAATTTCATAAGCGGCACGTTATGGTAATATCTTTCCTCCCTTGTGCTTTTCAATTTTATATATGGTTTTAAACATCGAGGACGATGTTCCTTTTTGTTTGGGGGTGAGAAATTTATCAAAATTGTACCTCTTTTGAAAATTTTCAGAAACAAGCGATTTTAGATATTTTGTGAAGTTAAATTTAAATTTTTATGACATGAATTGTCTATCACCCCTCTTTTAGAATATCAGAATACCAGTGTTCGAACCCAAAAATTACTCTTTCAACCTTAAATTAATTAATACCTCTGAAAAGCGTACTTGCACCATGAATTCCTAAACTCGGTAATTTGCACTATCACTTTTACAATCAAAAGTTGAAGAGTAATAATATTCTCAAGAGAGCCTTAAAATATCATTAGTGGCGACTTAAACCCGTGAGATTTGAGCTTTTCACCTTTTTAGGATTTTTACGTATCTCCGAGTCACAAGTTGACTCAACTGTCTTTGGATACCGCACTTAGTCGTTGCATGGTCTCATTATTTTTTCAATTTTGGCATAATCACTAAGAATGCTATCACTTTCGAGTTATAAGAAACATGTGTCTTGTAGTTTGTCCCGAGCACTAAACCGATTTTACCATACACTTGCCATTTTCCATTTCACATTTTCTATCCACATTTTCCTTATCCATATATATCCCATATACCATCCATATGTCATTTCTCATCATAACCATCGTGTTGAGAAAAAGAGTGTTTGAAATTATCAATGTAAATTGTCTTCATTTTCGTTATGAAAAGAAAAATGCATCGCAAATAAAAAAAATAGAAAAAAAAGAAGAAGCAAAAAATAAAAATATATATATATATATATAGAAAAGAAAAAAAAGAAAGCATGCGATCAAAAATTCGAAAAATGAAGACATTAGTTATTCAAAGTGTGTCACACTCTTCTCAAAAATCCTACATCTTCTTCATTATTCCCTCATACCTTTCATAAATGACATTTTTCACCCTTGGTAAAGTGTTCGGGCAAACGAGTAGATTACATGGTGAATAACTTGACATTCTCGACATAGTGGTTAGCATTCCTTCATGAGATCAGATTTTTTTTCATGTATCCGTCAATTCTTATAAAGTGTGTGAGGTGTTTGAAATTTTTTACATTTACTCACCTCCTCACACATTAGAGAGATACACTTAACCAATTCTCAGAGAGTTCGATTCAAAGAGATATATCTAGTGAGAATTGAAGTCAAAATGTTGATCCTATAAAGGCGATCTCAGAATTACTCTAATGATACTTAAGATTACTTCGTACTAACACATGCTGAGTTTTAGGAAGGATTGCGCTTTTGGTATTAAGGAATTTTATATCTCATTTTGATAGTTGAATACGATGTTCCTTGATGTCCTTTTAAAGTTGGGTTGTATAACATTTCATCATCTACTCACATACTGCATTTTAATAAATTTTGAATTTTGTGGGTATATTCACTGCAAACCCTCACGAGACACCACTCGTCCTGTAGGGCAACCTACAGGTTTAACAGCTTGTTGCACATGCTAAGTGCAATCGCTAGTGCCAGCGAAAGTGGCACACTTTTGGATACTTATCCCCGTTTTCTCTCTAATTTTTGCTCGAGGACTAGCAATGTTCTGTTTGGGGGTGGTGTCATAAGCACCAAAAAGTGTAGATTTTATGCCCCGAATAGATGCATTTTAGTCACTCATTTTAATTAAAATTGGCCTTATGTCGTATTTTATTATTTTGCAGGTCAATACGCTATTGCAGTATTAAATAATGTTAAATCCAGTCTATTGCGACACAATAGCGGTCAAAATCATGCATCGAAGAAAAATAAATGAGACCGCGAAGTCTGGAGTCCTAGTTGAGCGTGCCAAGATGTGATCCGATGCCCCGAAACAGTCCCGTAACCCAAACCTAAGCCTACACCGAGCCCAGACGATTCCCCGAGCCCCGTGTGTGTTGAGTTTGTACCTTTATTATTTTTCTAGATTTTTATTTTTAGTCATTTTATTTTAAGGATTTATTTAGAAATATTTTAGAATTTTCAAGGATTTATTTTCTATTTTTCTATTTCTTTATTTTGATTTTGATTTTGATTAGTTTTTAATTTTTAATTTTTAATTTTTAATCTTTATTTTATTTTATTATTTTTCTTAGGATTAGTTTTCGGAATTTATTTTATTTTTCTTTAGTGCTTAGTTTTAATTTATTTAGTTAAGATTTTTATTTTTTAATTTTTTATAGAGTTTTATTTATTTATTTATTATTTATTTTTATTTTTGAGTCTCTTAGTAATAGAGTAGATTTTTAGATTTTAATTTTAATTTTAGTCTAGTTTTATTTTTTTTAGATAGTGTCATTTTATTTAAGGGTCCAAATTAAACACACACACCCCACTACCATACACACTCACATACACCTAAAACTAACCCTCACCATAACACATACACTCTTCCACATCCTACTCCCTTACTCACCCACACACTAGCATACCATACACACCCCTACACCAAATCAAACCCACTCATCTTCTCCAACAAACCTCCCACCTCTTTCTATATCATCTCACTCCATAGACAAAACCAACCTCACTCCGATCTCCAGCCCTCCTGCATAACTACGGCGCCGGCGTCGTATACCTGCGGCGTCCCCAACAATCCCACCTCCGACGACTTTCAACTCACCACCATGTCCCGGACCTCCTAACTTCGGATCCTCTCTATCTCTTCACCTGCAACCACGACCCACCAGCACCTTAACCCCTCACCTCTTTTCTCTCCCAACCGTCCCAAAACCCAGATCCGCCTCAGCCCAAACCACCTGCTCGCGAACCCGATCCACAACCCGTGTCCCCTTGAACCCGAGATCCGGATCAGAACTCCCATACCCGCCGCCGGAGAGCTCAACCCATAAAAAACCAACCCAAATGGGTTTAACCTGCTGCCAAACTCACCCATATCAGATCCGAAAACCCTGACCCGCTCTCCCACACCGAAACCACATACCCACGAACTCGAAATCAAGCCACCTGCCATTTCAAATCCCAAAAAAATAGGAGTCAATCCTTAGCCATCTCCTAATCCCACAAAAATCTCTCAAGGAGCAAACCAAAACATGGGTAATAAAATAAGGATGTGAAGCTTATAAAAGAGAACTCTCTCAGCACAAAAAAGGGGAGCACATATACAGAGAGAGAACGGAGAGAGACGCAGAAAGAGAAAAAAAAGGGTGTATATTATGTACAGTTTAGGGTCATAAAAAATTTCAGAAAAATAAAATTTGGGAAAAAAATTGTGAAGAAGTTGAACGCATGTCAAGACGCATTTCAAGACAAATTTGGGAAAAAAATTGCGTATTGTATATCTACATTCTCTTTTCAATTTATTTCCTTCTTGATATATTATATATTGTTGTTTATGCACCTATGAGAATGTTTGGCTGAACACCCCGTTCAAGGGGTGGGGTGTACTGCGAATGATGTTAATTTAATTAATTGGTTTCATTAACTTTATATTTCTAGGTAACTTAATTTTTAACTTTCACCGATTAATTTATGTAACGAGAGTTAGTAAATTAATTGAACGAATTAATGTTTGAATTTAGGAATCAAACTAGAGATAGATTTTTTCGAAATTTGAATATTAATTTGGTGTTGAAATTTGAAGATTGCTATTATTTTTGTTAAATTGATCCTAATGGGTAATTTTCTGAAAATAGTATAAGTGCTAATTTTTCATCGTGTGACATTTTTAAATTAATTTTCTGAAAAATATATTATTAAATTTATAATTATAACGAGAGTTAAATTATCGATTTAATATTATCTCGAAATATTTCAAATTAATAAATTGAGAAATTAAAATAATTAAAAATACAGTGTAATCTCATCTCTTGACTTTCTCACATTATTTCACACTCGGTTGCACATTTTTTTCATTATTTAGTCATTTTATAATTTTTAGCATTTATTAGTAAATTTTTCCCTTGAAAGTGTTTTTAAAATAAAAAAAATATTTTCATAAAAAAATTGGAATTACACACATTAATTGTCTCACCTTGAAAGTTGGATTGACACCCGTACTTACGGCAATACGAGTTATTTTTAGACAAGTTTTTTAGGTACTCAATGAAATTTTGAGAGTGGCTTTTGAAGACAACGACCGTACCCAAAGAGCTTCTTATCAACGGGCGCCGCTAGCAGCACCCAAACGGCACCACGGGTGGCACAAACACCTTTTGCGCTTCCAACATAACACATAGAACCCTTTTGATCAGCCTCGGGACTCCCGATTTAAGGATAGACCTCTAATTCAAAAACAGACATATTTAGGCTTGAAAATGTGTCGCAAGGGGACAGATAACCCCAATGGTACCCAAATGGCACTGCGGGTGGCACAAACACATTATACGCATCCAACGTAACATGTAGAAACTGCTTGTGCATCTGCGTGACTCTTGATTTGAGTATAGGACCCAAATTCAAAAACAGGCACACTTAGGCTTGAAAACGTGTCACGAGGTGGCGGGTACTCCTAGCCACACCCAAACGGCATTACTGGTGGCACGAATACCTCGTGCGTATCCAACGTAACACGGGACTCTCGGTTTGAGGATAGGACACGAAATCGATAACTGACACACTTAGGCTTGAAAACGTGTCGAGGGCACCCCCAGTGGCACCCAAACGGCCCTGCGGGTAGCATAAATAATTCGTGCACATCCAATGTATCATGTAGTAACCACGCGCGTAGCCGTGGGGGACTCTCGGTTTGAGGTTAGGACCCAAAATAATAAACATGCACAGTTAGTTCAATGGACGGGGGGTGGGCACCAACAACGGCACCCAAACGACATCGTAGGTGGTATGAACACCTTGTGTATGTCCAACGTAACACGTAGCAATTGGTCGCGTAGCTGCGGGACTCCCTATTTGAGGATAGGACATGTAAAAACTCGACTGTGTGATAATTGATTAAATTTATTCGCAAGTTTCCAATTTGGCACACTTATTTAATTAGAGTCCATTTTCAAACCAAATTAATCCATCCCCTAAACATGCATCTAAAAGTGCGTGTGTCAACCCATAAATAAATAAAGCACGTGACACAAATATTCAGAAAAAATCCCTGAAGGGCAAAACCTTTTATTTCTAGAACTTTGAAGAATTTACAAGACCATTGACTTACATACAACCTGATAATCATCCACAAGTGTAACGCACGGTGTCTTCGTCAAACCTCCAAAGCAACGACTAGAAATATTGACACAGAAATACCCGCAGGTGTCGGTTCTGATGTCGTTGGCTGGAACTTTCCCTTTCCAGGAGGGCAGCAATGAAGAAGAAAACGGCTTCTCCACAAGATTGAAACTTTATAAGGACTCCCTTCACAATAGCACGCAACTGTCGGTTGTAGAGTTTTCCCCACAAAGAATAAACCAAAGCAAAATATGTTCTTGGGTTCCACAAAACAATTCACATAAAAGTAATTGGGATTTTGTGAATTAAAAACAAAACATTTGAACCCTTAAAATTGTTGGAGAAAAACTTTCTGCCAAAAGGTATTGAATTAAATCTAGGCAGATACACAAAAGTTTCAAAAGAATAAGACTCTTAAAAGTTGAAACTGTTCTCCACGTTTTTCAGGAGCCCTTTTTATACAAAATTTGAGTCGGTCAAAGGATAAGCATTACAGCAGCGTGTCAGCCAAAAATCCATCTCGCTCGAACGAGAATGACATCTCACGCGAACGAGATCGCGTGTCGTTCGAACGACTACGCGCGACTTCCCATTGTCGTTCGAATGAGATTGATATCTCGCTTGAATGACCTTGACATCGAAACCGAGGTACGTTTACCGCTGAAGCAGTTTTTCACAAAACTTTTCAAAACAAAACTTTCTCTTAATAAAAATTATAAAACCTCTTAAAAAACATTTTTATATAAAAGCTTTTTAAAACCCTTTTAAAAATATCCCAACACTCTTAATATGAAATGTAAATGAAACTTTAAAACAATATCTTACCAAAGTTCATATTGTTGGGCTTGAATGTTGAAGACCACTTGTAATTCGGATTCGTCCTTTGTAGATGAAAACTTCTTCAATTCTTCGATGAATTGTAGCGGTATACGACATAATTAATTGTGACGGTCTTATACAAAATATCTCCTTATAAATCTCCCCCTATGTCTATGCCGATACATACATAAAAATATCCGAATTATCTAATACCAAAATGCCTATACAAATCTACCCTCCTATGAATCCCAAAACTGAAAAGGTAAAATTTGCAAGTTCTCAAATTTTTCTTCAACATCAAAACTCTCAAAGCTTTTCTCATCAGGGTGTGCAACATCATGATCTTCAATCTTTGTACCTACACACATGAGACAAAGCAAAAACCTTCGTGACGCATCGAGTTTGAAATGATATAAGAATAAAGCATTAATAATCAAATCTCCCCCATAATGAAAAAACTCCCCCATAACATGATAATTCTTTCTCCCCTTTTTTATGATGTCCCAAAATAGACAAATAAGAAGAAAAAAATCCAAATATGGAGTGTCACGATAAAATACATAGCAAATGTGGATCAAACTACGCGCATGCAAAGGAGTGTCCCACAAACATCCACAAACTATTTTTGGATTTTTCAATTTTTATACAAAAATAAGATACAAAAAAAATCACACCATGGATTTAAACTCAAACAACCATGTCATGGAAATGGAATGAATGGGTGTGAACACATTCAATAGGTAAATCAACTCAATCAAGCATATGTGCACGATGCATATGTGTACCCCTAACGAACGAACATCAAAAGTATCCTTAGGTGAAAAGATTGTTGAATTTAGATGACATCGTCTTATACAAATCAACAAATCAAAGTCAAAATGATTTCCACCCCAATAACGTCCAAAACTATTTAGTGCATTTTCAAGAATTTCAAGGACATGCAAACCCATTATAAAATCTCTAACCAAACACCCTCATATATATTTTCTTTTTGGAGGTAATCTAAATTCTCAAACTTTGGAGAATTGGTGCAAAAACCTAAATGGCCCATAATTGGCATGAATTTCTTTTTATTGCCTTTAAATTTTTTTTCGAGCTTTTTTAAACCTCTTTGGACCCCAAATAATAAAATTCCTCCATTTTTTAGGTCCAATTTAACGGTGGCTTAGTATTCGCAAAGGCAAAATGAACCTTTCCCAGCCCTTCCCCGTTCAAACAAAGCACACGACTCACAAAACGGTTCTTATATGCACAATTTCCTTATCAAAATTTATCGCGTGGTTCGTTTTAAAGGACAAGATTGAAGTGAAAACACCCAACCAACACGTGATAAGACAAGCACAATAATCAAACAAATCCGTGCATGGGTGCAATAAAGGAAATCATGAGTCAAACATGTAGGAAGTAACACTAAATTACATCTCAATGATTCCAAACATGGTAAAGCACATGGATGAATTGGCCTACTATCTCAAAACACTATCAAATAGTCACATGAAGAATGGAATGATGTTGTGATTTGGTCATCCTAAGTGTTTATCCATAAAAGGTGCAAACAAAATACAAAAATCTTTTTGGATTTTCAAATTTGACAAAAAAAAATATATGAATGGACACTCAAAACGTAGAAAATCTTTTTGTATTTTTAAAAAAAATTTCAAAACAAAAAATATATACAAAAAGTACATGTCATTACACTAGCAAATATATATCATGAAACCACAACTAGTGTATGACAAACATGCAAACACAGTCATCTATATGATATGGAAAGAGAAGAATCATGTGTAAGGAAACGGGAATTAACTATTCTAAAATCTAGTGTATCCTAAAGTGATTTCCTAACCCAAACGGATGTAACACGTTGACACGGGTTTTTGGGAACCAACAAAATACTAGACTTCAAATTCCTAGGACCTCTTCCAAGATCAAAACAAAATCTCCTAAGGTGACCTTTCCTACCACAATATGAACATGTGTAAACGGGTGGAACGACACCTAAAGTGTGATCTTTTCTAACATCCTTGGAATTAGTTGACCCTATAAAACAAATAATGGTTTTGACTTTAGCATTAGAATCATGAGAACACGATGAGCCATTACCATCCCTATCAAACCTACTTAAGTCTGTCAAATCATTTTTTAACTTCATAATTTTTGACTCAATCAAAGAATTAGACTCTTCCAAAGACAGGGATTTCTTTTTCAAATTTTCAATTAAACTTAACAGTTTATCGCGCTCATCCTCAATTAAAACAAACTTATCCCTAAGAGTCTTTTCACGTGCCGTAAAATCATCGATTAATTTTTTATCCTCGACGGCACAAACGAGAACCCTAGAATTTTTTAAGTCCTCTAATTCCTTCTCTAAAATAAGGACTCTCTCATCACTCTTCTTTTTGGAAATTTTCAAAGAATAAAAATCAATACACAAATTACCAAAGTGCTCACGACAAATATCACTTTGAGTTTGAAACGCTTGCAAATATTCAATCTTACTTTTAAAGAGAGAATTTTCTTTTTCCAAAACTTTAATTCTTTTGCAAAGTTTCAAATTCAAACTTTTTAATTTTTCAGCACAGTCGTCAACTTTTTCAAAAATAGGCTCCTCATTAAATGGGCGTTCCATTGAAAAATTGCGATTTTTCACAAAGCTGATTTAAAAAAAAAAATCAGTATCACACAAATTTTGCGAAAAATAGGAATACACAATAGATTAGAGCAACCCGCTCTGATACCAATTTGTAAAAACGCGACTGTGTGATAATTGATTAAATTTATTCGCAAGTTTCCAATTCGGCACACTTATTTAATTAGAGTCTATTTTTAAACCAAATTAATCCTTCTCCTAAACATGCATATAAAAGTGCATGTGTCAACCCATAAATAAATAAAGCATGTGACACAAATATTCAAGAAAAATCCCCGAAGGGCAAAACCTTTTATTTCTAGAACTTTGAAGAATTTACAAGACCATTGACTTACATATAACCTGATAATCGTCCACAAGTGTAACGCACAGTGTCTTCGTCAAACCTCCAAAGCAACGACTAGAAATATTGACACAGAAATACCCGTAGGTGTCGGTTCTGATGTCGTCAGCTAGAACTTTCCCTTTCTAGGAGGGCAGCAATGAAGAAGAAAACGGCTTCTCCACAAGATGTGAACTTTTTAAGGACTCCCTCCATAATAGCACACAACTGTCGGTTGTAGAGTTTTCCCCATAAAGAATAAACCAAAGCAAAATATGTTCTTGGGTTCCACAAAACAATTCACATAAAAGTAATTGGGATTTTGTGAATTAAAAACAAAACATTTGAACCCTTAGAATTGTTGGAGAAAAACATTCTGCCAAAAGGTATTGAATTAAATCTAGACAGATACACAAAAGTTTCAAAAGAATAAGACTCTTAAAAGTTGAAATTGTTCTCCACGTTTTTCAGGACCCCTTTTTATACAAAATTTGGGTCGGTCAAAGGATAAGCATTACAGCAGCGTGTCAGCCAAAAATCCATCTCGCTCGAACGAGAATGACATCTCGCACGAACAAGATCGCGTGTCATTCAAACGACTACGCGCGACTTCCCATTGTCATTCGAACGAGATTGATATCTCACTTGAACGACCTTGGCGTCAAAACCGAGGTACGTTTACTGCTGAAGCAGTTTTTCACAAAACTTTTCAAAACAAAACTTTCTCTTAATAACAATTATAAAACCTCTTAAAAAAACATTTTTATATAAACGCTTTTTAAAACCCTTTTAAAAATATCCCAACACTCTTAATATGAAATGTGAACGAAACTTTAAAACAATATCTTACCAAAGTTCATATTGTTGGGCTTGAATGTTGAAGACCACTTGTAATTTGGATTCGTCTTTTGTAGATGAAAACTTCTTTAATTCTTCGTCGACTTGTAGTGGTATACGACATAATTAATTGCGACAGACTTATACAAAATATGTCCTTACAGGACACAAATTCGAAAATAGGCACACTTAGGCTTGAAAACGTACCACAGGGGCGGGCACTCCTAGTGGTAATGCAGATGGCATGAACATCTCTTGCGCATCCAATGTAACACATAGAAATTACCCACGTAGTTGCGGTACTCCTGATTTGAGGATAGGACCAAAAATCTTAAACATGCACAGTTTGGCTTGAAAAAGTGCCTTGGAGGGGGGGGGGGGGACTCCTAACAGAACTCAAATGGCATCGCGGGTGGCATTAACACCTCTTGCACTTCCAGCGTAACATATAAAAATTGGTCATCCAACCGCGGGACTCCTTATTTGAGGATAGGATATGAATTTGAAAACAGGCACACTTAGGTTTGAAAACATGCCGGGGGAGGGGAGCAAGCACCACCAGAGACGCTCAAACGTCACCTCGGCTGGAAATAACACCTCATGCGCGTCCAACTTAACACTTAACAACCATCTGTGTAGCATTGGGACTCCATCTTTGAGAGTAGGACCCGAATTTGAAAACAGACACACTTAGGCTTGAAAACGTATCACGGTGGAAAGGGAACCCCAGCGGAACCCAAATGGCATCATGGGTGGCACGAACACCTCGTGCGAGTCCAATGAAACACGTAGTAACCTCCAATGCATCTGCGGGACTCTCAGTTTGAGGATTGGACATGAATTCGTAAATAGGCAAACTTAGGCTTAAAAACATGCCGTGAGTGGCGGGCACCCCCAACGACACCCAAACGAAACCACGGGTGGCACGAACACTTCGTGCGCTTTCGAAGTGACATGCAGGAATAACCACATAGCTGATGGACACTCAGTTTATGGATAGGACCCAAATTTGAAAACATGCACACTAAGGATGGAAATCACACCGTGAGGAGGAGACCCCTAGCGGCACCCAAATGGCACCACGGGTGGCACGAACACGTCTTGCGTGTCCAACGTAACATGTAGAAGCTTCCCGCACGGTCGCGAGACTCTCGATTTGAGGATGGGACACAAATTTGAAAACACGCACACTTAGGCTTGAAAATGTGTCGCATGGGGACCTCAACGACACTGCGAGTGGCACCAATATCTCTTGCTCGTCTAATAAAGCACGTAGCAAATGATCGCACAGCCGCGGGACTCCCGTTTTATGGATATGACACGAATTCAAAAATAGGCACACCTAGGTATGAAAATGTGCGGTGGGAGGGGGCAACAACACCCAAACGGCACCATGGGTGGTACGAACACCTCGTGCGCATCCAAAGTAACACGAGCAACCGACCTCATAGCCACAGGACTCCCGGTTTGAGGTTAGGACCCGAATTCGAAAATGACACACTTAGTCTTTAAAACATGTCCCGGGGGGACCCCAATGGCTCCTAACCATTATTGTGGGTGGTATGAACACCTCGTGCACGTCCAATGTAATACGTAGCAACTAGTCGCGCAACCATAAGACTCCCAGTTTGAGGATTGGACCCGAATTAAAAAATTGACACACATAGGCTTAAAAACATACCACGGGAGGTGGATACCCCCAGTAGTACCCAAATGGTACCCCGTGTGGCATGAACACCTCGTGTGCGTCCAACGTAGCACATAGAAATCGTCTGCGTAGCCATGAGACTCCCGGTTAAAGGATAGGACCCAAAATAGTAAGCATGCCTAGTTAGGCTTGAAAACTTGCCGGGGGGGGGGGGGGGGCAGGCACCCCCCACGTCACCCAAACGACATCGTGGGGGCATGATCACCTCATGCACATCCAACATAACATGTAGCAACTGATCGTGCAACCGCGAGACTCCCAATTTGAGGATAGGACACGAATTCGAAAACATGCACACTTAGGCTTGGAAACGTGCTTCTGGGGACCGGACACCGTAGCGGCACCTCGACTAGAAAGAACACCTCGTGCACATCCAATGTAACAGGTAGCAATTGCTTGCACAGTAGCGGGACTACTTGTTTGAGAATAGGACCCGAATTCGAAACAGACACACTTAGGCTTAAAAACATGCCGCGGGGAAAAGGGCACCCCCAACGGAACCAAAGGTGGCATGTACACCTCATGTGCATCCAATGAAACACGTAGCAACCATCCACACAGCCGTGAGAATCCCAATTTGAGGATAGAATACGAATTAGAAAACATGCACACTTATGGTTTCAAACGTGCCGCGGGGGACGAGCACCCCCAACGACATCCAAATGGTACCATGAGTGGAACGAACACCTCTTGCACATCCAACGTAACACGCTACAACCGTCCACGCATTTACTGGACTCTCGATTTGATGATAGGACCCGAATTTGAAAACTGGCACACTTCAGATCGAAAACGTGATGCGGGGGGTGGTCACCCCCAACGACAATCAAACAGCACAGCGGGTGGCACGAACACATAGTGCGCAATCAATGTAACATGTAGCAACCTCCCATGAGCTGCGGAAATCTCGATTTGAGGATATGACACGAAATCGAAAACAGACACACTCATGCTTGAAAACGTGCTGCGGGGGGACGGGCACCCCCAACGGCACCCAAAAGGCACCGCGGTTGGCACGAACATCACGTCCTCATCCAACAAAACACGCAGTAATAGGATGCATAGATGTAAGACTCCATGTTTTAGGATAGGACAAGTATTCATAAACTGGCACACTTAGGCTTGAAAACGTGCTGTCGGGGGTACAGGACCCCCAACAAAACCCAAACAGCACCGCGGGTGGTACGAACACCTCATGTGCATCAAAGTGACACGTAGCAATAGATCGAGTAACCGCAGGACTCTCGATTTGAGGTTAGGACCCGAATTTGAAAATAAACACATTTAGGCTTTAGAACATGCCTCATGGGGGTGGGCACCCCCAGCGGCACCCAAACGGTACCGCGGGTGGCACGAACACCTCGTGCGCATCCAACTTAACATGTAGCAATAGTTGTGGAGCCACGGGACTCACAGTTTGAAGATAGGACCCGAATTGAATAAATAGACAAACTTAGTCTTAAAAACATGCTGGAGGTGGGGGCACCACTAATGGCACCCGAATGGCACCGTGTTTGGCATGAATATCTTGTGCGCTTCTAACGTAACACGTAGCAACTGGCCACGTAGTCATGGGAATCCTAGTTTGAGGATAGAATCCAAATTAAAAAAACGTACTTAGGCTTGAAAACGTGTTGCGGGGGGGCGGGCGCTCCTAACGACACCCAAACAGCAATGCAGGTGGCACCAACACCTCGTGTGCGTCCAACATAACACGTAACAACAACCCACGTAGACACGGGACTCCCGATTTGAGGATATGACCTGATTTTAAAACTAGGCACACTTAGGCAAGAAAACGTGCCATGAGAGGGCGGGAACCCCTAGTAAAACCCAAACTACATTGCAAGTGGCACAAACACCTCGTGCGCATTCAACGTAACATATAGCAATCGGCTGTGCAATCGCGAGACTCTCAATTTAAGGATTGGATCTAAATTCGAAAATAGGCACACTTAGGCTTGAAAACATGCCGCGGGTGATATGAACACCTCTTGCACTTCAAACATAACACATGGAACCCATTTGCACAGCCACGGGGCCCCCGGTTTGAAAATAGGACCCGAATTCGAAAAACAGACACATTTAGGCTTTAAAACGTGCTAGGAGGGGGCAAGAACCTGCAGCAGCACCCAAACGGCACCTCGGGCAGCACGAAAACCTCGCGCATGTCCAATGTAACACACATCAATCGCTCCCACAGCTGTGGAACTCCCGCTTTGAGGATAGGACATGAAGTCGAAGACATGCACGCTTAGGATTGAAAACGTACCGCGAGGGTTGGGCACCCCCAATAGCACCCAAACAGCATCGCATGTGGCATGAACACCTTGTGCGCGTTCAACGTAACATATAGAAACTATCCATATAGCTGTGGGACTCCCGGTTTGAGGATAGGATCCGAATTAAAAAATAGGCACAATTAGGCTTGAAAACATGCTAGGGAGGGGAACTTCTAACGACACCCAAACGATATCGCGGGTGGCACGAACATCTCGTGCACATCGAATATACCAAATAGAAATCACTCGCATAGTCACGGGACTTCCGATTTGAAAATAGGACATGAAGTCGAAAATAAGCACACTTTGGCCTGAAACCGTGCCACGGGGGACGGGCACCCCCAGTGGAACCCAAATGGCAACGCAGGTGACATGAACACCTCGTACGCATCCGATATAACATGAAGGAACTATCCTCTCCCTAATTGCACAGTTAGGCTTGAAAACGTGTTGTGAGGGAGGCCCAAACGGCATCGCAGGTGGCATTGACACCTTGTGCACATCCAACGTAAAACGTTGCAACCGATCGCCCACTCGCAGGACTCCCATTTTGACGATAGGACACGAATTTGAAAACAAACATACTAAGGCTTGAAAAAGTACCATGGGGGGCGGACACCGCTAGGGGCAACCAAACGGTACCTTGGTTGGGACGAACACCTTGTGCACGTCTAACATAACACGTTGCAACCACCTGCTCGTTAGCGGGACTCCTTGTTTGAGTATAGGACCCAAATTAAAAAACAGACACACTTAGGCTTGAAAACGTACCACAGGGGAGAGGGAACCCCCAACGGCACCGAAAAGACATCGCGGGTGGGACAAACACCTCGTGCACATCCAACAAAACATGTAGAAACCACCCGCGCATCTGCAGGACTCCCGATTTAAGGATAGGACACGAAATCCAAAATAGGCACACTTAGGCTTTAAAATGTGCCACGGGGGGCGGGCACCTGCAATGGCACCCAAATGGCACCGTAGGTGGAACAAACACATCGTGCGCAGTTGACGTAACATGTATCAATCGATCACATAACCGCTGGACTCCCGATTGGAGGATAGGACTTGAGTTCGAAAATAGGCACACTAAGGATTGAAAACGTACCGTGTGGTGGTAGGTGGGGTACCCCCAATGGCGCCCAAACGGCACTGCGGGTGGCATAAACAAGTCATGTGCATAAAAGTAACAAGTAACAATCGCCCGTGCAGCTGCTGGACTCCCAGTTTGAGTATAGCAACCGAATTCGAAAGCATGCACATTTAGGCTTTTAAACATGCTGCACGAGGGGGGGGGGGGAGGGGGAGCACCTACGTTGGAACTCAAACATCACCGTGAGTAGCACGAACACCTCGTTCATGGCTGACATAACATGTAGCAACTATCCACATAGACCCGAATTCAAAAATAGGCACACTTAGGCTTGAAAACATGTTGGGGAGGGGAACTTCTAGTGGAACCCAAACGGCATTGCGGGTGGCACGAACACCACATGCACGTCTAACAAAATACCTAGCTATCGATCGCATAGACGCGGGACTCTCGATTTGAAAATGGGATATGAAGTCAAAAACAGGCACACATTGGCTTGAAAACGTGTCGCGGGGAACGGGCACCCCCAGCGGCACCCAAATGGCAACGCGAGTGACATGAAAACCCCGTGCGCATCTAATACAACACTTAGGAACTGCCTGCGCCGCCCAAGACTCTCGGTTTGAGGATAGGACTCAAAATCGTAAACATGCACAATTAGGCTTGAAAATGTATCGCGAGGGGGTCCCAAAGGGCATCACGGGTGGCATGAACACCTCGTGCACATCCAACGTAAAACGTTACAATCAATCGTACAACCGCGGGACTACCATTTTGAGGATAGGACACACATTCGAAAAAAAGCACACTTAGGCTTGAAAACGTACCGCGGGGGGGCGGGCATCGCTAGCGGCACCCAAACGGTATCTTGGGTAGCTCGAACACCTTGTACGCATCCAACGTAACACGTCGCAACCACCTGCTCAGTAGAGGGACTCCTTGTTTGAGTATAGGATCCAAATTTGAAAACAGACACACTTAGGCTTTAAAATGTGCCGCAGGGAGAGGGCACCCCTAGCAGCATCGAAATGACATCGCAAGTGGCACGAACACCTCGTACGCATCCAACAAAACACGTAGAAACCGCCCGCGCATTTGCGGGACTCCCGGTTTGAGTATAATTTACGAATTTAAAAATTAGCACACTTAGGTTTTAATACTTTCCGCGAGGGGCAGACACCTGCAACGACACCCAAATGGCTCCATAGGTGGCACGAACACCTCGTGCGCATCCAACATAACATGTAGCAACTGGTCGCGCAGTTACTGGACTCCCAGTTTGAGGATAGGACTCGAATTCAAAAATAGGCACACTAAGGATTGAAAACCTGCCGTGGATGGGGGTGGGGCACCCCCAGCGGTGTCCAAATGGCACTGCGGGTGGCACAAACATGTCGTGCGCATCAAATGTTACGTGTAACAATCGCCTGAGCAGCCGCTGGACTCCCATTTTGAGGATAGGACACGAATTTGAAAACACGCACACTTAGGCTTTCAAACGTCTGGTGGGGGGAGAGCACCCCCATCGGAACTTAAAAGTCACTGCGAGTGGCACGAATACCTCGTGCGCATCCAGTGTAACATGTAACAACTATCCACATAGCCGCGGGACTCCCGATTTGGGGATAGGACCCGATTTCGAAAACAGGCACATTTAGGCTTGAAAACATGCTGGGGAGGGGAACTTCTAGCGGCACTTGCATATCTGGGGAGGGGAACGAACACCTCCTTCATGTCCAACATAACATGTAGCAATCACTTGCATATCTGCGGGACTCCAAATTTGAAAATAGGACACAAAGTCGAAAATAAGCACACTGTGGTTTGAAACCGCATTGCGGGGGTTAGGCACCCCCAACGGCACCCAAATGGCAATTCGAGTGTCATGAACAACTCGCGTGCATCCAATATAACACGAAGGAACTACCCGCGCCAGCTAGGACTCTCGGTTTGAGGATAGGACCCAAAATTGTAAACATGCACTCTTAGGCTTGAAAACGTGCCATGAAGGCGGCCCAAACGGCATCGCGGGTGGCATGGACACGTCATGCACATCCAACGTAAAACGTTGCAACTGATCGCGCAACCGCGGGACTCCCATTTTGAGGATAGGACACATATTCGAAAATAAGCACACTTAGGCTTGAAAAAGTACCGGGGGCACCTACAGCAGCACCAGAGCGGTACCTTGGCTGGCATGAACAACTTATGCGCATCCAAGGTAATATGTCGTAACCACCCACTAAGTAGTGAGACTCCTTGTTTGAGTATAGGACCCAAATTTGAAAATAGACACACTTAGACTTGGAAACGTGCCACAGGGGAGAGGGTACCCCTAGCGGTACCAAAACGGCATCGTGGGTGGCATGAACACCTCGTGTGCATCCAAAGAAACACTTAGAAATCGCCCGCGCATCTGCAGTACTCCCGATTTGAGGATAATACACAAATTAAAAAATAGTCACACTTAGGCTTTAAAATGTGCCACGGGGAGGGAACTGCAACGACACCCAAATGGCACAGTCGGTGGCACGAACACCTTGTACACGTCCAACGTAATATGTAGCAACAAGCCGCACAGCTACTGGACTCCCGGTTTGAGGATAAGGCTCGAATTCAAAAATAGGCACACTAAGGGTTAAAAACATGTCGTGGGGTGGGGCACCCCAAATGGAGCCCAAACGGCACTGCGGGTGGCACAACACATCTCATGCGCATCAAATGTAATGTGTAACACCCTCCCGGGTAGCCGCTATACTCTCGGTTTGAGTATAGGACACGAATTCGAAAACATGCACACTTAGGCTTTCAAACGTAGCATGGGGGGAGATCACCGCCATCGGTACTCAAAGGTCACCGCGAGTGGAATGAACACCTCGAGCTCATCTAATGAAACTCCTAGCAACTAGACGCACAGTCGCGGGACTCCCAGTTTGAGGATAGGACACAAATTCGAAAACAAGCACACTTAGGCATGAAAACGTGTCGCGGGGGAGGGGGCACTCCCAGCGGTACCCAAATATCATCGCGGGTGGCATGACCATATTGTGCACATCCAATGTAACATGTAGCAACCATTCGCATAGCCACGGGACTCCCGATTTGAGGATAAACCCGAATTCAAAAATAGGCACACTTATGCTTAAAAATGTGCCGCAGGGGGGTGGACACCCCTAGCAGCACCCAAACAAAACTTAGGGTGTCACAAACATCTCGTGCGTTTCCAATGTAACACTTAGCAACCACCCACGCAGTCACATAACTCCCAACTTGAGGTTAGGAACTAAATTCGAAAATAGGCATGTTTAGGCTTTAAAACATGCCGCGGGGGGTGGACACCCCAAGGGGCACCCAAATGGCACCGTGGGTGGCACGAACACCTCGTGCATGTCCAACGTAACATGTAGTAACCACCTGTGTAGTCACAAGACTCCTGGTTTGAGGATAGGACCCAAATTCAAAAATAGGCACACTTAGGGTTAAAAACGTGCTAGGGGCGGGCACTCCAGTGGCACCCAAATGGAACCACGGGTGTCATGAACACCTCGTGTGCATTCAACGTATCACGTATCAATCGACTGCATAGGTGTGGGGACTCCCAATTTGAGGATAGGACACGAATTAGAATACATGCACACTTTGGCTTGAAAACGTGCTACGGGGGGCGGGTGCCCCTTACTACACCCAAATGGTACTGTGGGTGGCACGAATACCTCGTGCGCATCAATTGTAACTCGTAGCAACCGATGGCATAATTGTGGGACTCTCAGTTTGAGGATTGGACAAGAGTTTAAAAATAGAGACACTGAGACTTTAAAACGTGCCATTGGAGGGCGGGTACCCACAGTGGCACATATACGGCACCGCAGTTTGCACAAACACCTCGTGTGCATTTAACGTAAAATGTATGTTTCGCTCGTATAGTCGCGGGACTCCCGATTTGAGGATAGGACCCAAAATTATAAACATGCACATTTAGGCTTAAAAATGTGCCGGAGGGAGCGGTCACCCCCAGCGGCACCCAAACGGTACCATGGGTAGAACTAACACCTCGTGCACGTCCAACATAACACGTCGCAAATGATCATGCAACCGTGGGACTCCCGGTTTGAGGATAGGACACGAATTAAAAAATAGGCACATTTTGACTTGAAAACGTGCCGGGTGGGCGGGTACCCCTAGTGGTATCCAAAAGGAACCGCAGGTGGCATGGACAACCCTTACGCATCCAACATAACAAGCAGAAACCTTGCACGCAATCGCGAGACTCTCAATTTGAGGATAGGACACGATTTCAAAAATAGGCACACTTTGGCTTTAAAACATGCCGCGGGAGGCATGCACACCCAACGGAACCCAAACGGAACTGTGGGTGGAATGAACACCTTGTGTGCATTCAACGTAACACGTAGCAACCAGTTGCATAGCCTTTTGACTCGCGTTTCGATTATAGGATTCGAATTCAAAATTAGGCACACTTAGAAAACATGTCGTGGGTGAGGGGGGACCCCTAGCGGCACCCAAACGGTACCGCGGGTGGTACGAACTCCTCATGCACATCCAAATTAACACGTAAAAACCGTTTGCACAACCACATGACTCCAAATTTGAGGTTAGGACCCAAATTCTAAAACAGGCACGCTTAGGCTTTAAAACATGCCCTCGGGGGGGGGGGGGGGGGGGGGGCACTCACCGGCACCTAAATGGCGCCGCGGGTGGCATTAACACCTCATTTTCATCCAAAGTTTCACATACCAACCTTCCGTATAGCCGCGATACTCCCAGTTTGAGTTTATGGCCCGTATTCGAAAAAATGCAAGTTTTGGCTTTAAAACATGCCGCGGGGTGGTGGGCACCCCCAGCGGCACCCAAACGGCACTAACACCTCATGCGCATCCAACATAACACGTATCAACCAAGGTTATAAAAAATACAGGGCGTGACCGAGGCGTGGAGGCCAAGCCTTAGAAGCCTAGGCGGGCCTTAGGCGTAAAAAGGCTTTTAGGCCTTTTAAAATATATTTTAATATTTATAAACATAACAAGGCTATTAAAAATACTAAAATTGTACATACCTTAAAAATATATGTTAATATATGCAAATTAAAATACTATTTGATTATTTTTGACGAGATATTGGTCCGGTTTGTAAAAAAATCTTTAAAAGGCGATATCGTTTCACTAAAACATTTTTGCTTTAAAAAAAGTGCACCTTAAGGTTTTACCAAGAATAAGGCGTAAAGTCTTAAGGCGGAGCATTTCTACCAAGTCTTAAGCCTAGGCGTGCCTAGACGGAGCCCTGGGGTGCCTTTTAGAGCACTGGTATCAACCAACCGCACAGTCGCAGGACTCCCGGTCTGAGGATAGGACCCGAATTCAGAAATAGACACACTAAGGCTTAAAAACGTTCTGTGGGTGGTGGTGGACACACCAAGTGGCCCCCAAATGGAATCGTGGATGGTGCAAACATCTTGTGCACATCTAGCGTAAAATGTTGCAACCGCCCACGTAGCCGCAGGACTCCCGGCTTGAGGTTAGGTCCCGAATTCGAGAACTGGCACGTTTAGGCTTTAAAACATGCCATGGGGGGTGGGCATCCCCAACGGCACCCCAATGGCACTGCGGGTGGCACGAACACCACGTGCACGTTTAACGTTAGACCTGGCAAAATGAGGCACGACACGATAACACGACACGAACCGACACGAAGTTATAAGTTAATGGGTTGGCCCTTAATGGGTTCGGGTCATATCGGTGCCAACCCGATAAGACACGATAGTTAACGGGTCGGGTTAGGGTTGACCCCCTTCACCCGTTAATACCCGATAAAACCCGTTAATACCCGATAATTTAAGTAAATGAGATATTTTTTTGTAACTTATAGATAATTTATGTAGCATAATGTTAATTTAATCATAATGAATTTTACTAATTGAGAGATTTTGTAATGTCAATGAATTAATAGATCTATTTGGGTTCAAATATGAGATAATATGTCAACTTGTATACAATTAAAAGTAATTCATTTTCTTAATGGGTATTAACGAGTGAACACGACACGAAACGATAACATAACGGGTCGGGTTTGGGTATGATTTTTTCACACGATAAAAAAGTCACCCGTTTAGACACGAACCCAATAAGACCCGAACACGATAAAAAACGACACGAACACGACTCGAAACGACCCATTGACAGGTCTATTTAACGTAACATGTATAAACTAGCCGCGCACCGCGGGACTCCCGTTTTGAGGATAGGACCCGAATTCGAAAATAGCCACACTTAGGCTTGAAAACGTGACATGGGGGGAGGCACCCACAACGGTACCCAAAAGGCAACACAAGTGACACGAACATCTCGTTCGCTTCCAATGTAACATGCAACAACTACCCGCGCAACTACGGGACTCTTGATTTGAGAACAGGACCCGAAATCTTAAACATGCACAGTTAGTCTTGAAAACGTGCCGCGGGGGGCGGGCACCCCCAATGGGATCGCAGGTGGCATGAACATCTCATGCGTGTCTAACGTAACACGTAGAAATCGGCCGCACAGTCACGGGACTCCCGATTAGAGGGTAGGACACGAATTTGAAAACCTGCACACTTAGGCTTGAAAACATGCCGTTGGGGGGAGGGGCCATCGCCAACGGCACACAAATGACACATCAGATGGAAAGAATACCTTGTGCACGTTTAACATAAAAGAAACCAACTGAGCGCGTAGCAGCAGGACTCCCTGTTTAAGGATATGACCCGAATTTGAAAATATGCACATTTAGGCTTGAAAATGTTCCGCGCGAGAGAGGGCACCCCCAGTGACACCCAAACGGCACCGCGGGTGGCACGAACACCTTGTACACATCCAATGAAACACGTAGCAACCACCCGCACAGCCGCGGGACTCCCTGTTTGAGGATAGGACACGAATAAAAACATGCACAATTAGGCTTGAAAAAATGATGCTGGGGACGGGCACCCCCAACGGCACCGAAACGGAATCGTAGGTGACATGAACACCTTGTGTGCATCCAACATAACTCATAGAAATCGGTCGTGCAACCGCGGGACGCCCAGTTTGAGGATAGGACACAAATTCGAAAACAGGCACTCTTAGGCTTGAAAACATGCCCGTAACAAGTAGCAATGACGCCAACGGCACTCAACTGTAACCGCGGGAGGCACGATCACATTGTGTGCGTCCAACGTAATAAGTAGCAATGACCCGCGTAACTGCAGGACTCATGGTTTGAGGATAGGACCCGAATTCGAAAACAGGCACACTTAGGATTAAAAACGTATCGGGGGGGGGGGGGGGGGGGAACCTCAGATGCACCCAAATGGCACCACGGGTAGCATGAACATGTCGTTCACATCCAATGTAACATGTAGTAACTGCCCGCTTAACCGCGGGACTCCCGATTTAAGGATAGGACACAAATTCGAAAACAGGCACACTTAGGCTTGAAAACGTGCTGGGGGGATGGCACCCAACCTGCAATGCGGGAGACACGAACACCTCATGATCTTCCAGAAAAATACATAGCAATCGGACACGCAGCCGTGGGACTCCCCGTTTTGGGGATAGGACACGAATTCAAAAACAGGCACACTTAGGCATGAAAACGTGCCGCAGGGGGAGGGGGACCCCCAGCGGAACCACGGGTGGTGCGAACACCTCGTGAACATTCAAAATAACACGTAGAAATTGATTACGTAGCCACGGGACACTCGATTTGAGGTTAGGACCTGAATTAAAAAATAGACACACTTAGGCTTTAAAAGATGCTACGGGGTGGTGGATGGGTGTGTTTGTGTGTGTGTGGGGGGGGGGGGGGGGTGGGGGGGGGGGAGGTCATCCCCAGCGACACCCAAACGGCACCATGGGTGGCATGACCACTTCTTATGCTTCCATCATATCACATAAAAACCACTTATGCAGCTGCAGGACTCAGGGTTTGAGGATAGGACCCGAATTGGAAAACAAAACACATTTAGGCTAGAACTTGTGTTGCGAGGGGCGGGCACCCAAACGGCACCATACGTGGCACGAACACCTCGTGCGCGTCCAACATAGAATGTAGTAAACGTTTACACAGCCGCGGGACTCCCGGTTTGAGGATAGGAACCGAACTCAAAAATAGGCAACTTAGACTTGAAGACGTGCCGCGGGGGGAGGGCACCCCCAGTCGCACCCAAACGGCATCGCGGGTGGCACGAATACCTCATGCGCATATAACGTAACATGTAGCAACCTCTCTCACAACTGCGGGACATTCATTTTGAGGATAGGACACGAATTCGAAAACAGGCACACTTAGACTTGAAAACGTGCTGGGGGGACCCCATTCGAACGTAAACGGCACCTCAGGTGGACAAACACCTTGTGTGCGTCCAATATAACACGTAGCGATCGGATGCACAGCTGCGGGATTCTCGATTTGAGGATAAGACACAAATTCAAAAACAGGCACACTTAGGCTTTAAAGCATGTCACAGGGGGGCGGGCACCCCCAGCGTCACCCAAATGGTACCGCGGGTGGCACAGACACCTTGTGCGTGTCCAACGTAATACATAGTAATCGCCCACGTAGCTGCGGGACTCTTGGTTGGAGGAAAGGACCTGAATTTGAAAACAGACACACTCAGGCTTGAAAACATGCCGCGGGAGGGGGCACCCCCAGCGGCACCTAAACATCACCGCGGGTGGCACGAACATCTCGTGCATATCCAACGTAACACGTAGCAACCATTCACATAGCCACATGACTCTCAGTTTGAGGATAGGACACGAATTTAAAAACAGACACACTTAGGCTTGAAAACGTGCCACTGGGAGGTGGGTACCCCCAGCGGCACCCAAATGGCACTGTAGGTGGCATGAACACCTTGTGCCCGTATAATGAAACATGTACCAACCGTCCACACATACACGGGACTCCCGCTTTGAGTATAAGACCCAAATTAAAAAACAGGCACACTTAGGCTTTAAAACGTGCCGCGGGGGGTGGGGGCACCCCCAGAGGCATCCAAACGGTACTGTGGGTGGAACAAACACCTTGTGTGCATTGAACATAACACGTATAAACCGATCATGCAGCCGCGGGACTCTTGATTTGAGGATAGGACTCGAATTCGAAAATAGGCACACGTAGGAATGATAACATCCCGGGGGGGGGGGGGGGTTGTGTGTGTGGAGGGAGGGTCACCCCTAGCGGCACAAAAAGGAACTACGGGTAGCACAAACACCTTATTGTGTCCAATGTAACACGTAGTGACCGTTCTCACATCCACGGAACTACTGATTTGAGGATAAGACCCAAATCGAAAATAGGCACACTGAAGGCCTGAAAATGTGTCACAGGGGGACGGGCACCCGTTGAGGAACTCAAAGGGAATCGTGGGTGGAACTAACACCTCGTGTGCATCCAACATAACATGTTGCAACCTTTCGTGTAGCCTCAGGACTCTTGGTTTGAGGATAGGACCTAAATTAAAAAACAGATACACTTAGGCTTGAAAACGTACCGCAGGGGGTGGTGGTGGTGATGGTGGTGGTGGTGGTGATCTCCCCAAAGGCACCCAAACGTCCCCACGAGTAGCATGAATTCCTCATGTGAATTCAACATAACACGTAGCAACAGTTTTCATGGATGCTGGACTCCCGTTTTGAGGATAGGACACGAATTCAAAAATAGGCACACTTAGGCTTGAAAAAGTGTCGCGGGGGAGGAGCACCCCGAGCGGCACCCAAAAAACACCGTGGGTGGGATGAACACCTCGTACGTATTCAACATAATCCATAACAATCAGTCGCACATCTGCGGGATTACCAATTTGAGGATAGGACACGAATTCGATAACATACACACTTAGTCTTGAATACATGCCGCGTGGGTACGGACATCCCCAACGGTAGCCAAATGGCACCGCGGGTGGCATGAACACCTTGTCCGCGTCTAACATAACAAGTAGTAACCTCTAGCGCAACTGCGATACTCCTTATTTGAGGATAGGACACAAATTCTTAAACAAGCACACTTAGGCTTAAAAACATGCCGCGGGGGGGGACCCCAGCGGAACCCAACCAGCACTGCGAGTGGAATGAACACCTTGTGCATGTCCAGCATAACACGTAACATCCGAACATGCAGCCGTGGGACTCTCGATTTAAGGATAGGACACGAATTCAAAAACATGCATACTTAGGCTTGAAAACGAATTGCAGGGGGGAGGGACCCTCAGCAGCACCCAAACGACACTGTAGGTGGCATAAACACCTCGTGAACATCCAACATAATATGTAGCAACCGACAGTGCAACCACATAACTCTCGGTTTGAGGATAGGACACGAATTCGAAACAATCACACTCAGGCTCAAAAATATGTCGCGGGGTGGGGGGCACCCGCAATGGAACCCAAACAGCACTGCGGGTGGCATAAACACCTCGTGCACATCCAACATAACACATAGCAACCTCCCACATAGCTGCGGGACTCTCGATTTGAAGAAAGAACTTGAATTCAACAACAAGAACACTTAGGCTTGAAGACGTGTCCGGGGGCACCCACAGCGGCACCCAAACGGCACCGCGGGTGGCATGAACACCTCGTGCTCGTCCAACATAACACGTAGCAACTGCCTGTGCAGCTGCGGGACTCTCGGTTGAGGAAAGGACCCAAACAACCCATATTTTTTTTATTATAGTTAAATAGGGTTATGGCCAAAGTCCATGACCATTTGTTTTTTTATCGCAGTTAAAAATTGGGTCACGGCGTAGAGCCATGACCATATTTCTCATTAACCTCCCTTAGTCATGGCCTATATCCGTGACTAATGAGTTGTCTCTCCATATTCGTCACGGTCTATACTTGTGATTAAAGTTTTCCTATGCAAGTATGGATTAAGACTAGGAGCCATAACCAAATTTGTCTCCCAATTTTTTCCACGGTCTATAACCGTGACTAATATTTTTCCATACTGGTGTGGGTCACGGCTTAGAGCCGTGACCAATTTATTATTGCCCCCATCCGTCACGGTCCATTACAGTGACTCCATTTTTCCTATCTATGTGTGCGTCACAACCAGGAGCTGTGACCAGGTGTATGGTTAGGTCATGACCAATCTACGCAACCATCATCCGTGATGACAAAGATTCGTGACCCCCTGTTTGGTCAAGGATTTAGTTCGTGACCCACAAAAATGGTCGTGCTCAATTTGGTCACGGCTCTGGGCCACAACCCACAGGCCTGGTCATGACCAAACTCCATGACCATTTGTAGGATTTGGTATAGTGTTAATGGTTTCAAATTGAGTGGAAAGGTTTTGAAGTTTGGAAGCCTTAACATCAATTTTACCTTCGTGGGTGAGTTGGAGTATGTCCCATGCCTCCTTAGACCACACGTCATAATCTGGTGGAATTCCTCTGATGTGACCGCATTAAAAAGAGCATTTAAACCTGGAGAATTAAAATTTTCTAGCTTAAGCTCATCCTTATTCCATCTTTATATGATTTTAGGAACATGAACTTCTCCTTTTAGACACGTTGGTGGAGACCACCCTCTAATGAAAGATTTCCAAACCCTCTCAACTAACGACTTAAGTGATGACCTCATATGCACTTTCCAGTACGCGTAGTTAGAA
The DNA here is from genome assembly GCA_949130495.1 of Sambucus nigra. Taxonomy (NCBI): domain Eukaryota; kingdom Viridiplantae; phylum Streptophyta; class Magnoliopsida; order Dipsacales; family Adoxaceae; genus Sambucus; species Sambucus nigra. Next base: position 110,312,688 of record OX422221.1, on the reverse strand, counting down.
CCATAAAAAATAGGAAACCTCGAAATTGACAAATTTTCCATATTCTACCCTAAAAGGATCTAACACGACAATTAAGTGCACCCCCTCTGATACCACTTGATAAAACAAAATTCTATGAATATGGGGTGATGGTTCCGAATTTTTAATTCTAACTATTTCTTTAAATTTAAATTTTCACTTCTTAAATAAAATTTCAATTCAAGTTAAAATTTATGCAAACCAAAGTAAACATGAATTTTTCCAAATTAAACATTTTCTTAAGCATACACAACCCAAATTCATTAAGCACCAATTGCACCATTTTCGTGATTAAACCAATTTTATCTTGCTAAACCTAAGCATGCATCTATGTGAGAATTTGCAAGATAAAATACACAAATACAATGCTGCGATGTACAAGGAAAACCCACAATGGAAAAAACCTCGGACGACCCAGCCACAAGTCCAATAAGTATGGATTTAATACAAGGACACGCCAAAAGACTTACTCAACGACTTGACTCCCTCACAAGCCTTAACGTTCTTGATTCCTTCTGCGTAGTGACAATGCAGGAGTCTGCTTACATCTCGGAGTCCACTGATGGGGCACTGCTACTGTCAAACATACGGAGTCCACAGTATGTATCAATAAACACGGAATCCTCCATAAGAAATAATCTCAATGATGTAGAGAATAAAAAACCCGGTGCCAACACTTGATCTCCAACATATATCATGTTGAGGGTTGGATTATGAAGTGATTTGGTTGTAAACTTGTGTTTTGGTTGAAGGATTAAACCATGAATTAAGAACAAAGTTTTCTACGAACTTTTTTAAGGTTTTTCTATTTTAGAAGATGGAAAAGTCTTAAACTTGGATGAATTTCTTGGAGAGAATTTTTTCTCTAAACGCTTGAAAAGTTCATTCTGAAAACTGCACTCCCGCACTACATAAATGAATTTGAAAAAGTAGTGTTAGGTTAATAAAAAAATTGCATGAAGAAATTGTCATTTTTTAAAAACTGCTCCAATCATTTGAATGGCATTCCACTCTCGTTCGAATGACATAGCCATCTCATTCGAACAAAATAAGAATGAAACTTCTAACAATAAAGTATTATAAGCCAAAAGTGACCTCGTTAGATGTCTCATTGAAACTACCACAAATCTCAATCGAACGACCTAGGAAAGTCGGTTTAACAACTTAGGAAAAATTGAAGTAATTTTCTAGAAACAATATAAAGTCATTTTAAAATAGCTGAACAAAAATTTTAACACTCTACACAAAATTTCCAAATCAAAACGTAATATAGGCATTCATACCTCAGAGATTCTTGGACTGTTGATGACGAAACATGGAACGAAACACGACATAAGATGTGATCTCTTTGACTTGACCACTACATCTTCAACAAAGTGCCATAGTCTTGAAGTCTCACAAATACAACTTTTATACTATGACTCAAATAGTTTTGTCGAGAATTAAGCCAACGCATACAAATTGACTCAATTGAAAATTTATCCTTACATATTCTGCCCCAAAACCATTAACACTAGAATGTGAAATAGTAAAAAAATAAAAAGAGGGAGGGATGGTTTACCAATGGAGTGGCTGGAGATGGAAGCCGAGAAGGATGTTTTGGAGAGTAAGAAAAGATAGGGTATTTGGAGAGCCGAGGTTTTCGATAGGGGGTTTAGGGTAGAGGGTTCGAAGCAGGAGTCAGGGAATTTCAGAGGATCGTAGGTAGGCTTGAGGTGTTTTTACTGGGTTATTCTAATTTCTATGTAAAACTACGTAGTTTTTATACCTCCTTTATTTCTTTTGCAACAAACTAGTAAAAATTCTTGTAATAGGTATTCACATAAAAAGTAAAAAAGGGCGAAAAATCCTCCCACCTATATTTTAGCCATGAAAAAAGATATCCCTTACTAAAAATAGATATTTTGTAATGAAATAATTCATTGCAAAATGTTTATGGTACACATAATCTTTTTTGTAATGAAAAATATTTTCCTTGCAAAAAATACACTTTCTGCAATGAAAATTATATCCTTGCAGAAAAAATCCTTGCAAAATCTACATTTTTTTTTGTAGTGCTATTCTATATTCTAAGCTAAAAAGCGCTAAATAATAAAAATTTGTTTAGGAAGAATGAAGATCTATCTCCTTATCGATTGCTCATTGAAAGGAATATTTGATTAGAAAAAATCAAAACCCTTGAAAACGAGAAAATTAAAAATTTCAATGAGCTTCTTTTTGTAAAAAAGGAAAATGTTTTGCTTCAAGCCTTGGAAGCTCATGGTCATTCCCTCTTTGCTAAATTAAAAACCATTGATGTTGACTTTAGTGACCTCCTAGACTTTATTGATGAACCAAAAGACCAAAAGTGAGTATCTAAAGAAGAGGATGAATGTTTGTCTATTTAAAGAAAAGAAAGAGATGATTTGACCATCTCGCTGGATAATTTGAAAAAGGAATACGAAATTTGTGAAAAATCTAATGTTAATATTTTAAAAAATATTGAATATCTTTAAAAGGTTTGGATTCTAGCACATTAAAGATTCCAGGAGGATAGACGATTTTTTTCAAACCTCATCATCAAATGAGACAATATATAAAGAAACTATTCCAAAAATTTCCCAAATTAAAAGGAAACATGTCCAAAATAATTTGAAGGGGAAGAAAATTGTATCTCCCATTTGTTCTAACAAGTATCCCACACTTATGCTTAAGAGACCCACAATGGACTTTGTTTGTTCTTATTATCACAAAAGGTTCATTATAAGAACATTTGTTCTTTATTCGAACAAGGTTCAACATTTTGATAAAATTGTTCCCAATACATGTCCTAATGTACATCATCCTAAGGTTTATAGATGTGATAATTGTATAGGAAATGACATTTGAGAGAATTTTTTTATTTGATAAATCAACCTTCCACTTTCATAATGATAGGAAAAATTATAGATTTGGTAGGAATAACAATTTGGGAAAACCAAATGAACATCATAGTCATGTTGATAGAAAAAAGGGTCAAAATTTTTGCAAATACTCCCAAGATTCAACCTATTTCCATTTCTCCTCATGTTATACAAATATGGATTAGGAAGGATCATTTACATTTTGTAGATTTGGAGATAAGACCAGATGACTTATTGATCCCCATCTACTTATACTAGTTAAAAGGTTTCTTTATGAGCTTAGGACTATTTGAAATGCATATCTTGTTCCTAATCTCATTCTACTTTGTTAAAATGATGTATTTGACTTATTTGCACGTGATGTTTGTATCTTAATTGTGTTATGACTATGAACTTTACACTTAGAATTCGAAAGCTTTAATAATATATGGTTTTTCAAAAGCTTTGTGTAAATATTATAATTCGTCTCACTTACGGTGTACTACATTTTAGAGCATTATCTTATGTACTAAATAACAAAACACTTTTGAGTAATGCTTTATGAAAATTTCAAAATGTATGTGAATTAAAAAGGGTATCATTTTTACCTTTGTATATGTAAGATTTGTATCTTCGTGATTGGAGGTGAAATTTTTTATATATGTCAAATTCATGAGAGATGATGGAGTAAAGTCTACAACTTTGTTTGGATAATACTACCTTTGAAAATTAGAATTAATATTCCATCATAGTAATGAATGTTTTAAAGATTAGATCCATCCAAAAATTAAAATTATATCTATAGTGTTAAATAAAGGTTTTAATAATAAATCCCTTAATGAGATAGAGAAAAATGCTAGTTAAAGATTTAACTTTTTTTGGGGGAAAATAAGGTTTTTTCAATAAAAAAACTCATTTAAAATTTGAAATTCCCAAGTAAAACTTCTCCTTTGATAGTTGTTTTGATTTCATTGGACAAATGCTCATATTTGTACACTTACTTCTTTCACATAAGTTATCTCCTATGTGATCTTTTAGATTAACTTGAAAAATATGTTATGAATCTTTTACAAGCTAGTTTATTCTCTCTATATAGAGTCTTTAGAATAACCATTTAAATCCTAACTTAAAAATTCATAATGCAAATATATTAAAATTTAATTTTTTAAGTCATTTTAGGAAGCAAATCATATGAGACTATTCAATTGGAATTATTTGACTTGTTCCTTATGTTGAACCCTCAAATTTAAGTCTTTGGGATTTTTCGAGTCAATTGTGTGACCATCCAAGGGTTACCTCAATGACAAATGACATTGCTACAGCGAAGCTCGTAGCCTGCAATAAAGCTCACTGTAGCGATAGTACACGTTAAATGATACAGATCCTTCTTTTCCTCATCACTTTACCAAAAGCCTTTTCTCTCTCTTCGAATTACATATCATCCCTACTCCTATTTTTATCGACTTAACGATTTTTTTAGACGATTCTCTTGCTACTTCATCTTCTAGAAACCACATTGATGATGCTGGGATTTAGCACCACCAGGTAAGTGATGGTGAGCTCAAACAGTAGTACTTATGGCAGCCATAGAGATGCAAGTATATAAGTATGTAAGTGTATAGAAGGGGATGAGTATAAGAGGAAATTTGACAATGATATATAGTGGTTCAGCCAAATTGGCCTACATCCACTGTGAGTGTGTGATCCACTAAGTATGGGCACTAATGGCCTTGGATACAATGCACATAACCCTCTCTCTCTCTCTCTACTGTGTGTACAAGCAGAGTTTTAGCTAGGGCTACAGTTAATCTGATCGATCCCCTGTAGGGTTGGGGGTGACAAGTATATATAGGTCTTGGGGGGTGTAGTGTACCCCCCAAGTAAGCATGGTGCATGTGAATAATGATCTAGCCAATCCCCTGTTGACACCTGTAGATGCCAAATGATGACATAATATTCCCTCACGTGAGGGGGTGATTCGGTTGTAACGGTCTTCCACGTGTCATATGAGCCTCACGCGCACTGTTCCACGCGTCTCCCAAACCACGCGCTGTCATGATGTCACCCTCGGCCTATGAGCCGAGGCCGAGGGCAAAGTTTCTTCCGGCAGTGAGTCTGGCTTGATTCTGTCCTCGTACTGTCGTACCCTCGTAGGGTCGGCCGGAGCCTGGTGAGGGGTCGGCCCCTCGTAGGGTCGTCTGGAGCCTGGTGAAGGGTCGGCCCCTCGTAGGGTCGTCTGGGTCTGGTGAAGGCCAGTTGGGGCCTGGTGAAGGGTCGGCCCCTCTTAGGGTCGTCCGTTGTGGAGGCGATCCTCCTAGAACATAAACGGGTATATCAATCACCCCCCAGCCCTTAGCCATAGGTGCTGTTGAGATGGCTGAGGGATAGTGTTTTAAATGAGATGCAGGTATGATCAGTTAGGTGAGTGACACCTGGTTAGGTACTCATTGTTGTTCCAGTTTCCAAGGCATGACGGCTGCACACTGCGCTTGGGTCCTTGCACCCTAATGATGCCTTCCTCGTGGGCTGTGTCCTGCCTTGGTCAATGGGCCCACTCATTGCTAAGGTATTTAAGGTATTTTCAAACCCTCTTTCTTCCTTCTTCTTCTTCGCGCCTAAGCATTCTCTCTCTCTAGAATTTTCAGCCTACATCGCCATTTGCAGCCTTCGATTCTTCCAGGCCTAGCAGCGTTCTTGTTCTCTCCTCATCAGGTAACCTCTTTCATCCAGTGCTCTCTTTTTCTTTCACTTTCGTTTGTTTTTTAGGCTCGTAGGCGGCCATTTTCCTTAAGTTGTGCCATAACCTTTTCCGGTGTCTTTTCCGGTGTCTTCTCCGGTAACTGGCTCTTGGATGTTCTTGAGTGTTCTTGAGTGAAAACCTTTGAGTTCTTTGTTTAATCCAAAAGTCAAACCTGGTCCACTCCCCACTTGTTTGTAGCTAAATTAGCCAAGTCTAGTATAATTTCTTTAAGTGTTGGGTCTTCCCCTTAATGCTTAGGAGGCTTTACAACCTGGTGTCTGAATTCCCGTCTCTGAGAGAGAAACTATTTACCGAGATCAGACGAATAGAGGAAGAGGAAGAGAGGAGACGAGGGGCCGACCCTAATTGGGTACGACCCATTTTTCCCATTCCTCTTGCCACCATTAGACCATCTGAACCCTTTGAGTCTTGTGGGTCGTCGTCTCGTCCGGCCGAGATACCCAACCCAAGTGAGATGGACGAGGGAACCTCCTCTCCAACTGGTGCTGGAACTTCTGGTAGAAGGGACTCACCTGACCTTAGCCCTCCCTGAGAGGCCGAGGGTACGATCCCCTCTGAGGCTGTCCCTGTGACAACCCTATCCCCCAAAGCCTTCCGAGTAGCATTTCCTCAGGGTCCTCCTGCAGGTGATGAGGAGGATGAGGACGATGATACAAATGATGAGGTTGATACCTCCCATGCCTCGTCTTTTATCTCCTCTGTCAGGGATAGGGATCTTCTGATATGGAGGCATATTTACGGAGTGCCACCTGGGGTGACTATGAGGGTTCCCTCCGAGGATGAGAGGGTCTTTGAGGGTGAAGAGGGAGAAGTTGCAGTCTACGAGCAAATGTTCAAAGTAGGTGTCAGACTTCCCTTTCACCCTGCCATTATAGATATTCTGTCGGCTCTGGGCGTCTCCCCCTCGCAACTTCCACCCAATTCTTGGAGGACGATTCTGGGGTACATCTCTCTGTGGAAAAATGCTTTCACTGACGAGCCCTCGTCCGACGTGTTCTTGGCCTGCTACAATATCACCTCTTCATCTAAACAGCCCGGATACTATCATCTGGGAGCGAGAAGGTCTGAGAAGAAGCTGCTCCACGTGGCTCAAACTTCCAATCATGATTGGAAAAAAAGGTTCTTCTTCATATCTGGGGCATGGGAGAGCTCCACCGAGGCGTCCCCTTCTGCCGATGCTCCGAGGGTTCCTAACAGATGGTCTAACCCCTCCATGAAAGCTAGGTCAGACCCCGGACTTAGCTTGGAGGAGAGGGATATTGTTGAGTATCTGAGGGGACGAGGGAGAGAGGGTGAGATCCCAAAGTTCGAAGATTTGATGACCCCTCGCTTCCTTAAAGAAGCTGGTCTGAGGGTCGGCCCTCTGACAGAACTATGTGAGTTATACTGAACATTTTCCCTTCTTTACTTATTTTTGAAGTGTTCTCTCTTTATCTCTGAACTTTTCTGATTCATCGTATCCTTTTCAGGTCGTCCTGCAGGCGTGTCAGATTATCTCTGGGATATGACTGCTCCAAGCCTTCTTGCTGGTCTGTCAAAGAAGAAGGGGAAGGAGCCTCAGCAAGCTCGTAAGAAGACAAGGGCCTCAGGGCCGACAGTTGTTGAGCCGACAGCTGTTAGCCACAAAAGGAAGGAGCCTCAGCAAGCTCCGAAGACGACAAGGGCCTCAGGGCCGACGGTTGTTGAGCCGACCTTTGATAGCCACAAGAGGAAGGAGCCTGAGACTCCTGTTGAGTATCGGCCTGATCCAAGGACGAGGGCAAGGGTCGATGCCTCTGAGGGTACGACCTCTTCGTCGAGCATGGGGGCCTTCTGGTCTCAGAATCTGTCCCATCTGAGGGCCGACCCCTCATCCCTTATTGCCAACTTGAGGGCGGCCAAGGCCTCGATGTTCTCTGCACCATCGGCCTCTGACTTCGAGTTCTTGGCAAAGATGCCTCCAGCTAAAGTGTACGACTTCGGTCTGCACTCCCTTGCTCAGGTATTGGTCTTGACCTTTTAATTTTATTCTTACTAACTGTTCCCTCGGCCCCTCTTGACATTTGTTCATTTTTTCTTGCAGTCCGTCTGTGCCCTCACCTCAGCCACCAAGTGGATGGCTGAGAACCAACAGAAATTCCATGAAGCTGAGAGGGCCATTCAACAAGAGGCTGACCTACGGACAGAGTTAGACACTGCTAGGGCCGAGCTGGAGAGCACAAGGACTGAGCACGCTAGAGTCCTTGATGAGCTGACGAAGCAACATGATGCCGATCTGCAGGCTAAGGACTTGTTGATCAAGGACAAGGACTTGTTGATCAAGGGCAAGGACGAGGCTTTAACCAATATGGAGGCCAACCACAAGACCGACCTTGAAGCAGCTGTCCAAAAAGCCGAGGCTGATGCTGTTGAAGCTTACAAGGTCTCTGACGAATTCCAGGGCTTCGGCCTTGAATATCTTGAGAGGGGGATTAGGACGGCCTGTCGGTGGGTCGTCCTAAAGTTTGCCGACACAGTATCATCCATCCGCCCATCTCTTGAGGTGGTTCAGCTGGATGATCCCTTGATTGCTGAAGCCCTGTCGCAAGTGGAGTCCCAAGTTCATGTTGAGGGGGTCGGCACGTCTGAGGATCGGCCAGTCATGATTGCTGAAGAGACCCCATCGGTTGATGTTGAGGCTCTGCCTTCTGATGTCGTTCCTTAGGGTGGCTGTCTGTAGCCTATACCCTCATTTTTGTATTTTTGTTCAAAGGCCTTGTAAAAACACTTGATGCTTTATATTAATACCATCGTCTCTTCCTTTCACAACTGTCTCCCATAACTGCTGTCTTCCTTATTTCATTTTATTATGGCTTGCTCACTGTTGATGCTACTAACCCTTCCCTCGTCTTTTTTGAGGACCACTGTGGGGTCGTTCCCTAATGTGGCCTCATTATAGCCGAGGGTTCAACTAACCAAATTAAGGGATTTTAATTTAGTCTTCCCTCGTCTTTTTTTAGGAGAGTGGAGGGGTCGTCCCCTCCACTGGCCCCCATTATAGGCGAGGGATCAACTAACCAAATTAATGGATTTTAATGTCTTCCCTCGTCTTTTTTGAGGACAGTGGTGGGGTCGTCCCCTCCACTGGTCCCCATTATAGCCGAGGGATCAACTAACCAAATTAATGGATTTTAATATAGTCTTCCCTCGTCTTTTTTGAGGAGAGTGGAGGGGTCGTCCCCTCCACTGGTCCCCATTATAGCCGAGGGTTCAACTAACCAATTTAATGGGTTTTAATTTAGTCTTCCCTCGTCTTTTTTGAGGAGAGTGGAGGGGTCGTCCCCTCCACTGGCCCCCATTATAGCCGAGGGATCAACTAACCAAATTAATGGATTTTAATATAGTCTTCCCTCGTCTTTTTTGAGGAGAGTGGAGGGGTCGTCCCCTCCACTGGTCCCCATTATAGCCGAGGGATCAACTAACCAAATTAATGGATTTTAATATAGTCTTCCCTCGTCTTTTTTGAGGAGAGTGGAGGGGTCGTCCCCTCAACTGGTCCCCATTATAGCCGAGGGTTCAACTAACCAAATTAAGGGATTTTAATTTAGTCTTCCCTCGTCTTTTTTGAGGAGAGTGGAGGGGTCGTCCCCTCCACTGGCCCCCATTATAGGCGAGGGATCAACTAACCAAATTAATGGATTTTAATGTCTTCCCTCGTCTTTTTTGAGGACAATGGTGGGGTCGTCCCCTCCACTGGTCCCCATTATAGCCGAGGGATCAACTAACCAAATTAATGGATTTTAATATAGTCTTCCCTCGTCTTTTTTGAGGAGAGTGGAGGGGTCGTCCCCTCCACTGGTCCCCATTATAGCCGAGGGTTCAACTAACCAAATTAATGGATTTTAATTTAGTCTTCCCTCGTCTTTTTTGAGGAGAGTGGAGGGGTCGTCCCCTCCACTGGCCCCCATTATAGCCGAGGGATCAACTAACCAAATTAATGGATTTTAATATAGTCTTCCCTCGTCTTTTTTGAGGAGAGTGGAGGGGTCGTCCCCTCCACTGGTCCCCATTATAGCCGAGGGATCAACTAACCAAATTAATGGATTTTAATGTAGTCTTCCCTCGTCTTTTTTGAGGAGAGTGGAGGGGTCGTCCCCTCCACTGGTCACCATTATAGCCGAGGGATCAACTAACCAAATTAATGGATTTTAATTTAGTCTTCCCTCGTCTTTTTTGAGGAGAGTGGAGGGGTCGTCCCCTCCACTGGTCCCCATTATAGGCGAGGGATCAACTTTCCAAATTAATGGATTTTAATGTAGTCTTCCCTCGTCTTTTTTGAGGAGAGTGGAGGGGTCGTCCCCTCCACTGGTCCCCATTATAGCCGAGGGATCAACTAACCAAATTAATGGATTTTAATGTAGTCTTCCCTCGTCTTTTTTGAGGAGAGTGGAGGGGTCGTCCCCTCCACTGGTCCCCGTTATAGCCGAGGGATCAACTAACCAAATTAATGGATTTTAATATAGTCTTCCCTCGTCTTTTTTGAGGAGAGTGGAGGGGTCCCCATTATAGCCGAGGGATCAACTAACCAAATTAATGGATTTTAATGTAGTCTTCCCTCGTCTTTTTTGAGGAGAGTGGAGGGGTCGTCCCCTCCACTGGTCCCCATTATAGCCGAGGGATCAACTAACCAAATTAATGGATTTTAATTTAGTCTTCCCTCGTCTTTTTTGAGGAGAGTGGAGGGGTCGTCCCCTCCACTGGTCCCCATTATAGCCGAGGGATCAACTTCCCATGCATGCTAGGACTGACAATAGGATGAAGGAAACACTGATATTTCTCATTAATTTTCCAAGTGTTCTGTTGGAGCAACCCTAATTACAATTATGGCCTTTCAAGACCTTACAACACTACTGATAGTATTTCTTCAAATGATCTGCGTTCCAGGGGTTGGAAAATGGTTCCCCCTCTAGGTTTTCTAGTCTGTAGGTCCCTGGGACAACTTCATCGATGACCCTATATGGGCCATGCCAATTAGGATGGAGCTTGTTGGGTTTCTGCCAAGTCTTTTTAAGAACCAAGTCTCCCACTGCGATAGGCCTCTGTTTCACCCTTTGGTTGTAAAACCTTGCGGTCCTCTGCTGGTAGGAAGCTTGCCTTATCTCAGCATCCTCCCTTCTTTCCTCAATCAGGTCTAGGTCAAGTCTTCTCTCTTCCGTATTCCCCTGGGGGTCATACATTTGGACCCTATGAGTAGGAAACTCCACTTCGGTGGGGATGACTGCTTCTGATCCATAAGCTAACATGAATGGGGTCTCCCCGGTAGAGGTCCTTACTGTCGTCCTGTATGCCCACAATACTGCATATAACTCCTCGACCCATCTTCCTTTTGCCTCCTCAAGCCTCTTCTTAATCCCATCTAGGATTGTCCTGTTCGTAACTTCGGTTTGCCCATTGGCCTGAGGTCGGCCTGGGGTGGAGAAAAATTGTTTGATGCTTACCCTCTCACAGTACTTCTGCAGAGAGGCATTCTTGAATTGAGTCCCGTTATCCGAGATGAGGGTGTTAGGTAGACCATATCTGCATATCACATTCTTCCAGATGAACTGGAAGGTCTTCTGCTCTGTAATCGTGACCATCGGTTCGGCCTCTACCCACTTTGAAAAGTAGTCAATTGCTACGATGAGGAACCGATAGTTATTGACTGCCCTCGGTAAGGGTCCTACCAGGTCAATCCCCCATACTGCGAACGGCCATGGGGATGTAACAGAGGTAAGAGGCTGATGAGGTTGGTGAGGGATGGTAGCAAATCTTTGGCATTTGTCACACTTTTTAACGTATGCGGCAGCATCTTTTCCTAAGGTCGGCCACCAGTACCCCTGGGTTATTACCCTCTTCGCTAGGGATCTACCCCCAATGTGGCTTGAGCACGACCCTTCATGCACATCTTGCAAAATGGAAGGGACTTCTGAAGGATGCACACACCTAAGTAAGGGGAGCAGAAACCCCTTTTTGTACAGCGTGTCTCCGATGACAGTGAACTTTGCAGCCCTGTATCTCAGCTTCTTCCTCTCTTGACTTGCTTCTGGCATCTCTCCTCCTTTAATGTATCTGATCAGAGGATCCATCCATGAAGGTTCTTGAGAAACATTCATGCAAATGCCAAGTGTTCCCTCGTCCTCTTCGATAGTTGGTCGTAGCAAGATTTCCACTGGGACTGTCCTCCTTATGTCTGTCCTAGTAGCTGAGGCCAACCTTGCAAGGGCGTCAGCACGACCATTGTCGAGCCTAGGTATCCTCTTGAGTTTCACTTCATTAAAGTTTTTCAGCAATGACCTCACCTTGTCAAGATACCTAGCCATTCTCTCGTCCTTGGCCTCGTAGGCTCCTAGTATCTGATTTACGACTAGCCTTGAATCACTATGGACCAAAATCTGGCCGACACTAAGAGACTTGGCCAAGCAGAGGCCTGCTACTAAGGCCTCATATTCAGCCTCATTGTTGGAGGCTTTGAAGCTGAACCTCAGAGCGTATTCGACGTCTGTGCCATCGGGTGCTGATAGTATCAGTCCAGCACCACTTCCACTATCACAGGAGGACCCGTCAACGAAGAGGCTCCACGGAGTCTTTTCTTCAAAAAAATTTCCCTCAGAGAGGGACCCCTGTCTAAAGATGTATCTTCCCTCTTCGTTTTCAGTCACTTTCCTTCTAGGGGTGCTCGTCTCAGCCATATCTGCGGGTGTGTCTGCGGGTCTGTCTTCTGTATCTGCCTTCCCGAGGGTCTCACCCTCGGCTTCATCATTTTCCCAGGTGAACTCAGCCACGAAGTCTGCCAAGGCCTGCCCCTTAATGGATGTCTTAGCCTGATACACAATGTCAAACTCCCCCAGCTCTATAGCCCAGGTCATTAGCCTTCCTGATTTTTCAGGCTTGTGTAGGACCTGTCTAAGAGGAGAGTCAGTAAGGATGACCATAGTATGGGACTGGAAGTACGGTTTCATCTTCCTTGAGGCATGGATCAAGGCATATGCCAACTTCTCCATCCTCGGGTATCTCTGCTCTGCCCCCTGGAGTGCCTTGCTGTTGAAATATACAGGCTTTTGTATCCCGTCTTCGTCTCTTACGATTGCTGCACTGATAGCGGACTCTGAGACAGCAAGGTACACGTAAAGTCGTTCACCCTGCACGGGTCGTGACAGCAGCAAGGGAGACCCTAAGTATGATTTTAGCTCCTTGAAAGCCTCATCACACTCTTCGCTCCATTCGAAGGCCTTCCTGAGGATCTTGAAGAATGGTAGACACCTGTCTGTAGCCCTTGACACAAATCTGTTCAAGGCAGCCACTCTCCCTGTGAGCCTCTGAACGTCTTTAATGGACTTGGGGGCCTTCATCTCAATAAGGGCCTTTATCTTTTCAGGATTGGCCTCGATGCCTCTTTGATTGACAATGAACCCCAAGAACTTCCCCGCTCCGACCCCGAAGACACACTTGGCCGGATTGAGCTTCATTTTGTATTTGTCCATTGTATTAAAGGTCCTCTCCAGGTCTGCTACATAATCCTCTGCCTTCAGACTCTTAGTCAGCATGTCATCTACGTAAACCTCCATAGACTTCCCAATTTGATCTTCGAACATTTTGTTTACGAGGCGCTGGTACGTTGCCCCCGCATTTTTTAGGCCAAAGGGCATGACCCTGTAACAGTATGTCCCCTTGTCAGTGACGAAGGCGGTCCTCTCCGAGTCCTCAGGGTTCATGAAAATCTGGTTATACCCTGAGTAGGCATCCATGAAACTCATGAGCTCATGGCCTGCGGTAGCGTCTACCATCTGGTCGATGCGGGGGAGAGGGAAGCTGTCTTTGGGGCAGTGCTTGTTGAGGTCTGTGAAATCCACACACATCCGCCACTTCCCGTTGGCCTTTGGGACAATGACTGCATTGGACAGCCATTCAGGGTAGATGACCTCCCTGATAAATTCAGCGTCTTGTAATTTTTTAACCTCATCCCTGATGACCTCATACTTTTCTCTAGAGTAAATCCTCCTCTTCTGCTTTACCGGCTTCACTCCCTCTACCACATTGAGTTTGTGGCACATGATTTCAGGGTCGATCCCTGGCATATCTACATGACTCCACGCGAAGACGCTTCGCCTTCTCCTCAACAGTTTGATGAGGTCTTCCTTGATACTGGGCTTCAGAGATTTGCCAACTTGGACGGTTTTTCTCGGGTCATCCTCATCGAGGATGATGGGTTCTACCTCCTCAGCGGCCTCTCCTTTTTTGAGCTTCGTCTCGTCCCTGGGGTCTAGGGTATCAATGTTGTAAGTGGCTGTAGCCCTCTTGTGTGCCTCCCTTTCTTCAGCGGAGTTGTAGTAGCACTTTCTCGCTGTCGTCTGGTCTCCCTGAACTTCCCCCACCCCATAAGGGGTAGGGAACTTAACCATCTGGTGGACCGTGGACGGCACAGCTTCAAACCCCTTGAGGGCCACACGTCCCAGTATGATGTTGTATGCCGAAAACACATGCTCATCCAGCACAAAGAAACTGACCCTCTTGGTGAGCCATCTCGGCCACTCGTCCCCCATCCTGACATCAGCCTCATATATTCCTAGGGGGTGAACCTTCTCCCCACTGAACCCAATCAATGGATGATGGTATGGGACAAGTCTGACACGACTGAGGCCCAAGGCCTTGAAGCATGGCCAAAACATCACATCTGCGGATGAGCCCCCATCCACTAGGATCCTCGGCACTTCGCACCCGTGCACCCTGGTGGTGATGACGAGAGGGTCATCATGCGGGGCCAATAGGCCCTTGAAGTCCATTCTTGAAAATCCCACAATCAAAGTGTCCATATCAACCTTCTTCCTTTTTTCTGACTTGTCCTCTAGGAAGGTTGAGTGCACCATCTTCGTCACTGCCTTAGCCTCAGCGACATGGCCCTTCCTGTCGGCGACCTCAGACCCTCCTCCTGCAAGTCCCCCGGAGATCATTCCCACTCCAAGCGAGATCATATTGAGCCTCTTGACAGGGCCTTGGTCGTCTCTCGGCGGGAGGTCAGGGTCGTCCTCATCATCAGAGGGGTCGTCCCCTCTTTTTTGAGGACCTTCTCTGCAGGCATCGACTCGCTTCTTTCTGGGGTCGTCCCCTCGGCCCCTTTTGACGTCGGCTTTATCGACGTACTTTCTGAGCTTCCCTTCCTTCAGCATCTTCTCAATCTCATCTTTCAGAGAAAAGCATTTGTCTGTTACGTGGCCGTGGTCTTGGTGAAATTCACACCACAGGTTCTTATTACTCTTGCCGGGGGCTGCCCTCAGCTTCTCAGGCCACTTCAGCGTCCGGTCACTCTTTATCTCATTGAGGATCTGTTCACAGCTGACCGTCAGAGGGGTGTATCCCGCGAACTTATCATCCATGGTTCTCTTCTTCCCCTCTTTGTTCTTTTTGGGGTATTTACTCCCACTTGCACCTCCTCTTTCGTCCTCATATTTTGCAGCCATCGCCTCTTCGGCGTTCATCACCTTTCCTGCTGTTGACAACAGCTCGGCCATCGTCCTCGGAGGGTCTTCGGCAAGTTTCCATAATAGCTTCCCCTTCTGGAGCCCTCCAATCAGGGCTGTCATAGCTATGCTCTCCTCATAGTCTTCCACCTCCAGCTTCTCTTTATTGAATCTGGCTATGTAGTCTCTCAGAGTCTCGTTCTTTCCCTGCTTAACATAGAGCAGGTGTGTGGTCTTCTTCTGTGGCCTCACCCCAAAGCAGAAATTATGGATGAACAAGTCTGCCAACTGCTTAAAGTTTCCAATAGAATTTTTTGGAAGAGACGTGTACCACACATGCGCAGCCCCTGTCAGGGTACCAGAGAAGACACGACACCTCATCTCATCTGAGATAGAGTATATGTCTGCCGCCGACTGATACATCTCCACATGGTGGACTGGGTTGGTACTCCCGTCATACCTTGGGGTGACCATAGGTGGCTTGAACTTTGACGGCGTGGGGATGTTGACTATCTTTGCCACAAAGGGTGAGCCTATGGTGTATCCCCTCTGAAGAGGGTCTCGGCTCTTCAGTATGTCGCCAATCTTATCCTCTAACCGCTGGATTGAGTCATTCCAGGGCCTCACAGGGTCGGCCTGGACGATGTTATCCCCTGCTGCCTCTCGGAGGTGGATGGAGGGCTCCGCTTCGGCAGGCCTGTGTCGGCTGTTTACTTCCCTTTGGCCGTCATCCCGTCTTTGGGGTCGGCCTTCTGCTGCCTCTTTCCTAGATCTCGCTGCGCTTCTTGACTTGGACAACTTGTCCCGCAGGTCATTCACTGGGCCCAGCCTCTCGAAGGCCGACCCCCTGCTCAGGCGGTCAAAAGCAGAGCCTCTTGGGCGATCATCAGGGTTTGGTCTCCCGCACTTTCCTCTACTGTCCTGGAGAGGTCGTACAGTATTGTTGGAGACCTCATACGGCTCCCAGCATTCTACTGGAGCCTCTTCTTCCTCCAGATCGTCATACCTGTCCTCAGGGCAAGGGTTTCCTTGCCTCCCCAGGCGTAAACGCCGGGGGTCAGCAACATCCCTACGCCGCTGAGGGGGTGGCAGGTCTTTACGTGGTGCCTGGGGTGGTCCCCTGGCCTCATGCTGTCCTGGAGCTGCTGCCGGAGTAATCATCTCAGGTGAGACCTCTGGTGGTCTCAGTATGTTCTGACTTAGGGCTGTGAACTGCTCCTGCATCATCCGCTGGCTGGCTGCCAGAGACTTTAGGGCTGCTGCCACATCTGCCATCTCAGACTGAGGCGGTGGCTGACTGGAACTGGGTCTTCCCCCCTCATCCGGCGGGGGAAGAGGTGGTGGTGGCATCTCAGGTGCCATGTGCTTGAGCTATGAAAAGTTGAACTGAAGAAAATACTGGTGAGCTTGGGAACCTTAGTGGGTCTCTTTCAATGGTGAAACACCTCCTCTCAGGGGGAGTGTTGGTTCACCACCAGAGTGCCCAGTGAGGTCAAGCTGTACAAAGGAAGAGATGTCTTCTCGTTCCCACAGACGGCGCCAAACTGATGATGCTGGGATTTAGCACCACCAGGTAAGTGATGGTGAGCTCAAACAGTAGTACTTATGGCAGCCATAGAGATGCAAGTATATAAGTATGTAAGTGTATAGAAGGGGATGAGTATAAGAGGAAATTTGACAATGATATATAGTGGTTCAGCCAAATTGGCCTACATCCACTGTGAGTGTGTGATCCACTAAGTATGGGCACTAATGGCCTTGGATACAATGCACATAACCCTCTCTCTCTCTCTCTACTGTGTGTACAAGCAGAGTTTTAGCTAGGGCTACAGTTAATCTGATCGATCCCCTGTAGGGTTGGGGGTGACAAGTATATATAGGTCTTGGGGGGTGTAGTGTACCCCCCAAGTAAGCATGGTGCATGTGAATAATGATCTAGCCAATCCCCTGTTGACACCTGTAGATGCCAAATGATGACATAATATTCCCTCACGTGAGGGGGTGATTCGGTTGTAACGGTCTTCCACGTGTCATATGAGCCTCACGCGCACTGTTCCACGCGTCTCCCAAACCACGCGCTGTCATGATGTCACCCTCGGCCTATGAGCCGAGGCCGAGGGCAAAGTTTCTTCCGGCAGTGAGTCTGGCTTGATTCTGTCCTCGTACTGTCGTACCCTCGTAGGGTCGGCCGGATCCTGGTGAGGGGTCGGCCCCTCGTAGGGTCGTCTGGAGCCTGGTGAAGGGTCGGCCCCTCGTAGGGTCGTCTGGAGCCTGGTGAAGGGTCGGCCCCTCGTAGGGTCGTCTGGGTCTGGTGAAGGCCAGTTGGGGCCTGGTGAAGGGTCGGCCCCTCTTAGGGTCGTCCGTTGTGGAGGCGATCCTCCTAGAACATAAACGGGTATATCACACATGATATTCTGTATTCTAGGCTTGTCTCGAGAACAATACTCTGGGGCAAGTTCTTCATCCTGAAAAACTCCTTCCTTGTCATCACCACCTAGACTTTAAAACCTAGTGTCCCATGCTAACTTGAAAATTTTTCATCACCGTGCCATCCGTTATGAGCATACCATCGATTGGAACTCTCTCAAAAACAACTTTGTAACATGAATTATACCTTTTGAAGAAAGGGGTGGCTAAACATAGGAATTTTAGGGAGAAGGTCTTTTCGGACCTTTTTGGACCTTATCATGATATTGTTTACTAACGTCCATGGAATTTCTCTCAATATCTCTCTCGGCATTATTAGAGACATATATGGGTTGCTTGTGTGACAGGTAGAAAATGAGGGTTTACGGTATAGGAGTATTATTCAGTTTTGAGAGGAAATGGGAACCAAAATATCAATTTCCCATAGAAAGAAGTGTGGAACACAAAGATTCCACTGAAAGTAACCTTTTTCGTGTGGACGACAGTCAAATAGGCTATATTGATGACAAAGGGATTACAGAAGAAAAGGAGATTGATGGCTAGCTGGTGTTGGTTGTGTAAGGAAGCGAAGGAGACCAACAACCATTTGCTTTTAGAGTGTTAGGTGAGGAGTGGTCTTTGGGAAGTATACTTGCCGCGTAGTCGAGTTGCATGGTTAATGCCGGAGTCGGTAAAGGGATTTGATCGAGGCTTGAAAACCCCTGATAGGCTGGAAGGGGGTTAGAAAAGTATTGAAGATGGTCCCACACTGTTTATTGTGGAAAATTTGGTAGGAGAGAAATTCGAGATGCTTTGAACGAAAGGGAGTGACACGAGGGAGAATTTGATACCTATTTCTGATCACGTTGTTGATATGATATAAAGAGTGGTACGACACTTCTCTTACTTTCTTAGTGTATTTTATGGACAAAATACAACAGGCTTGGTAGCATTTTTTTGTTAGTTATAGTTTGTTTAATATTTCCTATTGTTGATGTACATCTTTGTGTACGAGTCCCCACCCACTTTGGGGGGGAGTGAGTTTTAATACATTTGCCCATTAAAAAAATAGTTTTTTTTTGCTTTAGTCTCATCTCCTAAGATTTTTTATGGTCCCATCCCATGTGTTTTTTAAAATTGTAATAAGTCCCATAACCACAAAAAACTGT
Organism: Sambucus nigra; assembly: GCA_949130495.1. Lineage (NCBI taxonomy): Eukaryota > Viridiplantae > Streptophyta > Magnoliopsida > Dipsacales > Adoxaceae > Sambucus > Sambucus nigra. Next base: position 110,294,021 of record OX422221.1, on the reverse strand, counting down.
CAATAACTACTCTGTCTATCTTTCTTTTTATAGAGAATGACACTTGTTCCATAGTAGTTACAATAGGACTAACAACTAAAAAAATAAAGACATGAAAATTATTACAAATATATGTATATATATAAAACTGTAGCTTGAAAGAATCTTAACTTGCCACGTGGCATATCATAAATAAAATTAATTCCATCTTCATCTCTCTGTTTTTTCATTTCCCCCTCTATCAATACCTCTTTACTTTCGTTCATGCTTTCAATGTTCATAAATACTACATTCTCCAAATAGGAAGTGAAAGAGGTGTTTTCACCATATTGAATCCTTTCTTTCTTCACCCACGACTATACTGAAGTCTTTCTCTGTCTCATGCTTTCTTTCTCTTGATCCCAATTAATTCGTGTCTCTCCATCATTTATCTTCTCCCTCTTTATATCTAAGCATTCTTGACCCTTTATCTGCTCCTAATTGACTCCTTCATATTCTTGTAGCATTATAAAAACACCCCCTTACTTTGGGATTTCATCACAATAGCATAAAAAGTGCCTTTTCTATGTATACTTTACTTTTTTTATCTCTCTTTCAGTTACTATTTCTAAATTTGCTTACTTTTTTTCGATCATTGCACAAAAATTTTGAGCTTCTAATTAAATGTGCGTTCCGAGAGGGAGTTGAACGGTGGAGTACATGAATGTTATATCTTGGTTCTTGGTTAGTCCACTAATGAAATTACTTAGCCATGGACTCTCTACTTTATCTATGAGATAGATCTCCGGATTTGAAGTATTCTTGGAGTAACAAGTATACTCGCATAGTTTTTAAGCTTAAAGTATTCAAAGCATTTTTTTGAATAGCAAAAACTGGGCACAACCCTACAAACCATCATACATAAGAAGACTTTGAAAAGCCTCCGACCTAACAGCTAAATGGACATCACTAGCAACTGTGAAACTATTAACAGATGCAACCCAGTGGGCAGCCTGGTTAGAGACTCTGCAAACCCATTTAAATTCATTATCCCACATCGAAGCAATGCTCTTAATATAAAAAATGATGCTGGATATCGAACTAAGAGAAACTTCTTGGGTCAAACAATATCTAACAATATAAGAGTTGTTACTCTCTAAAATCACATGTTTAATCCTAAGTGATTGGAACTGTTGGCAGGCTGTTAGAGCAGCAAAAGCCTCATAAGCAAGGGCTGATTCAGCTCACATTATTCGCCGATAGCAGTGAAGCATATGGCCTTGACGATTCCTGAGAACCCCACCTGTCACAGCCTGTAGGCGAGTTGACTTAAAACTTCCATCAACATTAAATTTCAGTCTACTAACAGAAGGATGGGACCACCTCACAACTAATAAGTTACCCTTAGATAAGTCACCCTCATTGTACGATAGGGGACAGCTGGAAGACGGAGAGCCTTCAATGAAATCCCATATCTCCTTTTGAGCGTTGCAAACAGTCCTCTTCTAAGGAATCCACACTTTATTATAAACAACTTTATTTCTACGTTTCCATAGATTCCAACCAATAAAAGCAACTCTGTTAATCTGGTTTAGAGCATGAGAAGATGATAAATCCCAATCAACTAAATCATTCAGCCATATGATCAAAGAGTGACCATAGGCAATCTCCTATATTTGCAAACTGCCACAACCTCTCCAAGTTTCCTTAACCTCTTTGCACCGAAGGAAAATATGTTCAACACTCTCCACCTCTTTTCCACATAAACTACAATAAGGGGACTCCCTACATTTTCTGATAAAAAGGTTAGCCTGGGTGGCAACAACATTGTTACAAGATTTCTAAAGGAAGTGCCGAATTTTTTAGGGGCCTCAATGCTCCAAATAGCTTTCCACAACCGCTGGTCAGCCCTAAACTAAGAAGGAGTGTCAAATTTTTTAACACTTCTTAATTTTTCAGCTTCTATATACCCAGATTTAACCGGGTAGACCCCATTCTTAGTAAACTGCCATATTAATTCGTCTTCTCTACCCTCAGTGCTAATAGGGATACATTTAATGGCTTTAACCTCATCCCCAAAAAAGAGAGATTCTAGATTAGAAGAGTTCCAACACTTCGAAGGTAGAGAAATTAAATCTTCTACCACCAATTCAGTGGCCAAAGGGGGTTTAGGAGAGGAGGGTTTAAAGTCACGAATGTTAGGAATCCATTTATTTCCCCATATCTTAGCCTTTTTTCCATTACCTATACTCCATCTTAGACCAGTTTTAAGAAGACTTATACTTTCAATAATGCTAGACCAGACCGAGGATGGGTAGGAGCCTTTGGTGGCTTCCAAAAAGCTCTTGTTGGGAAAGTAAATAGCTTTAAGCATTTGAACCCAAGGAGATTGAGGATTCTGTAAAATCCTCCATGCTTGCTTAGAAACAAGGGCTAAATTAAAGCTTTTGAAATCTCTGAATCTGACTCCCCCATCCATCTTGAGCCCAAACAAAAGATCCCGTTTCTTCCAATATATTTTATATCTGTCTTGATCTCCTCCCCACCAAAACCTTCTAACCAAGGCATCCAACTTCGAGCATAGGTTATTGGCAAGAAGGACACATGATATAATATAACTTGGAATCACTTGAACCACAGATTTAATTAAGACCTCTTTCCCCCCGGAGAAAGAAGAGCCTGTTTTCCATCCTTGGAGTTTATCTTGGACCCTCTCTAAGATGAAGGAGAAAGCCTCATTTTTGGATCGCCCCCATGAAGAAGGGAAGCCCAAGTATTTCAATTTGGGATCTATAGGCTTAACACAAAAAATATCTTCAATCATTACTGAAGTATCTCTGCGCGTGCTAGAGGAACAAAAGGTCCCAGATTTGCCGAAGTTGATGAGTTGGCCTGAGTCACCCCCATATTAATAAAAAATCTCCATAACCTTAAGACATTCCTTTCTTTCAGCTTTGAGGAAAAGGATAGAGTCATCCTCGAAAAAAAGATAGGAGAGTCGAGTGAAATTACTCTTGACTTTGATTCCTGAAAGGTCTTTCTTCTCCATTGCTGTATGAATCATGTTAGACAACACATCTTGAACCATGAGGAACAAATAGGGGGTCACCTTGTCGGAGCCCTCTGCTTGGTTTAATATTGCAAACTCTACTCTCATTGACCATTATCGAGAAAGTCACTGTGGTAACACATTGGTAAATAAGAAGGATCCACTTCTCGTTGAACCCCATCTTCCGCAGCACTCCCGCCAGGAAATCCCATTCAAATCTGTCATATGCTTTGTCGAGGTCCAGTTTTAAGGCAAGTTCTTCTTTTTTTCCTTATTTTCTATTCTTCAAATAATGAAACGTTTCATGGGCCAAAATAATGCTGTCTTGGATAAGTCGCTTCGTAATAAAGGCAGCCTTGTTGGGGGATATTAGGCTAGTTGGGAGAGGTTTCATCCGCTTAGCAAGAGTTTTTGATATGATTTTGTATTTGAAGCTACAAAGACTAATGGGGCAAAATTGGTTGAGTCTTTCAGGGAGAGGAACCTTAGGAATTAGCACTAAGTTGGTCCTATTCATTTCTTTAAGCAATAAATTACCTCCAAAGAAGCCATTCACCGCCTTACACACATGGACCTATAATGTTCCAAAATTTTTGGTAAAACACTCCCGGGAAACCATCCGGTCCAGGAGTCTTAACCGCTCCTAATTGTTTCATGTCCCTTAAGATTTTTTGCATCAGTAATAGGGCTGCACAACGTATCATTCATCTCAAGAGTGATCACCTGGTAACAGTGGCTAACACATTGCCCAAATTCCTACTTCCTTGGCTTTGAAAAATAGAGGTAAAATGATTTTGAATCTCAACGTTCATATCACCTTCTTCCACTAGCCACCTCCCATTCGAAGAGAGAAGTCTCTTAAGAGTATTTCGCTGCCTTCTGTTGATGGTAGTCGAGTGGAAAAATTTGGTCTTTTTTTGGTCTCCATATTTTATCCAATTTAACTTAGATCTTTGGTACCAAAACATTTCCTCCTTTCTAGAAACCTCATCCATGTCATCCAAGAGTTGCATTTGCACATGCCTTGTTTCCTTATTATGGGGTTGATATTGAACATCAAGGAGTTTAACATTAATAACCTTTAGTCTCTCCTTATTATTCCCAAAGTGTTTTTTCTTCCAAGTAATCAAATTCTTAGAAACTTCCCTGAGTTTACAAGACAGTGAGAACATATTTGATCCTCTGAAGTTGATAGCCTAACTATCCTTAACAGTGTCTTCACAAAGGTTTGATCCCACCCACATGGCCTCAAATTTGAAACAGCCCCTTGGTCTCTTAGGAACAGGCTCAAGCTGGAAAATAAGGGGGAAATGATTTGACCCTCTAATGCATTCGTGAGTGAGATGAGCATGTGGAAAGAGTTCCATAAAGTCAGTGTTATGAGGACCCTATCAATCCTCTCACGAATGAAGGAGTTTTAATCCCTTCCATTTCTCCACGTAAAATTCGGGCCGCAAAACTCGATATCTATCAGATTACAATTAAACTTTAAATCGTGGAATTCCATAATTTTACTTCTAATGTCGGAATTACCTCCTTCCTTCTCCCAATTGGCACCCACAACATTCAAATCTCCTATAACTATCCATAAATGGTCATAGTTAGAGGCTATGTCCTTTAAGTTGGTCCACACCCATCTTCTCTTTTCTTTCATAGGATCTTCATAAGTGAAAGTGGACCTCCACATCTTGCCATCATCAACAGAGCAGTAGGTATTAATACATTTTTTGTTAGATGAGAGAACCTGAAGGTTAACATCTTTATTCCACTAAAAATCCAACCATCCAGACTTACCTACATGGCCGGCCCTGGCCATGTGCCAAATGGGCAATGACACAGGGCCTATTTTAGAGTATGGACATGTATATGTATATTTTAAGGGTCCAAAAATATTTTATATATATTAAAAATATCAATTTTTAAAATAAGTTCAATTTTTTAGGGGTCCATTTTTTTAAAAGAATGATTTAACTATCCAAAAATCGGCCCAACTAAAATGGGCCCCTAAAAAATAAGTTTAATTTTTTAGGGGTCCATTTGAGGTATTTAATATATTTATACAATTTTTTTTTGAAGGGCTCTAAGTTGATTCTTGTACAGGGTACTCCCAATCTTAGGACCGGTCCTGCTTACCCATATGGTTGACATAGCAGCAAAAGGGGAAATTAAAATTTCTCCTAAGCATTTCTAACTTATGTTGCTTATTCTTCATTTCCATCAAAAGAACGATGGAAGAACGATAGGAGTTGATAATCTCCTTCAAAACTCGAACTGTCTGGGGTATCCCCACTCCCTGACAGTTCCAAGAGATCACTAACATGGCTCTTATGGTTGTTTATGGTTAGCCACCACCACCCTTGTTTTCTCAGAGTTTAAGCTGGACAACTTCTCACTTTCAGTCTCTACTGGAATATCCACAAGGCAATTATCATGGATATGTGAAAGATATTTAGTTCCTCTTTTTGAAATCAAAGGTTTCTTTTGCCTTTTCCCATTTCCTACTATTGGATGCATCTGAGTAATACCAGTATGCACATTGTAGCCACCATTTGGCTTCATAACTTCCTCTATTGCATTTTCTTCCCACCTCTAGTTTTTTACACCCTCTAACACCATCCTCACCATCCAATCTTGAATGCTTCAAACTTAAGGCACCTAAGTGATTCTAGATTTCTTTATTCTCCTTCAAAAAAAGTTGTGCCTTGTCAGAGTTTAACGAGCTGGTATTGGCTTGGAGCAGTGTTGGATTGTGTTTAGTATGGCTTGGTATGGAATTATTTTTTTGGTATAATGCTTGTGTTAAGGTTCAAACTAAGGTTAGGTAGAGGGTTTGTTAACTGGATTAGCAAATTACTTTTCAGGTTAGGGTTAGGTATAGTGATGGGTGTTGGATTGGGTTCCAGAGTTAAAATAACATTAGATAGTTTCTGAGGTAAAGTCAGATAAGGTATTTGATGGGAATAGTGGTTTTCACAGGTATCAATGGGATCTGGGTAGGGGTGTGTTTCGGCCGGATCGGATCGGAATAGGGGTGTTCGGAAAATTTTCCAAAATTTTCGGAATTTTAAAATCCATTCCAAAGTCGGAAAAATAAATTTCGGAAAATCAATTTCTTTTCCATGTCGGCGACTTCGGAATTTTCGGAATTTTTGAATATTTTTTTATTCGGAAAAAATTAGGAAAAATCGGAAATATCAGTTTTATCTTTTTCGGATAATATCGGAAATACAAAATTATCAATTTTATCTTTTTTATTCCACTTTTTTTTGGGGGTGGGGGTAGTTTTATTTCCATACAAATGTCAATTTCAAGCAATATTGAGTATTGATGCTAAGTTTAAAAGTTGAACCTGGTAAGACCAAATGAGCAGTGCATATTATTATGAGAAAAAATAAGCAAAGAATAACACCAATGTTAGTAAGCATACAAGGAAAACACTTAAGATATGTTTAACAAATAGAGCTACAAAACTATGTTTAATAGATCGGAGAGAAATGAGACCATACCTGATTGAGTGAGGAATTAGAAATGATAGGATTTAGGAATTCATTCTAATTAGTGTAGAAATGAGAAAAGAAAGGGGGCAAAATAACCTTTCTATAGCTAAAAATTAAGGGTTGAGATTATTTTAAATGAATGGGTGGGATTGTTTTAAATGAAGGGTGAGATTATTAGGAAATGTGATGAGTAAAAATTATTAAAATGAATAAAAATATTATTATTTCGGAAAATATTTTGGATAAATCGGATCGGCGTGATATCGGAATTTTCGGAACGGAAAATCGGAAAGTCGGAAATCTATATTTGATTTCCAATTCCATTCCAATTTATATTGGAAAAGTCGGAAATCGGAAAAATTCGGATCGGAAAAATTAAAATGATGCCAAAATTGAAAAAATTCGGATCGAAAATCGGAAAATTTGAAAGTTCGGAAATAATTGACACCCCTAGATCTGGGGGTTGATTACCAGAGGTCTTGGGATATGTGGACGGGGACGAGGGAATTTGGTTGGGTGGGAAACTGATTTTACAGCGTGTTGGGTCCCACGTCCCCTCTTCAAAGATAGGGTTAGTAGAATTATGAAGGGAAGGAGACATATTCTGTGGCTAAGATTGGGATCCACCACACTCCTTTTGCTGATGAATATTAATAACTTTGTTCCCTAAAGAAGAGACATTGACTTTTGATAAATTAATACATATATTATCCACCTTGTCATTAGGGTTTGGGCTCCCATTACCTGGAATTTCCACTGAAGAAGACACACCTGCCTCATTATTCTTCAGATGGCCTTTTTTGCGAATGAGAGTTTCCTTTCCAAAATTTCGCTGGAAGTTTTTAGCACGATCTCCAATAGCTCTCAGTAGAGGCCCATACTCAACTCCTCCCTCTACCTTTTCTTTCCCATAGCAGCATTCCTCAGCTTCATGGCCTATTCTTCCATAATCATAGCAAAAAATGGATAGACATTCGTATTTGAAGGGAATCCACATCAGTGAGCGATCCTCCCTCCTAAAAAATATCCCTCATTTCAGAGGTTGTGTAACATCCACTTCCACCCAAACTCTTATAAATCTACTGAAAAGAAGTTTCTCCTCCGTTAGGGTTTCTTCCTGGCCCCAAAAGCCTTCTTGCCCTGAGATATTTTTAATAATTCCCGTCGTTCTTTTCTTGACTGGCAAGTTGTGGATCTGCATCCAAAAGATACATCTCCAAAAGCACATATCTTCTATGTTAACATCAAGCATGTATCTTTCTCATATCATTCTTGTGTTTAAATCGAAACAAATAGAAGTTCATTCCCCAGCTGGTGATAGGAACCCTTTCTTCGTTTTCCATGTTCCCTTTAGAATATTACTAACTCCACCCTTGTTTAAACTCTTATGTGCTAAAATGCATCCCACAAGAGACGTAGAGGCATCCTCTGAGGTGAGAGCAAGGTTTTTTTTAAGGTCAAGGATCGTACCAATGGTTGAAGAGTTATTGTTTGTATCTTTATCATTTTCATTCATGGCTGGTCAAAGAAAAGGGGAAGGCGGAATAATAATGGAGGGTAAATCGATGGCTGAGAAAAGTGGGTGGATAGATGAATAAGGATAGATGAGGAGAAGAAGAACGAAAGAGGACTATGGAGGGTGGCTAAATTTAAGACAACTCTTAGGGTTAGCTCTCTAGAGCAAGAAAAAAACTAAGACGACACTTATGCCTCGTTTGATAGGCTGTATAAGGGCTTCAGATAGGATATGATAAGAGTCGAATTGGATAGGATAAGGATGGACCGTATAAAGCTTATTCTAATACTGCGTTTGGAACAGTTCTGAATAAGAAGAGGGGATGGGATATAATAATACAGGCATGTGTTTGAAATTTTCCGGATGGAATTAATTTATCTCCATTTTCCCAAAAATACCCTTCTTTTGTATTTAATAATAAAAAAATAAAAAAATATATTGTTATAACATATTTTAACTCAATATCATAATATTCAATTCCACGTGGGATGTTAAAAAAATAATATTATGAGATGAAAATATGTATGTGTATTTGTATTTATAATTTGTACATACTCAACCACTAGTAATCACTTACACGCTTTAAAAAAATCATGTGTACACAAACTAGCCGCCATAAATAATGAGATAGTAAAACTAGTTACTTACAATCTTCTCTTTCGATTCAAAACAAATATGTTGCAGAAAATTGCTTGAAATCACAACTGAATAACAACGATTTTACCCAAAATAGGCCTCTGAAACATACAGAAACAAATAAATTGAATTGTACACAACTTTCAACTCTTCTAGCATATAGGTTAATAATACATTAAAAAAAATATGTGTAACAAAATATTAGCGGTGAATTAACAACACATAACTTTCAACTTGTCTAGTAGGTGAGTTAACAAATATTTGCATCGATTTAAACCAAAATAGTAGTTCATGATAAAGGAACAAATAGAAAAATAAATGAGGAGGTTACCTACTATGATGAAAAATATGAACGGAGAGTTATGTGAATCAAAGGGACCGCCGTCTGCTATCTAATACTTGAGATATTGCAAGTTGCATGAGTTTTTTTATAACTTAATAAGGTTAGAGTAGTAATTTTTAATGAAATTTTGACACCGTAGAATTTTATACGACCTTGGAGGTGAGATTTTTTTATCCCACTCCTTGTGGGATAAGGAGCTCACTTTGGATAACTTATTCCATCTCATATCCCATCCTAAATTACATCAAACATTGGATAAGATAATTTTATCCCATACGAACCTCTTATACGGCGCATCAAACGAGGCCTTAGAGTTTATGCTTTTATGTATTCAAAGCATTTGATGGGGCAAAGTATACTAATAAAGTAAAAGTAAAGGCAATTGGGGTTCTGATATCAAATACGTTTTTAATCTTCAATGTATAGAATGCTCATAATCATTTTAGCTTATAACATAGTCACAACCTTTTTATTGCTAATAAAGGCGTAGCGGTTAGGGGTGTGGGTATGCTTTATTGCTAATAAAGGCGTAGCGGTTAGGGGTGTGGGTATGCTATAACTTTCTTTATTTTCACTAGTTCATATATCTAATGGTTTTTTATTTTTACTAGTTCATATATCTAATGGTTTATTCTAAAAGCTTCTAATTGGTCATAAATTGCTTTCATGTTCCTTTTTTTCTACATCAAGTGAGCGAGTGACTATTGATTTAACTATATACACTTCCATGACAAAAAAATATGGAGGTTAATTTATGTTCATATCCTAATGGAGATATTGTATGATTATCATTTATTTTTGAAGTTATTATTTTTGGTTGCAATAGAATACACTTAAAAATGACTCTGGCTATTAACTGCTTTAGTTCCCATCGACCATTAAAATTTACGATCACAAGCCACCCATTTTATCCGGTATTTAAATTTGTCCTTCTATAGATGACCTACTGGTATTTACAGACCACTAGATGATGCTGAACTAAATGGTAAACCTAATAAGTTTTAGTTTCTCTTACACAATGAAAGTTAAAAGGCCAACTCATGTCACATATATTGTGTTTTTTTTATCTTTATAGTAAATGTTGATAGATAAAAACAAATAGTACAAATTCTGACTAAATAATATCAAATAACACATAAATTAATCATATCAAATAGGAATTGACAATATAATATGACATAACCACCCGTTTTTCAATAAATTTCACAAATAAACCTTAACCTTAATTCTTAAATGTTATGGTTAATGTAAAAAGGGACTCTTCTTATTTCATATTGCAGATAAATTATATGTTTCTCAGCCATTCAAAAATACTTTTTGTAAATAAATTCATTTTATTTCGTGTAGTTGTCTATTTCAAGTCCATTTATATACACTCGCGCATTGCGTGAGTTGTATGTTAATAAATTTAAAAAAATAAGACTAAATACTTAAGATCCTATTGGGATGAAAATGAGAATTATTGTTAAAAATCCCCTAACATAATTCCCTTAAAATAATTATTAAAAAAAAACTCACTAAAGTAAAATTGTTGAATTCTTGCGTGCTAAGTAACCAACTTAATTACGACGCAATATGCATGTATAAAAACCGACTAGTAACTTGAGAGAGAAAACATGGCTAATCATATTCCACTCTTGTTGATTATAGGGTTAGGGTGTTGTCGTATTAGTTCTAGACAACATTCTGGTTTTCTACCTATAGAGTCTAATATTATGATCAATGTTCGCCATCTTCTCTTATTTAAATGCATCATGAATAATTTTTATATTGTGTTAGTCGGGCATTTATTTTACCTCTTTGGCTATTGAGAAATCATTGAATTTCCACGGTAGATATCACTGGTTTGAGTACTTGCATAGATTATGAAACACAAGATTTATATTAATTTGTAATTCGTGTTTAATAAATTCGAGAGATAGTTTCCCTTCAAACCCTAAGTAAGGACGAAAGTGTTTTACCTTTGCATAAACATGTGATAGATATTTATTGCAGGTAGTTTATATCTTAAAATTGTTAACAATTGGTCGATCTATAAGATCATTCGTTAAGATTTTTTTATTTTTAGAAGATATATGCGCAGTCATCTAAGTCTAACATTTCAATATTTAACCAAGTTGAATGGTATTTTCAATGCCAAAGTAGAATTATTTGTAATCTTTTACATTATTGAATATAACAATACATTAAATATATTTTATGAGAGTCTCATCATCTTGACGAATTAGTTACGGTTATTTGGGTATAGGCCCAGCAATATGGGTGGATTGGCTGAAAACCACATGACAACAGCCCAAAACAGGCTTCTTGGGTCCCGATTATATTTCTGCACGGGTTGAAATGGGTTAGGAGGCCAAATTTACCAGTTTAAGTGCGGGTTAGAACAGGTTACAATTGAGGGTTTTCTTCTTATCACCCCAATTCTCTCTCTCCTCTCTCCCTCTCTCTTTCTCTCTCTCTCTCTCTCCCCCCCCCCCCCCCCCCCCCCCCCCCCCCCCCCCCATAGTTGTTTACATCATTTGAAGTTCAAGGTGTTTGATTTGGATTTAGAAAGATGGTTTTGTGATATATATATATATATATAAGAAGAAGAAGAAGGGGGGGGGGGGGGGGTGGAATTTCCAATAGGGTTAACCCGCTCCAAGCCAGCACCAGTCCATTGCCTTTATCACCCGCTACCGCCCATTTCTGACTCGGCTTATTATTACTGACCCGTCAAAATCCGCCCAATTTTTGGGCCTACTTGGGTATTATCCCTCATACATTTAGGAATATCTAGTGCTGATTGTCATAATTTTACCAAGGAAAATGACCCTAATGGCTTCTTTGGTTTGAGTTTTTTTGGTTTTCGGGAATCTAAATTGCTAATTTTCACACGTTAAATTTGAACACCAGAAAAAAATTTGACATTATGTTATTTAACCTTTGAATATTATTATGAGAATTCATATATGGATTTACCCACCCATGATTCCTAGAAACCAAAAAAACTCAAATCAAAACGAGTAGTAAATGTATGGGAGCGAGATTTTTCACACCCCAAATGACCCAGTTATTTAAATATGAATGAGTAATTGGAAAAAGATGCGTTGGTCGTTGGGTTTTAGTAACATAATTCCATCATTATCTTGGATTTTCAACTTTGTTTTGAAAGATTGTTTTTGTTGTCATTTTCTCTCCTTTGTAATGCTTGTATATGACTGCATGACATACCAATTTTAACTGTGGTCCACAGTTAAATTGCTATATCATACAGTCGTATACAAGATGTGGATTTATATTGATTGTTTACTTAATAATTTTAAGCATTGTCACACGCAGATTTGGCACCTTGGAAAACTTAGACGATTCAGGGCACTCGTGATTGAAGGAAAATTAAGTATCAATTTGGCTGGATTGAAGGAGAAAGTTGTTCATCTTTTCAACATTAGTTCTGATGTTGAGTTTATGCTTACTTATATTGACGAAGATGGTGATAGAGCAACGCTTGGTGATGAAGAAGATTTGGTTGACGTGATGTTACAGTAACTCAATTCGTTGAAGATAACTGTGTTTTCGAACTCAAAAGAAGGCAATACATGCTATAATCATCCGTTTGATTGTCTAAACAACTTCCAATCAATAGCATTGTTATAATTTAAGATAACAACTATTATGCTGAACTTAACAAATGGTAAGTTTTCCTTCGTTTTGTTTTGTTTTCTCTTTTTACATTTTGACGTTTGATTTGGCATATCTCTAACTTGGTGCTATTTTGCTTACCACTCTCTATAGCTGGGTGCTAGTTTTTTGGATATTGACGATGTGTTTTATTAGTGCAGGGAACATATGTTAAAGAAGAAGAATGGGGATATCAATTCAGTGAAGAGAAGGCAGTAGCAATAGTAGGAAGTAATAGCAGTCTGATTTTAGTAGATAATTACTGAGGAATGAAAGCACTAAATTTGTTTATGACCTATACATATGTCACACCGTTATTACTATTTGGCTTAAAAATTAAGAAGACCGTATCTCAAGAGTGAATTATTTTTGTTTGTGACATGTACTTTTACTTATGGGATTTATAATTGGGAAAAGTAGAATTTCTCAAACGGTATCCAAATCAACTTGTATTATATGTTGAAAATAGGATTTTTTTGACTTCGAAGTCGTAATTGGTAAAATTTATTTTCCTCAATAAAAGTTTGTGTCCTTTTGCCTAGAATTATGCCAAAACTTCCACGCATATTTTGTATATGGACACTAGGCTCGTAGTAGTGTCCGTATCTTCTATTTTTTAAATGCGCGACATTAGATGTGTTGTGCCGCTCACATAGAGGAGAATACTACTTAAGAAAAAAGTGTATACCCAATTTATCGAAAATTCTTTAAGAGTATTATAACATGGTATGGGTCCCACTATAGTACAATATTCTTAAAAGCAAATTTGGCATACACTTTTTTGGTAAGTATAGGTGCTCTCTTTCACCACCTTGCTTTGTCAAAAGCCCATTTTTAGCTATATGTTAGGCAAAATACAATTTGGGTAGATGCTCCTATGTTACATATCTAATATTTCATAAACCAAATTTAGATATTTTTATTTAAGCTTTTAAATGATAGTTTTATTTGCATTAATATTATGAAGCGAGGACCGAAATAGGAGAGGCTGAAACTCAAGTCACATTTTATGTCCTTTAATGCCCCCAAACAATTTCAATTAGCTTATTTGTACAGGGGACAGGAAATAAAAAATTGCCAAAAAATCTTCCACGCAAAATGTGTATGCTCGGATGCTAAGGGATGCCTGTTACACTTTTCGTCCGTTCTTTTAATGTATATTTAGATTCATGTAAACCATCTGTGTAAGCGTGCCTAATGGCTCAATAATTACTCAAACCCTTAGTTAAGATTAAACTCAAATTTACTAATTTGTGTCCTGTTCGTGTGGTGTTAAGGGGCTAGGTCATGTTATACAGGTGAGGTGTCATTTGCAATTTTATTCTTATTGGTCATGTTTTATGGGGTTTCTTTTCTATTCTTGCAAACCCTTTTTTAGTCCAGGAAGTGCATAAATTCATGGTTCTTTACAACTTTTGTAAATTTTATTATTATTTTTATGTATAACAATCATAAGAATGGAGACGATTAATACCATTAATAGTTACCTCAAATTTGTCAACTTGAAAATAATTTTGAGCCAAAAATATTTAACACCATTAATATCTTGATAAAGATCAACTATTTACTCATTTATGGAAATTGACCTTGGACTAAAATCTCAGATATAGGGAGCTATTCTTTGTACTCCAAAAAATTCTTCCAATCACCAATCTCTAATCACCACCACAAAATAACTAAAATCTTATTCAAAATACCAAAGTAAGTTACACCACAAAATAGTCAAACTAGGGGTGGACAGCGAAACCTGTCAGCCCGAAAAACTGAACCAAACCACCAGGTTTGGTTTTTTGACACCATTAGGTAGGTTCTGGTTCATAATTTTAAAAATCCATCGTATTGGGTTGATTAATTTATTTATACCAAACCCAAACCGATAACCAAACCGATGTGGAACTAATGTAAACCGAACCTTAACCTACCCAATATAGAACTGATGTAGAACCAATCATTCATATATATATATATATATATATATATATATATATATATATATATATATATATATATATATATGTGTGTGTGGGTTATAACTTACAAGTAATAAATAAGATTAGAAGAGGGTATTGTGACACCCCACCTAATTAAATCCCAGGTGATCAGTCATAAATCCAATTAAAACATGTTTCTCAGTTGGTTCATTCTTAGCATCACTGTCAAAAACTTTTTAATTACTAACCACCTAGGTGAAATTAGACCGATGCCAAATTTTATCTTCTGTTAAAATAGTAAAATGTACCATGTGGAAAAACTAAATAAAACATTCACAGTATACTAGAGTTCAATCCAACATAATATATATGAATGAAAGACTCGTTGATAAGCCATCAACTAAAAGTTCAAAACCACAATCCACAATACTTAAAAGAATTGAGTAACTATAAACCGTCAACATGGCCCTACATGGAATGTAAAATAAGATCCTACACTAGATTATAAAGATAGAATCATCTAATCAAGATCCTGTCATCATCCACAGTGCTACAACTTCGAGTCCCTAGAAATGAAATCCTCAAGTCTGGCATCCCTGTGGCTGGACACCTAAAAGGTTTTGAAAATATTTTTATAGAAAGAATTAGTACTCAAAACATTTTGAAAATATTTATCAAGAGTTTATCACAATTCAAAATGTGGTTATTGATTACAAATGTTAGGTTCTCGTACATAATTATGTAAAACCCCCAAATTAATTCAAATGAACCCTAGTTTCCAAAATTTCAATTAAAGAACTTAATCAACCCAGATTCATTCATCATTAATCGTCTACATACATGAAGGAATATCGACAACTAATTAACCTAGCCTTTAATCATCATTTAACCTCAAATTTTCACCCAATTAACATGTAAATTATGATTATTTTCACCTACTCATGTAACATGAGTATGATTATTGCTAAAAGAAAGCAATTAATAAACACTTGCCTCGAATAGGATGGTCTGATCCGTTGGTGATATTGATTTAGATGCATTCATCTCTTCTCGATCTACGCATTGGTGGTGGTGGTTGTGCAAGGTGGTGCTAATTTGGCCTTCCCTATTGGAAATTGGTTCTCCCTCACACCCTCTATGACCATTCTTTCTTTCTGTGTCTCTCAAACCTAAAGGAATTTTCTTGGATAATAAAATAACTCCCAATTTTCGTCCATTAATTGAACCCAAAAATACAATATACCATAATCCCCTTTCGGGCCGCCGGTTAGACCTAAAATTGCCCCAGGACCCAAACTAAACACCCGGGTATAATATTTTTTACTATCTCGACCCTCCCGGACTCAACGGCGCACTCAAAATGACTATACGAGTTAATAACAATAATTTCTCTTTTTATCCCAAGCAATCAGTCCCGATACGACTCACACGCGCGTCAGACTTAAATTACCAAACTGTCGTATTTCTCACTTCCGATAATTTATAAAATATCATAATTCCATATTACATATCACGTAGTAATATTTAATAGTTCACAACAATATCCACCATCCTCAAATGCCTCTCCATATCTCTCCTCCACTGGTGAGCAGCCGTAGGATCAGATCCCCCTCCAAATGTGGGAGGATTAACCTTAAGGAAACTAGTTATCACCCCATCCCAAGCTGAGACGGGTGTATCCTACTGCTGAACCTCTAAAGTCACCCATCTTTGTCTCCCCAACTCCAGACCGACCGCCGTGGCCTCACGAATGATAGCCGCTAACTCCTCGGCCTCTAAGTAATCTGACGCCGCCTCTCCTAAGCCCCAGGACGAGAAACAGACTCCTCTCTCCTATTCCCAACTCTCCTTGTGTTCGTTATCTGTGAAGATAGGAACAAAACAACATCAGACTCGGAATGAATAAGAGTACAAATCATCAAAACGAAATCAAAGAAGGTTTCAGCGAGGATTATTTTGGGAAGATTTTTAATACAAGTTGAGAAGATTGTATTTATTTTTTATGTATAAAGCATTCGAGATTTATTTTATTTTCGAGTTAGCTCTTATATGTAATTCGAGAGACTTGGTTGTATTTGTATTTGAAGATATTGAGATTAGTGGTTTCACTTTTGTTGTTGTGGGAATTAGATGTTCTATACCTTTTTATATTGTGGAATTTGTTAGTTTTATCGATAGTAGCACTCTGTTCGTTCTCTCCGGGCGGGCGGGGTGTTACAGAATGATACCATCTGTTACACCCCGCAAAATCCGACAGATGAGGTGGCCAGCCACCGCCGCCGAACTATGCTGGGCGTAAACTAAATAAATACCATTCTTAGCATGAGACAGATATGAGACATAAATAATCAGTCCATAAGATAAATAATTGAATCAATCTCAAATGTTCATAAACAACTAAGCGATAAAAGATACATCACATGCTAACTCCTAATAAATTCAATCCCCAAAAATGATTAAATAAAGATCGGAATAATAAAGATCTGAATAATCCAACATAAATCCTCTAAACAACTTTGGAACCGAATGGCCCAATAAAATTCCAATGAAGTCTCATAATTAAATACTACTCGAAAAGAAAGTCTAACTAAACTATGCCATAAAATAAATAACTCCAGCTGCACCTCCAAATGATAACTCCGATAAAATTATGCAGCTTCTCCAATTTTAATCCTGAAAAAGATTAGTCAACACATGGGTCAGAGACAAAGTCCCGAGCAAGAATACACACTACTCCCCTCAAATAGGATCCTTGAATCCAGACAATAGCATTATATGTGAGAAATATCACAATAGAATATTTTAAATTAAACGGGATGATTAAACGCGATAAATATAAATCATTAACTACCCGCAGAAATCCTCATTTATAAAGGCACGCCAATATGATTTTAAATTCCCAAGTACCACTGTGTTAATTTAATTAAATTAACCAACTTTATTGTTCTCATTTTTTTTATTAAAGTGTCACACTTTCCCTTGTCAATCGTCCTCTGACCCGTTTAAACTGTCGGCCCCGACACATGACAAGGTTCCACACATGACACGACATAAATCGTCATCTGGCCCGTTTAAACTGTCAGCCCCGACACATTATGTAGCCACAAATTTTAATACCCGTTTTTATCTTAGGCATTAATTCTCAATTTCTCAATTTATAATCACCCCACGCTTTTAATCGATGTGAGATCCTCAAAATACCCCTTAGTCCCATAACTAAGGGTCCCCAAGTTATTAATCCGTCCTACCCTATGTATAGGAATAATTTCTATCCTAAACTTCGACCAAGTCTCATGCCTAGGCTAGCGTAACGATGAAAAAGTACCAAAATCAACCCACCACCAAGAGGATAAAAACGCGATAATCTACCCTCACTAGTCCCATACCTAGAAGGCGTAAATCATTAAAAAGGCCTACCCACTAGTCCTATACCTAAAAGGCATCCTAAAATATAGGGAGAGAAAAAATTACCCAACAACCCGTCGTCACAAAGGCAATATGATAATAACAACAAGTTACACAAACAAGCATAATTAATCAACGTATAAAACTACGCATGATAGTCCAATTCAATTAAATCTTAATTTAGTTATCACCTTGTCATAAACATCCAATTAATCTCATTTAATTATTTAGATTAAATATACCGCTATGTCATCATTTAAAACATTATAATTCCAATTTCATTGTCTCCACATAAATTACGCGAGTTATACGCACTCAAAAATCCTTTATTTTAAAACTAGCATTTTTCTACATGCAACCTACACCAACAAAACCCAAAATCACTCATGAATCCTACGTACCCAAAGGGTTATGAATATTATTTAGATTAAAAGATTTTATAAAAATAGCCCCACAGTTAGTGTCCACTTTTTCTAATTAAGTTACTAATTATTTTTAAGAAAACATGTAATTAAGTGTTTAGGTGACACTTAAAACGCATAATACTAAAGGAAAAGAATAGAGTATTCATGCCTGTGAACATTGTGTTGAAAATCTGATTAGAAATATGAATTCCTCTCGAAAAATTAGCATAGAAGTGTTCTTGAATCAATCTTGACTAAGCCCCAATTAACCCTCCCAAAACTTGTGACAAAAAACTTGATTATGAAGAAGGTTGATGATTATAGTTGAGAGGAAAAATATTTGGAAGTGTTCTCTGGTGAAAAACTTGAGAAAAAATGATTATGAGAAGTTCCCCCACGATTAATGAAGCTTATATACTAATTAGGAGTCCTAATCCCACTCTAATACTTCAAATAAAATCACAAAACCACCTCAAATCTAGCATATTCGATCAATCGACTCCCTAGGTCGATCGATCGATCGAACAGGTTCGCGTTCAATGGAATTCTCCTTCGTTTAATACCATTTAACTAAAAATCAATTTTTTATTAGTCACGGACTAAATCCGTGAAAAATGCTTTTCCTTTTTTTTAAAGGCTAAACTTATAACTCTCATAAAAACTTCATTTGAACTCCGATTTCAATTTCGTTTGAAGTTTTATTCTTCTAAAATTATAACCAACATATTTAACCAACAAAAATTTATTTTTCTCGAATATTCCAATTAATTAATTAAATAAAATAATAAAAACACGGGGTGTTACATAATTCTTCACTAGCAAAGAATTTCGTCCTCGAAATTAAACTAAGCATAAACATCAAACGTAAATAACGAAACATAAAATAAGGCTCAAATATGCCTACACCGTAAAATAACACCATTAGGTGCCCATACACCAAATCTACCCGAACACAATCCTTAACAAAATACAATATATATATATATATATATATATATATATATATATATATAAGTATATAAGAAGGTATTACGTACCGCGATATGCCACTAGCCACGCAATCTATCCTGCTCCGACTGCACCTGAGGTACATAGCACCTCCCATAACTGAGATTGGTTGGTGCAGTGACCACCCCCTAGGCACCTGACATTGTCAGTACTAGAAAAAAGAATATTGGCAGGTGAACAACCTCGGTGCCATATTAAAATCTCATGACAACATGATCAACACCAAATCAAAGACTCTGATACCATCTGTCACACCCCGCAAAATCCGACAGACGGGGTGGCCATCCACCGCCACCGAACTATGTCGGACGTGAACTAAATAAATAGCATTCTTAGCATGAGACAGATATGAGACATAAATAATCAGTCCATAAGAAAAATAATTGAATCAATCTCAAATGATCATAAACAACTAAGCGATAAACGATCCATCACATGCTAACTCCGAATAAATCAATATCCAAAAATGATTGAATAAAATCTGAATAATAAAGATCCGAATAATCCAACATAAATCCTCTAAACAATTTTGGAACCGAATGGCCCAATAAAACTCCAATGAAGTCTCATAATTAAATACAACTGAAAAAGAAAGTCTAACTAAACTATACCATAAAATAAATAACTCCAGTTGCACCTCCAAATGATAACTCCAATAAACTTATGCAACTTCTCCAATTCTAATCCTGAAAAAGATTAGTCAACGCACGGGTCAGAGCCAAAGCTCCGAGCAAGAATACACACTACTCCCCTCAAATAGGATCCTTGAATCCAGACAGTAGCATTATACGCAATGAATATCACAATAGAATATTTTAAGTTAAACGGGATAATTAAACGCGATAAATATAAATCACTAACTACCCGCAGAAATCCCCATTTATAAAGGCACACCAATATGATTTTAAATTCCCAAGTCCCATTATGTTAATTTAATTAAATTAATCAACTTTATTGTTCCCAATTTTTTTTATTAAAGTGTCACACTTCCCCTTGTCAATCGTCCTCTGATGCATTTAAACTGTTGGCCCCGACATATGACAAGGTTCCACACACGACACGAGATAAATCGCCCTCTGACCCGTTTAACTGTCGGCCACGACAGATTATGTCGCCACAAATTTTAATACCCACTTTTTTTATCTTAGGCATTAATTCTCAATTTCTTAATTTATAAGTTACCCCACCCTTTTAATTGATGTGAGATCCTCAAAATACCCCTTAGTCCCATAACTAAGGGTCCCCGAGTTATTAATCCGTCCTATCCTATATATAGGAAGAATTTATAACCTAAACGTCGACCTAGTCTCATGCCTAGGCTAGCGTAACGACGATAAAGTATAAGAAATCAGCCCACCCCCAACATAATAAAGTCGCAATAATCTACCCTCACTAGTCCCATACCTAGAAGGCGTAAATCATGAAAATGTCTATCTACTAGTCCCATACCTAGAAGGCATCCTAAAATATAGGGAGAGAAAAATTTTCCAACAACCCGTCATCACAAAGGCAATATAATAATACCAATTAGTCATGCAAACAAGCATAATTAATCAGCGTATAAAACTACGCATGATAGTCCAATTCAATTAAATCTTAATTTAATTATCACCTCGTCATAAACCTCCAATTAATCTCATTTAATTATTTAAATTAAATATACTGCTATTTCATCATTTAAAACATCAAAATTCCAATTTCATTATCTCAACACAAATTACATGAGTTATACGCCCCAAAATCCATTTATTTTAAAACTGGCGTCTTTCTATATGCAACCTATACCAATAAAACTCAAAATTACTCATGAATCCTACGTACCCAAAGGGTTATGAATATTATTCAGATTAAAAGATTTTATAAAAATAGCCCCATAGTTAGTGTCCACTTTTTCTAATTAAGTTACTAATTGTGTTTTAAGAAAATATGTAATTGAGTGTTTAGGCGACACTTAAAACGCATAATACTAAAGGAAAATAATAGAGTATTCATGACTGTGAAGATCGTGTTGAAAATCTTATTCGAAATCTGGATTCCTCTCGAAAAATTGGCAAAGAAATGTTCTTGAATCAATCTTGATTAAGCCCCAATTAAGCCTCCCAAAAATTGTGACAAAAACTTGATTGTGTTGGAGGTTGATGATTATGGTTGAGAGGAAAATTATTTGGAAGTGTTCTCTGGAGAAAAACTTGAGAAAATGTGATTATAATAAGTCCATCCACGATTAATGAAGCTTATATACTAATTAGGAATCCTAATCCCATTCAAAGTCTACAAAGAAATCGATCCACCGCCTCAAATCTGGGCAGGGTCGATCGATCAACTCCCTGGGTCGATCGATCGATCGAACAGGTACACGGCCGCTGCCATTCTCCTTCATTTAATACCATTTAACTAAAAATCAATTTTTTTATTGGTCACGGACTAAATCCATGACAAATGTTCTGCTTGAAGTTTTATTATTCTAAAATCATAACAAACATCTTTAGCCAATAAAAATTATTATATTCAAAATTTTATTTTTCTTGAATATTTATATGAAAATTTTCATGGTATTATAGACCTCAACGAGTATGTTGTCTAGTTATATGTAATTCAAGTGCGTAGGAATTTATTTTACATAGGAGACTCAGGATGAATTGTGTTCTTCTCCGAGCAGAGAAATAGAGCACGTTATATATATGTAGCGCTGAGTACCTGGGATAGTGAGAGCGCCATGCTTCATGTTATGTTTGGGGACATGAGAGTGAACGAACAAAATCTTATGTCAACATACGGAGATTGTAGAGAGGTACATTGTATGGACTGGAGGCCTCACGGACCTCAACAACCGAATGGGTTAGATAGTAGGGTATCAGGGGGGTTCCTTGTTTGGATTTCGCTTTGCGAGACATCCCACGCATGAAACTAGAGAACGTCGAGTGTTGGAGAGAAGTTTGGTCGATAGTACATAAGTTTTGTATGTTGGTTATTGTACCTATAGGAGAATATAATTGAGAGTTGATAATTCTTTTATAACTTAAGGCCAATAGAGTCACCTAGTCTTAGTATCATTCTGAATAGAGGAATGATACCATTGAAGGATTGATTAAGTTTTGACTAGTGGGGTGGTTGAATGCACCCCTACCACATCATCATATCGAGTGTGCAAGAATTGAAGTAAGAAAATTACATGTCATTTGTACAATAACTAATGAGTCATGAGGTGTATGGGAACCCTAGGTGATCGAATCAGGCAGTGGATTATGATTAGCATGTGAATTCGATAACATGTAGTCGGGTAAGCCAAAGCTTATTCACTAAGATTTGTCAGAGACTTACGTTTCAAGATAAACTGAAATTTATTCAAGAGAGTACAAAATGTATCAGGATACAAATAACAGTGGTAATGGGTTACGATGTAGGGTAATATTGCAAAGTTCATCTTACAGTGGGTCACCTGACTGTTGGAAAAAGGATGGCCAAATTTGAAACCAGCAGAGGTTTCTTCCACTAGTAAACGGGGAAGTATTCCTAAGGATCTTCTCATGAAGTAATACTTTCTAGAATGGTCATGATCCTATATATGTGATAAGGAACGGTGGAGTGAAGTAACTCACGTTATGCCAATTGGGATGATCATACTACGGGACAGTATGCATAAAATCCTTATGTAGCCGAGATAGTGAAGCCATAGGTACCGAGATGCGATTGAGTACGGCCTACCAACCACAGAGGGATGGGCAGGACAAGCAGTCAAATCGGATGCTGGAGAGAAAAATTTATTTGTACCCTTAAATCTTAGGGGAGGACGAGAGCAGTACCTTCCACTAGTGGGGTTTGTGTCTAACTAACTCCTATAAGTTCACGTTTAAGCAGAGTGCCAGTAGAAGTATGGCACGGTAAACTTTGTTGTGTCCTACTTGATAGTTAAAAGTGGGGGACCAGTTATGATTACAAATATCGGAGAAGAATTGATATTATCATATATATTGAGTGTGAAATATATATTGCACAGCCAACTTACTTGTATGAACAACACGAAACGAAGTCGTATGTATCTGAAAATAGGATAAATCTACTAAGGTGCAAATAGTAGAAGGCTAGATAGTGAATATCTAAGATATAGTTTAAATGGTGAAACTGAAGCACCTTATACCTTTGACTTACTTAAGTCTATATTATATAAGTGTTCAACTAATTTGGAAATAGTGACAAAATTGGCTGTCTAACCTAGAATCCAAAGAACCTCAGAATTATTCTCTCTAATCCTCTTCAATGATCCAAACAAGGTATAAATTGAATCACACTACACACATTAGAAGTGCATACATGTGTATATATTGCTCATAATTGATTGTGTGTTAAATTCCCCTTAAAATGGTGTTTTAATATTTTTTGGGAATTTTTAAACATTTTTAAAATAATAATTTCTTAATTAAAAAGTGTTTTTATAAATTTTGTGGGGTTAAAATCCTATTATGAAAACTTTGTTTTTCATTAAAATGTTTGATTGGGTAGAATATCAATGCGCCAGAGACTTCAGGGTGTTGCCTCTAATTATTTTAGGACGCGCGTTGCCAGCCAATGGAATGCCAACACTTGTCATCTTCTTGTTATCTCATTTTGTGTTTGTTTTGTGAGAGAACAGCCTGGTGTGTTGTGGATCGTTAGATCAAACCTAATCTATGGCCTGCATGTGTTTATAGTCTATCCTTGTGTTATCCCTTTGGACCAATCACCTTCATTTTAACCACCGTTGTTTTATCACCCTTGGATCAAGTCAATATAAGGAAGACCTAATCTCAATCGTTGATTTCGATCAGCAATCCAGAACCTTCCTTGGCTCCTATATAAACCCTCTTATTCTCAACCTTTTGGAACTTTTGGCAGTCGTCCAAATTGAGAGAAAAGAAGAGAGAAGTGAGAGAGAAGAGAGAAAAGAAAAGAGAGAAGAGAGAGAAAGGGAATTGTGTTAGAGAAACCCTAACCCTAACCCTAAACAACTTCAAACCATCTTCAAACCTTCGTATATTCAAAACCCCAAACACAACCTTGAGTGTTTGAGAGAGAGTGGCGTTACTGGTTTGATCGTTTGTAGCTGTAACCTCTTGATCTGTGATCTTGTTACCAACTTAGACATTTTTGGTGAGATTTGTATTTCTTGATCTTAGAAATCTTAGATCTACACTTTTCATGTCACATTTCACTAGATCTGCATATTTGTTTTTCATTTTAAGAAAATCTTTGCTGATTTAGATCTCTAAATGTTTTATGTTTTCTGTTCTTACGAAACTAAACCTTGACCTAGTTGGATTCTCACTTGGAGATTTTCGATCTCGAAAATATTTTTAAAACTGAGATTGATTAAGATCTTGACCGATTTTGAAGCAAGATATCCGTGGAATCTGGGATAGATTAAAAGGTTAAAAAGGTTTTAAGTTTTGTAAGAAAGAAAGAAAAGAAAATCACAGCATATAGTCTTTATATGTAATTTTCTAGGACTGTCTGTAAAAACTAAGTGTGTGTGAGTTCATGCATGTGTTTAGAAATCACATCACAAACACTTGACACACTACCACACTGAAAGTGTTGGGTATAAGATCAAAGATTATTGAGTCGACGCAAGGAAATCTAAAGCAAAGGAAGTTATCAAACTGTAAGAACATCATCAAGAATCAGATCTATAAGAAGTTAGAAGGACACCAAGTGGGGTATATTCCTAAACTTAGAATAGGCTGAGTTGTGTGCATGTATGTTGTATTGTTTGTAACTGCTATTTTTTTATAGTGGATTTTTACTTTCGTGACTTAGAAGTCACCGTGGATGTTTCCTCTATTGGGATAGGTTTTACCATGTTAAAAATAGTGTGTTCTGATTATCTTCATCTCCTCATCTCATTCTATAGTGTGCTGGATTTTTGAAACTATCTTGTTTTAAAAACTGATTACAAAGTCTTGGTTATTCTCGTACATAAGTTTTTGTAAAAACATCTTGTTGTTTATCATTTTTATTTTCAAAAGAAAAGGGTTTCTTCAACAAACATTTCGGAGTTGCTTATACAGTTTAATTTTTGTATTAAACGGCATTAGCAACGTTTTTCAATTGGTATCAGAGCCCTGTAAACTTTTATTTCAAAAAGGATCTTGTGTTTCTGAAATCGTTTTCTGAAAATCCTAACTATGGACGAGAAGAATGAAAGGTTTGGTAATCTGTCCAGACCTCCACTCTTTGATGGAAACAACTTTGCTTACTGGAAAGTAAGAATGGTTGCCTTCATCCAAGGGACTTTAGGAGATGATGTCTGGGACATTATTGAAAATGGATATACTTATCCTACTAAACCAGCCACTGAAGGAAGTGATGAGAGGGTAAAGAAAATCTTAAGTGAGTTTACCCAAGAAGAGAAAACAATTTCTCGCAATAACAATAAAGGCAAGAATGCCATCTTTATGTCTACTAATGAGTATGAGTTCAAGAGAATCTCATCTTGTGCCACTTCTAAGGAAGCTTGGGACGCATTAATCACTGCCCATGAAGGAGACTCCAGAGTTAAAGCTGCTAAAACTCAAATGCTTACCCAGCAGTACAACTCTTTAATTATGTCTGACTCTGAGTCTTTTGACGACTTTTACATGAACCTAACTGATATAGTTACTAAGTTGCATGCTAATGGTATAACATATGATAGGAATGAGATTGTTTCTAAAATCCTAAGATCATTACCACAAAAGTTTGACAGCAAGAGGTATGTTATTGAGGAGATGAGTGATCAAAATCTCACCCCTGAGTTACTCAGTAGCAAACTTAGGACTGTGGAAATGGAATTAGACTTTAAGAAACAATTAAATCAGTCTCAAAGAAAACAGCCTAACTCTAACTTGAGTTTTTCCTCTAAGATATCTATACATGAGGCTAATTTGACCAACTGTGACTCTGATGAGGAGTGTGATATAGACAAACTAGATAACTAGATTGCCTTAATGTCCAAACAATTTAAGAAAATTGTTAAATTTAGAAACAAACAGGCATCTAAACAAGGCAAGCCTAATTATCCAACTGTGTCTAATCCCAAACCTCATGAGAGAGCTCTTGACAAACATCCTAAGGACAACAACTTCAGATCTAACAGAGATCTCAAAAATATTGAATGTTTTAGATGTGGAAAACTAGGTCACATTGCTCACGATTGCAGAGTTAATCTGAATAAAACCAACACACACAATAGAGCCAATGTCTGTAAAACTTGGGATGATTCAAGTGAATCTGATGAAGAGGAACTTGATTCATCAAATGTACTTGACCCTTGCATGTCCTTTTTTGCTAAGATCATTTACAATGATGATATGCCTGTGTGTGATAATAATACTTCTACTCCTACTTTTGTGAATACTACTTTGACTGGCCTAGATGCCTTGTTATCTGAAAATGTTGCTAGCTCTAGTTCCGTGTGTGTGAGTCAAAGTGATCTCGATAACGACGATGTAAATGGGTGCTTGAGTACTAAAACTGAATCGTTAGGGGTCACAACACACACCCCACTTAGCGACTCAGACACAGATGACCTCCCAGATATTCATACTTTGTATGCTAAAACTCTTAAAAAAGGCACTAGACTGGAGAAGACTGTTAGAGACCTGACTAAGAAATTAGATGATCTAAGTCTTATTGTGAAGCTGAATGCCGAAAAGGACACTAACCAGTGTCTGACACATCAATCTGAGATTGAAACTTTTGATCAAAAATTAAAAGAGTTGATCAAAACTAATGAAACCCTGGAAATGAAATACAAAGGAACATTATTAGTACTGGAGGAAGCAAAAACAAAGACAGCAACTGTTTTAAAAAAAAATTCTAAGTTTGAAAACAATTCAAATTGTTTCACTCACTTTGTTGTTGACTCCAAGACCAATTCTGATGATAGAATCAGTATTGGATTCTGCCCTAAGAATAAACCACAAACTAAAAATCTTGAACCTATTAAGTTTGTGTCTGGGGGCAAAAGACCAATCAAAACATGTCCAGATTTTCATTTTATTAAAAAGGAATATGATCAAAAGCAACAACATAAAGACATTGGAGAGTCTAGTAACTCTAAGGCTGACAGTACACTTGAGACTAAATACGTCTGTCCTTTGATCAGAAAGGTTGAATCTACCTTTAAGACCATACCTCCTAGGAATAAGACTTCTGAACAGAATCCTGTTAAACCCATCTTTAGAAGTTTCCCTAAGGAAGTACACCCCTCAAGCAATCAATATTGCTCCTACTGTGACGTTTATGGTCATTCTTTTGAAGGTTGTTATTCTAGGCGTCTAAACACCCCTGTGTACAACACTCCTGTTTACAAGAACTTTAACTATTCTAGGCAAAATCATAACCATTATGTCCTTCCAAAAAAACATGACAAGAACTCTAACTACAGGAATAGAAAGACCAAAACTAAGAGTTTATTTAAGAGAAAGGCTCCCAGAAACTTTCCTCAACCAAAAGCTCAACTTTTCCACAAAAATCAGTTTGTTGCTCGATATATTTTTCGACAAAAAGATGCTTCTCAAAACTTTTATCAAATGAGAGCAAACTTGCGCAAAATTAAAAATAGAGCTATTTGGGTTAGAAAAGATGATCTTGCACCCCAAATGAAGTGTAACATTGTTATCACTGCCTTAAAGTCTGAACACACTTCATCTGGTTGGTACTTAGATTCAGGATGCTCCAAACATATGACAGGAGATGAAACCAAACTCTTAAACAAAACCAGATTTGCTGGAGGGAAAGTAGTTTTTGGTGACGGAGTTTCATCCCAGATCATAGGTAAAGGAATCCTAAAAGAAGAGGGAATGCCTATTTTGGAAAATGTACTTTTAGTTAAAGGCCTTAAAGCCAACCTCCTAAGTATATCACAATTTTGTGACTCAGACCATACAGTTACCTTTTCAAAGAACAATTGCAAAATTTTAAATGATAAAGGTGAATGCATCATTACTGGATTTAGAACACCTGACAATTGCTATACTGTCAAGACTAGTTCTGAAACCTGTAACATTGTCAGAATGGATGACAATGAAATCTGGCATAATCGTATGGGTCACCTAAGTTATGATATCCTTGGTAGATTGTCTAGTCAAGAGATTGTTAGAGGAATTCCTAAAATTAAACCTATTTCCAGTGTTGTTTGTGGTCATTGCCAGGAAGGAAAAATAGTTAAGACTTCGCATAAAAAAGTTATAGACATTCTCACCTCTAGACCTTTAGATCTCATCCATATGGACCTTATTGGTCCCTCTAGAATTGTTAGTCTTTGTGGACACAGTTATATCCTTGTCATGGTTGATGATTTCACACGATTTACTTGGGTTGCCTTCTTGAAACATAAATCTGACACGTTTCAAATTTTTTTGAAAATTTTACTAAGAATTGAAAATGAGAAGGACACACAAGTCAATCGCATTCGTAACGATAGAGGGGGAGATTTCATAGACACGGGAATAGTTGAATATTGTGACTACAATGGTTACAAACACGAATTCAGTGCCCCTAAGACTCCTCAGCAGAATGGTGTTGCCGAAAGGAAAAACCGAACTCTTCAAGATATGGCACGTGTCATGTTGCATGCCAAATCTCTACCTAAGTACTTCTGGGTAGAATCTATTAGAACTGCATGTCATATCATTAATCAGGTTTACCTTAGGAAAAACACTAAACAAACCCCTTATGAGTTGTGGTACGGTAAGAAGCCTAATCTGAAATATCTAAGAACTTTCGAAAGTCAGTATTATGTCTGTAAAGACAGAAAACATTTGTCTAAATTCGAGACGCGTGGTGATAAAACCATATTTTTAGGTTACTCACCAAACAGTCGTGCTTATCGTATATACAATCTGCGTACTAAGACCCTTATGGAGTCGATAAATGTAATTGTAAGCGACACTATTGTTGAAAATAAGATATCTGAATCACCTATTGTGGTTGAATCTAAAAATGATTTCAAAAATGATTCACCAGAAATAGATGACTCATTACCTATTGAGAGTCCAGAAGTACCTGGCTGGGTCTCTAAAGATCATCCCATTGACAACGTGGTCGATAATCCCAATGAGCCTGTACGTACTATATCCCAGTTAAGAAATTATGCTAATTATGCATGTTTCGTCTCCCTTGTGGAACTGAAAAATGTTAATGAAGCATTGAATGACACACACTGGATTTCTGCAATGCAGGAAGAACTTTTACAATTTGTCATTCACGATGTCTGGTATCTTGTACCGCGGCCTCAAAACAAAAATGTTATTGGCACACATTGGATCTTTAAGAACAAATCTGATGAAAATGGGGTAATCCTTAGAAACAAAGCTAGACTAGTTGCTCAAGGTTACTCACAAATATAAGGGATAGATTTTAGCGAGACATTTGCCCCAGTCACTCGTCTTGAATCTGTTCGACTTCTTTTCGCCATAGCGTGTCACTTAAAATTTACACTTTATCAAATGGATGTCAAGTCTGCCTTCCTCAATGGAATTCTATCCGAAGAGACGTATGTAGAACAACCCAAAGGGTTCATTGACCCAAAATACCCTGACCATGTCTTTCGTCTAAAAAAGTCTTTGTATGGCTTAAAACAAGCTCCTAGAGCTTGGTATACCCGGGTGTTTAGTTTGGGTCCCGGGGAAATTTTAGGTCTAACCGGCAGCCCGAGAGGGTATTATGGTAAATTGTATTTTTGGGTTTAATTAATGGAAGAAAATTGGGAGTTATTTTATTAGCCAAGAAAAGTCATTTAGGTTTGAGAGACACAGAAAGAAAGAATGGTCATAGAGGGTATGAGGGAGAACCAATTTCCAATAGGGAAGGCCAAATTAGCACCACCTTGCACAACCACCACCACCCATACGTAGATCGAGAAGAGAGGAATGCATATAAACCAACATCACCAACGGATCAGACCATCCTATTCGAGGCAAGTGTTTATTACTTCCTTTCTTTTAGCAATAATCATACTCATGTTAGAGTAGGTGAAAATAATCATGATTTACATGTTAATTGGGTGAAAATTTGAGGTTAAATGAAGATTAAAGGCTAGGTTAATTAGTTATCGATATTACTTCATGTATGTAGACGATTAATGATGAACGAATATGGGTTGATTAGGTTCTTTAATTGAAATTTTGGAAACTAGGGTTCATGTGAATTAATTTGTGGATTTTACATAATTATGATGCTTAATGACGAATTAATGATCTTAGGATTTTAGGAATGTTATATAACCTGTTATGGCTTGATTGGGATTGATGATGAGGTATTGAATGTTAAATCTTAGAGGTTTTTAGGATCAAAAATGGTGAAAAATGCTGAATTTTAGGTAAAGGGGACGAACCAGTGCACGTCGCGCGAAGTGTATCTAAACACACCTACCAATTGGAAGGACCAGGGCTACGCCGATCGGCAATGACCTGGGCCTATAAAAAGGAGGGCCTAACCTCATTCCAAAAAAGGAAGAAACGTCAGAGATCCATCACTCTCAGTAAGCTCTGAAAACCCCTCTCGAAGTCAGCGTGATTTCCATATTCATATCCCTTTCCAGCCTTCACCTTTTTCATCAAACTTGGCGAATTAAGTATCATCCATCATCACTCAAGTGCAAGGGCTGCTCTCCAACATCTAAGATCAAGATCTTCAAGAAGGTCTAACTTTTTCAACTCTATCTTTAAATTCTCCTAAATTCGCATTAATTTGTTTTATTACTTAGCACTTTTATTCTCTCATCTCACATATCCTAATATACTTTTTTATCTAGTATCATTGCACATATCTTATTTTCATACAAATAAAACCCAAAAAATAAGAAAAAGTGGATTTTCTCATAAATTCCAAACGGGAATTCTCACACTCTTCTCACACTTTTTTCACAACTAAAACACTTTTTTACACACACACACATATAAGAGAAGTCCCCGATTGGATTTAAGGGATAAATCCCACCCCTCATTTTGCATACGAACTACGTGGACTTTGAAGCCTCTATAGGCTATATAGGCGTCTCGGGGTAAAACCCGTGACTCGAGTCATATTCTTACTTTTCTCTCATTTTCTATTTTTTTCTATATTCTTTGAACTCAATTATCTTAAATTCTATATATTTACATGTACATATATTTGTTCTTAGTGGAGTATTATTCCATGTGCATTATCATTCCGTTATAACGATCAACGCGAGAATAATCGCGTAAATCCTATTTTCCAATATTACTTTTAGGAACATTCCTACGAATGACTCGCTTTATCTCTTCCATGATACAAGTCGATGATTCCTATCTCCACTACATATACACATGCACACATACCACGGAGAAATAAAGGAAAATAGCAATAACCCATAAGAGACCGTAAGGGCGGAATGGGTGCCTAACACCTTCCCATTTCGTAACTTAGCCTCCGGACCTTTTTCGAATCATTTTGGTTTCGTATGTATCAGTATGTCTTTGGGTGTTGTCCTTCGGGATGGCTCCCTTTGCGACTCTATCTCTCTACATTTTTCACCTCATCAACGATGCCGGCCGAAGCGCTCCATAGAGGGACGCGCGGGACCAAAGGGATCCTCTCCCGCCGTGAGGATCGGGGATGGCCACAGTGGCGACTCTGTTGGGGACTAGTTATTTTGAGGGTTAGACTCTATTTACATGGGTGTTATATCTTTTTATATTTTCCCTATTTTTCATGTTCCCCTTTACTATTCATGCGTACCTCATGCTTATGCCGCTATTCTCACACTTGTAGAAAATTCTCTATGTACACTTCACACCATGTGCACCTAGGATCACATATATCCCCATGTTGCAGGCATCACCCGTCCATACTTGGTATACCATTGGTACTCATACTTTGCTCCCTGTTGGGCATGATCAAGAAAGATACTCTCATCATAAGATACTAATAAGATAATCATGCATGATTCACACGATATCACCAAAGAGCATTGTGATTGACCAAATTTTGTCCAGTAACTGGAGGGTCACTTCATGATGGGCGCTGGTCCGGTAGGGCGTAGTTAGCCTAAGCGATATGACTCTCACCTTCCATTGGCCAAGTACCTTCGACGTATATCGAACAGTTCCCCCGCATCGTACTGCTTAACCGAAGTCATAACGGGAGGTATATCGCAGGGAACTCATTCACGTACGCTGAGTATATCGAATTAACTCTCACGCGTACCATCCCCATGAGGTATATAGTGAGGAAATTCACGTACACTCAGGTATATCAAATGGCTTGTCCACACGTACCGATTGCCCTCAAAAAGCAAAATGTATATCGTGGAAGCCACGCCGAAGGAGAGAACCCTTTTTCGATTCACCCAACCAACTGCATACCCGCATATAGGTGTCAAGCCTAGGACACACATATTAGATGGCCGGTTTCAACCCAAAACTCTGCTGAAATTCCGGGTCGACCTGCCTCCCAAATTTTTACGCATTTTTAAAATGGGACCCTACCCGTGAGCTTGGTTACAAGTCCAGACATAGCATTGCATATGTTACAAACCCAATTTTTCCAGGCTCGGATGCCGTCCAGCATTTCATTTTGCATTTAGGAGAATTTAATACAAGTGAGAACATAATAATAATAATTATGATGAGACCCGTCTTCCAAAAACATTTCTCCCCTCTTTATCAAAAATCTAAAAATAATTCTCCTTTCTTTACCAAAAATCCAAAAATATTTTGTCTTCCAATCTCAAAAAGAAAAAAAAGAGTCAAAAATATTTTCATCCTTTTTGTGTCAAAAATAAATCCCATTTTACGCCTTCTCAGGTCGATCACATGTCCTTGGGCTGGCTCCTTATTGGCTTCGGTCTTTAGTCAAATCACCTCGGAGTTTCGTCCGTTCCCCTGCTACCTCTTCTAAGTCCAGTATCTAACCATTTTCTATGGAAAACACAGAACAAGCACCAGTTGCACAGCCAGATCTGATGGCAGTTTTAGGTCAGCTCGTGTCCAAGATTGACGACCTTCAGATTGACGTCCGAGAGATGCAACGATATAAGGTTCTTATTCCTTAAAAGCCCGAGTCCCTTTTCCCTCATGTTATGGGTCCACCCGTACCTATCTGGGTTCCCGAAGAGTATCATCACGCTCCATGTGCCCCTCCTGTTAATGGGTCGTCGCCTGCCCAGCTTCCTATGCCAAACCTTACCCAGCTTGGGGCTAACTTGCCTGTGATCATTGATCCTAAAGAGGAAGAATTGAAAAAGGTCAAAGAAGATCTCAAGATTCTAACTAAGAAGTTCGAACAATTTCGAATCTTAGGAAATTACATGGACTACACCCACAAATCATAGTGCGTGTGTGCGAAGCCAAAATTTAATCGTGAATTTCCACTGATTGACCATTACGTTACTTATCCGAAAATTCGTTTTTATTTCAAAATCTCATGGGATGCTCTCACAAATGAATCACTTTGAATGTCATTCATCCGCACCGTATGTTAGAATCGCGCACGGGAGGGACCATTGGAAAGGGGTTTCAGTGCCCTTCGAAGATTCATTCAGTCTCGTTCGAGCTGAAGAGTTTGACTTTTGGTCAAATCGAGCCTAGGAGTGTCCAATGGCCTTTAGGCCAGTACTCGGGGTATGACTTGGGTTTTCAATGATGAAGGGAGGTACTAGGGACCTAAGGAGAGGTTGGGGGTATTATAATGGGGTGTCTACAGTATCCTTTTAAAGAATATTCTCAAAAATTGCACGATCTATTGCTTGAAATAAATAGTTTTTCGCCTTGAGATCCTTCAACTTCTGTTTTTCCAATTTATTTTATTGTGCTTTCGTCAAAACTGTTCCACTTGTTGGTTCGATAATACCATTTTCCATGAGAGTCCAATACTCCTTGGATCTCAAAAAAATCTCCATCAACATGCTCTAATTATCATAATGACCACGAAAGTAGTGAATAACTAGCTGAAGATAGTTATTAACTGCCTTGTCAGCCATGAATGATTCTAGTGGGGGATTTGATACTATATATAATCTCAAATTCTGGAGCAATATATGTAAACTATTAAAAGAAGTTACATTGTTTTATCATTCACATTCAACTACTTAAATAGATTAATACAACGGGACAAACTTTGCATAAAATAAGGAAGTGACTCAACAAGCATACCGTAAAACAAGGATATGACATACCATAAAACAAGGACTTATTCAATATTAAAATAAAGTCTTAAAAAAATGACATATATGCATCCTAACACAATAGAAGACACCCCCATTCATACAAAATCCCTTAAACCTATTTACCAAATAATAACAGATTTGTATGATGTGTTGGCTTACCAATAATGGTGCGATGTTAAAACAGGTAAAAAATGAGTCTAATAATAAAGCCCAATACAAGTGGGCCTAATAATAAAACACGTAACGCTAATCTAATATCCAATGCTCCCCTTCAAATGGGAGAGAAATTATCCACCAAGCCCAGCTTACCAATAGATAAGTAAAGAAAATAAGGTCCAATCACCTTGGTGAGATAATCTGCAGCCTGAGCTGATGAAGTGAATATCCACCTCAATATGTTTGGTTCTCTCATGAAGAATCGAATCAAATGACAATAAAATGGTTGATTTTTTATCACACAAAAAATCAGAAAGACCATCCTTAGTAAAGGCTAGCTCACCCAAAATCGATCGAAGCCATAAGAACTCACATATACCATGGGCCATAGCATGGTACTCTGTCTACGCTGAAGAATGAGAAACCACCGTTTGCTTCTTAATTTTCCATAATATGAGATAAGAACTATAGAAAGTACGAACGCTAGAAGTAGAACTCCTATCAGTCCTGCATATTACATAATTAGCATTAGTGACACTACACTAAATCTTCCAGATTGTCACGATCATTGACCGTGACAAGTTCAACTTGTCAAGGTCAATGACCGTGACAAGTCTGGGGGTGACAAATTTTTTTGTCACGGACTTGTCACGGTCAATGACCGTGACAAGTTCATTAGACTTGTCATGGTCATGTCACGGTCTTTGACCTTGATAATATATTTGTCACGATTAATGATCGTGACAAACCCCTGAAATTTCATAAAAAATTATCACGGTCATTGATCGTGACAAGTCTCCTTTGTCATGGACTTATCACGGTCAATTATCGTGACAATTCGAGGCAGAATTAAAAAAAATCTATTGGGAAGTATGGCCACTGCCACTGCCCAGCAGTATATTTGTACCTGTTATAGTGACGTTGTACCTATTCAAACATCATATATCCAAATAAAATAGAGATAATGCAAATATACATTCAAAATAATATGCATCATGATATAATTCAAATGTAACAACTTAAAACAATTCAATTCAAATAATGTCACTACATATCTGGGGTAGGTTTGAGGAGGTGGATAGGCCACACGATATACAAATTGATACACCCTTAAATTTGCATCATGCCGCATTATTCGCGCAACCACAATAGGGAGTTCTCCTTCCTGGGTATCATATGCATGATGAGCACCTTGGCCTTGATGTCTTGAAGGGCACATCCATGAACTAGCACACCCTGGATGGTAGTCGGGTCCCTCAACCCCCTCCCTATCCGCTTTCCATCAAATATATCCTGTATAAACATGCTCGGCCAACCAAGTGTCGTCATAGGTCGGTCGAAGGGAGCTAAATAGGGGACTGGATCATCAGAGTTCGCACGTGTCGACAATGAAGCAACGACGTCCACGTCCTCATCCTCCTGCACCTCCTCCTCCACCACCTTCTCCTTCCCTTTCCCCTTAGGCTTTTCGTCCAACGAACGCTTCATGAATGAGAACATATCCTGGACCGTCGCCTCCAAACGGGACATCTTCTCATCATGCGAGTCCATCGTTCGAGCCAACCCAATGTTGCTCGTCTCCAATCCGATGATCCCAAATTTGACCACCCACGAGCTCACCCCCCTCGTGGACAAAGATGCCTTGTCGGCATCAGACTGCAACTCATGCACTTCCTTAAGCTTTGCCTGAAATGACAAAAAGAACATGATTAGTTACATAAGTAAATAAAAAAATTATAACGTAATCAATAAAAAGTAAACTTTCGGATTACTTACAATCGTGGATGCGATAACTGGGGACACCTCTTTATCCTTCCCCTTCTTCGTCTGAACAGCTACATAAGTACTCCCAGGGCCACTCCCCGTTTCCTGAAATAAAATAATGCAAAATTAGTTAGAAAAATAAAATCTTACCATCATCCTATGCTCCACCTCGGCGTAAGACGTCAGGCCGGAGTAGTGCACGTCTGTCTTTTTTGCCCGATTGGCGAGATGTCAATTGTCGCTCCCCTCGATCTCATTGTCAATGAACTCTTGCCATTGTGCCAATGAGATCGACTCCTTCGGCGGGACGAAGTCACACATTCGGATAATGGAGTCTCGGGTCTTCCCAAATTACCGGCCCCACAAATTTTTCTTTCACGTCTTGTGTTTCTCTCTCAACTGCTCCAAGACGAAATCGTGTAGTTCTAGGGCCAGGCTGAATTGTTCCTATCCAACAAATACAATGTTAGTTGCGAATAAATATAAATATAAATATAAATATAAATTGAAATTGAAATTGAAAATATTCATATAAATATAAATACAAATACATTACTTGTAGTGTCGCCCAAATAGCTAACTTGAGCTCATTTGGCACCTCCCTCCAATTAGTGTACCCCGGGCCGATGACCCTCTTTAACAGCTCCATGGATCTCGCTAATATCCCCGTCTTGTTCTCGACGGCCATCCCCAATTTTCCATATTTGGGGAGCCTAGGGGACGAGAAACCCACCTCTCCTCCGCTACCATCAAGCGCAGACGACATCATCATAATCATCATCCTCGCCTTAATACCTGAAGGAGACATTTTCTGTAAGAAAAATATTGTTATTAGTACAAGTCCAAATGAATTAGAAGAAGACATGCAAATATGTACAATTACTACAAATCCAAACGAATTATTATTATTTAATAACACCTCAATTCTGAATTCCAAAACAGCAACATCTAACTCATAATATGTACAATTACTACAAAACCGAAACATCCCCACCCCCACCCCTACTGCCCACACACACGCACACTACACAAGAGTGAAAATTGATGATACGGGAAATCGACCATAGGGCGTTCTCATATCAATAGATCAAAAGCTATATGTGTGTGTTAAGCAAGTAAAGTAAGTAAATAGAGAGAAGACAAGATATAGAGTGGTTCAGCCCCTAAAATGGGCCTACGTCCACTGTGTTGCTCCGTTCTCATTATGTGCGTTGCATTGTACAATATAATCGTGCCAAAAGAGGCGTACAAGTATGAGAATAAAGGAGAGTACATGACAGTATTGGAGATTCCGGTGAGCCCGTGAGGTGGCTGTGATGCAGATTCTAGACCTCCAAAGCTTATGTTGGGTTGGTGTAGAGAGAATCTGTGTTGTGGTGCCTCCGGTGCGTGTGTCAAAAAGAACCCCCACCTTCGAGGTGTGAACCTTAATTTATAGGAGGTATGTCAAGTCACGTGCCCTGAGCACATGGCGTATACCAAGTCTTCAGTAGATGTGGATGAGGGCGTGCGGCCCAGAGAGTAGCAGCGCTGAGCTATTAGAGGGGTGCCGCGGCCTCTGATGGAGAGGCCGCACCCTATAGGAGTTCTGGACGTGACCTATAGGAGTTCTGGTAGCGCCCTGAGTGAGGTACCGGCCGCGGCCTATATTGCCTGCATGCGACTGTAGAAGAATACTGCCACGGCAGGGTGCTATACTTGTACTATCAAAAATGATAAAGTGTAAATCAATTAAAAGCATTAAAAATGGATGGATAAAGCACAAATTGGAATATTTATTACAAATTGAAAAATTATTTCAAATTCGGGTTATCATAAAAAATGGATTGATATTCGGTAGGAGCAGCCAAGTCATCCACACTACTATTTAGAAGCTTTGGAGAATGTAGGACAATTGACAAAGGGTCGTTGTTGATATAGTCCGAGTAAAACACTTGGTTGACCTCTTGAAATGCACAAACAAATGACTCATCGCTCACGTGATCGTTACTCTTCAACTTGGACAAGTAAACCATGATCAAATTTGTGCCATGATCAACTTTACAAGCATTTTTATCCTCAACTCTTACCCAGTCACAGTAAAATACAACCTCTTTGAAACTTATATAATCCAATTCAAATATATTTCGAATTACACCATAGTAAGTCATTTCAGCTTCAACGAGGTTTTTATCTTTTGCGCTCACTCGAAAGAAAGTAAGAGCCTTGTATGAAATGCTCGAGTTTTGTACATTTGTATTTTCCTCGTACACCCTTGCGTCGAATACGTAACCGTTCAATCGATACTTTTTATACTATTGTGCCATGAACAAGGGTCCAGTGGCTAGACGAGCAAGCCTTGATGTCGCATCACCCGTCTTTAAGAGCTGAGAATATAGATAAATTAATTAGGTTAGTTGTAATTTTTATTATAATGTAACTTTATATAACGGTCATTTTCATTATAATTACCTCTTGTGACAACCACAGCCTAAATTCGTTGTCTGATTGTACCATTATTTTTCGTCTTTTATTGTTCTCACAAGCTTCATATTTTCTGCATATTATAAAATTAATCATGTATAAAACAATCTAAAATAATGTAAAACTTAAAATAATTTAAACTTACTTTTTCCATTCTTCGACATCTTCATGTGTGTCAAATAGATAACGAGCTACTTGTTCATGTTGCAAACTCGTTAATTTCACTCGTTTTCCCATCACATGACCACCATCATCGACGAACTCATCAGTGTCATCAATGCTGGTTGAGTCAGGCATATATTCGCGAGTAAAGATTGATGACTCCACAGTGATGTATTTCTCTATAATTGATCCTGCAATATATCGCATATTCTTGATGTAATCTTTAAAAACTTTCATCAATCTTTCAAACGGATACATCCCACGATATCTAACTGGACTGCAAAGAAGTGCCTCGTCGCATAGGTGTACCAACAATTTAACACTTATGTTAAAGAACGCTGGGGGAAAGTACTTCTCCAACACACAAATCTCTTCGATCACCGCCAATTTTGCTGCCACTATGTGTTCTCGATTGACTACCTTCTCACACAAAAGTGAGAAGGTAATACTAGGGGTGTTCACGGGTCGGTCGGTTCGGTTTTGGGTGGATTTTTTGAGCCGAACCGACCATGTCAGTTTTGGGAGGAGAAAAATCGAACCGAACCGAATTTGGTGAAAAATCGAACCGAACCGAACAGGGTCGGTTTTTGACAGGGCCGGTTCGATTTTTTCATTTATTTTAATAAAAAATATATTTTTTAATACCTAATATAAATATAGAATTAAAAAATATAATATAATATGCCAACACTAATATAAATATAATATAAAATTAAAAATTAAAAAGTATAAAAATTAATTCGATTCGGTTCGGTTCAAAATCGGGTTTTTTATGCCAAAACTGAAAACCGAACCGACCCTGTCGGTTTATACCTGATCAAACCGAACCGAACTGACCCTTAAAAAAACCCGGCCCGAAAATTTTCGGTTCGGCTCAGTTTTGTCGATTTGTCAGTTTGGTCGGTTTTTTTGCACACCCCTAGGTAATACTAATTTTCATAATAGCCCTCCGCAAATCCTTGTGCTTAGAGAAACAGTGCTTAAACAATAGAGGAACCAATTGCATGATCACATGCCAATCGTTGGACTTACAGTTATGTAAATCATGAGTAGCATAATTCACAATCCTTTGCAAGTTGGACGAAAAATTAGATGGACCCTTCAAATTATATATTGTGTCTAAAAGCACCTTCCTTTCCCCACTCGTCAAAGTAAATGCACCAGGGGGAATTATTGTCCTTCCCTTACTATCTTCTTTCAACCATAGTTGTGGCTTAAGTTTCAACGATTTAATGTATTTTCGTGCATTTTCTCCATCCTTTAAATGACTCCCCCCAAGGAAAGTGCCCACAATATGTTCAGTGAGGTTCTTCTCTGCATGCATCACATCCAACACATGGCGCACTGGGTTATTCTTCCAATAAGGCAAGTTAAATAAAATTGACCTCCTAGACCATGCCTTTCTTATCTCAATTTCATTCCCAGTTAGGGTCTTCTTATACTTGACATTCTTAAATTTGGGATTCTTACCTGGCATATTAGGGCCACAATCAAAAGATTTACTTTCAATTTCTGAACCTGAAAGTTTTCACGGCGGTAGCTTATGTTCAACCCCGCTCGATAAAAAATTGGAACCTTTCTCAAATCTAAAACTATGAGGCGGGGGTAAAAAACTCCTATGGCAATGGTATACATTTTTTTAGCTAGCGAAGAGACGAAGAGATTCAGTCTCCTCTCCACAAATAGGACACCCCAAATAACCATGTACTACACAACCGGATAATGTCCCATAAGCTGGAAAATCATGAATTTCCCACATCAACATAGCTTTCAGCGTATACTCTTCTTTTCTAAAAGAGTCAAATGCTTGCACACCCTCTGCCCACAACTCATTTAATTCTTCTACCAAAGGAGCCAGGTAGACGTCGATGTCATCATTTGGTGCCTTTGGCCCAGGTATCAACAAAGGCAACATCGAAAATTCAGGTTTCATACACTGTGAAGGAGGGAGGTTGAGTGGGGCTATGATCACTGGCCATACACTCTAATTGGTGCTTAGATTTCCAAATGGATTGAAACCATCTATTGATATATCCAAACGAATGTTGCGTTGTTCTCGAGCAAAATTGGGATACTCGTAATTCATCCTCCTCCAAGCTGTAGAATCAATAGGATAACGCATGAGATTACCCCATACTTCTTCCCTATCATGCCAAGTCATTACCTCCGCTATACATGGTACTGTGAAAAATCGCTTTAATCTAGGCCCAACGAAAAAATATTTCAACACTTTTTGAGGCACTTTTGAGCTTGTGCCTTCTTTTCCAGTAGATTAGACATAACTAGGTTCATCGTATACCCGACAACGATAGAGGATTTCATACTCCTTTCGATATAGTATGTAGTCATACACACAAGCATAAATCGATTTATACTTCATTCCTAAACCTTTCAAACTGTTCTTCATAACAGGATAGCTATTTGGAAGCGTATTCTCCTTGGGTAGTAAGCCCTTCACCTAATTCAGAATTCCTGTCACGCTATTGCCAGACAAATCATACTGCGTCTTCAAACTGTGCAAACCAACCATGACATGTAAAGTTATTTGATCTTTATCACAGCCAGAGTATAACGGTTCGATCTCCTTAAATTTTAACCTTTGGTAGTCATCGTCAAGGTTTATCATGATATCTTCACGAGCAACTGAACCTTGTACATCATCAGTGACCTCATTCTCCTCTACTTCATAAACTATGTACGCATCATCAACTAAATCCTCTAACATATTATGATCTACATCGTCCCCTTCTACATCTATCCTACTTGTTGAAGGTTATTGTGAAGGTTGTTTGGGGACAAAAGGAACTTTCAATTCACTGTGAAAACTCCAAAATCGATAATTATCTTGCATACCCCACATTAACAAATGTAGTTCAACTGTTTTCCACTCAAACACCTTACCATTCTTACACCTAGCACACGGACACGGATATTCTTCATCATTATGACATGTCTTTGTGTATTTTACAAATTCATTAGCACCTCTGCGAAACACCCCCCCCCCCCATTCTATTTGTCTCACCCATCCACTCTTTGTATTTAGGATATCCCATCACAGCTACTACAACTAATCACATATTAAAGGTAAGAAGCGTATATTCCTGGATTAGTATAAACAAAACTTAGATTTATAGTATGTTTCATTTAATTATCTCTTATTTATATTTGATTTTTAAATTTCAAATTCAAATAGAAATTCTTATTTCCTCCATTTCCTCTAAAGGGTGAGTGGTCAAATCCCATTCAAGACCGCATATTTCTGTAACATACTTAACAGCTCATGCATATTGTTATGATTTGAGAAAAATTCGACAGTATATCCCCATAGTTTTCCAAGTACACGACGTAGATTGACAAGTGTGAGTGTTATTTCAATTGATCAATTAAAATAACACTCACACTTGTCAATCTAGTATTTACCTAGAGAACATTAGGATACGACTGCAAAACTTCCTCTAAAAGTAATAACTTTAAGACACTAAGAATATTATTATATAGAAGTTATACAGTCCCAAACTATCCAACCGGAACAATTCGAGAGATCTCATTACAGGGGTAATAACTTTCGAACGGGTCTAAGAGTTATTGAATGCGTACGCATAAGAACTAGAAGGCTAGTATCTATGCGCACTATATGTAATTTCAAGTATATTTCATTTAATTATCATATTATATATATATTATTCATGATACAAAGTAATTTTAAAAAAAGGTTGAAAAATCCCACCCCAAATGGACAATAATCCAGTGGTCATGCCACTTCTAAAATTAACCAATCGAACATCGATCCACTATAATCCAACTGTAATAACAACAACAAATGTGTATCCCATACTCCTTCTAATTCATCTGCTCAATTAATTTATTTCATCAATTAAACTAATAATTAAAATATACAATTATTAATTTACTAATTTACAATGAGGGGCAATCCTACTTACATATGAAAGGGGCACTAATTATTAATTTACTAAAAAAATTAATAATCAATCAATATTTAATCAATCAATTCATTACAAAGGGCACTACTTGCATATGAGGGGCAATATCTAATAAAAAAAATTAACAAGCTCCCTTCCCCCCAACCACCACCACCACATACACACGCACACTCACACATACACACACACACACATAGCCCCACCCCCTACCCCCCACTGCCATTGCCCACCACACACACACACACACACACACACACATATACACACACACACACACACACACACATATACACACACACGCATATATATACACAGACACGCATATACACCCCCTCCCCACACCCACCCCCAGCACTGCCCCCACCACACAGACACGCACGCACATTTACACACACATATATACACACACGCACATATACACACACATATATACAAATGGAAGATAAATAGAGAGAGAAAGCGTGCCAAAATCGTAGAGAAAGAGCAATCTCTTAGAGAGAGAAAGAGGTAGGAAAACCAAATCGGTGGGGAAAAAAAGGACGGGCGGGTTTATTTAATCTGTGAACATTGTCACGGACATGTCACGGTCATTGATCGTGATAAAAAAAAACACGCGTTTTTTATCACGGTCAATGACCGTGACAAGGCTAGCCAGTTGAAGGGTGCCAATTTGACCATTTTGGTGTAGTGTGAAGTAAAAGAGACCCATTTGGTTTCCTGAAGCATTGGAGAGACCAAGACCCGGTAAAGACTTGAGATGCCTCAAGATATGATAAACATCATCAAGATGGGTGGTGTGAGGAGCATTCATGAACTGACTAACAAGACTTACAACAAAGGACAAATCAGGATGAGTGTTGTTTAGGTAGATGAGACAGCCAACCAAGCACTGATACCTAGACGGCTCAAAAAGTCAATCCCCAGACTCAGCAATCAACTTCGCATTAGAATCCATAGAAGTAGAAATTATACGATAACCAATCATCCCTATCTCCTATAACAGATCAAGAACATACTTTCTTTGAGATAAGGAAATCCCATGATGGGATCTCACAACCTCAATCCCTAGAAAATACCGAAGGGGACCCAAGTCCTTAGAATAAAAAATTTCTCTAATGTTCTTCTTTACCTGGGCAATCCCCTCTAGATCATCATCGATAATAATGATATCTTTAACATAGACCAAAAGGATAATGCACTGGAGGTGGGGCTAATGTCGAATAAAGTAAGTATGATCGGACTGGCATCTGGAGAATGCCATAAAGGTAATCACCCCACTGAATTGGCTAAACCAAGCTCAGGAGGGACTACTTCAACCCATATAAGATTTGCGAAGACGAAAAACCTTGCCCACATACTCAACCTCATCCTGAAAATCAAGAGGAGGATCTCTATAGCCCCATGAAGAAAGTCATTCTTAATATCCAACTGATGCAATGACCAAGAATGAGATGCGACAATAGATATAAGTAGACGACAAAAGTCATATTAGCAACCAGAGAAAATGTATAACCAAAATCTTTATCCAGAATCTGAGTAAAGACAGGGCCACAAGACAAGCCTTATATCGATTAATAGAACCATCATTCAAATATTTAACACTAAACACCCATTTGCAACCAATAATTTTTTCTCCCAGAGGAAGAGA
This sequence comes from Sambucus nigra, assembly GCA_949130495.1. Lineage (NCBI taxonomy): Eukaryota > Viridiplantae > Streptophyta > Magnoliopsida > Dipsacales > Adoxaceae > Sambucus > Sambucus nigra. The sequence goes on along the minus strand of OX422221.1, from coordinate 110,249,332 downwards.
CACTAACTCCCAAGTACCATTTTTTCCAAGGCATCCATCTCAGTTTTTATGGAAGCTACCCACTCAGGATTTCGAGAGCCTTATGCATAGAACCAGGAATAGAAATAGAGTCAATATAACCCAAAAAATCATGATAGGACCTGAAAGACCAACATAAGAAATATGTTTGAGAATATAATGGTTAGTGCTACAAGAGTTAGCATAATGAGTAGGAACGCGAAGATCACAAATGGGATAATGAGACTAAAAATCAGAAATAGGTGGGGGAGGGGGCGGGGAAGAAGGAGTATCAATAGTACCTGAGTCCATGGGAGGATGAGGCAAAGGCATCCAAGGGAGACTAACATAGACCTGTAAAGGGGGTTTCTTAGGTAGAGAGGAAGACGTATCAAATAAAGGGATAGGACGGGCCACCGGAGAAACTGCCTCAAGAGGAGGTGGAGGAGGAGGAGGTAGGGGTAGGGGTGGGGTGGGGGAGTAGCAGACTTACCATAAAATGGGGTATCCTCATGGAAGGCAATATCACGAGAGTGATACATATGTTGAGAGAGGAGGTCATACCATTTATAAACTTTAAACATGGTATGATAGCCCACAAAAATACATTTAGTGGCCTTATCATCAAGTTTGTGACGTAAGGGGTGCTATCCTGAACATAGCATACACACCCTAAAACTCGAGGTAATAGAGGGAAAAAGGGGGCATTGTGAAAGATAAAGTGAAGACGTGTTTTATCATTTAAAACTTTGCTTGGAGTACGGTTAATAATAAATGTGTTAGTGAGAAGAACAAGGTGTCAATAGGATTTAGGAACATGCATACCCTGTAAAAGACATCAAACTATTCCCCTCAAGTGATGATTGTTACATGTGGCCACCCCATTTTTCTCCGAAGTGTATGTAGGGGCCAGTAAGTTAGTGTAAAATAACCTTTTGGTTAAGTTGTTAATGAAAAGCATCAGAAACATACTCACCCCATTATCAGACCTAATGTTATGAACAATGGTATTAAATTTTGTTTTAATCATTTGGAGGAATTCGACAAACAAATGTAACTCCTCATATTTACGTTTAAGTAAATATACCCACATGCATTTAGAGAAATCGTCAATAAAAGTGACATAGTACTTATGATCTGATAAAGTAGTGACGGGTAAGGGTCCCCAAACATCATAATGAATAAGATCAAATATACTAGGTGCACGACTCATATGAGAAATATAACTAGTACGAATATGTTTAGACAACTCACATGTCTCACAAGTAAACCTCTTGTCTTTGCAAGTCTTCGATAGAGAGGAAAAAAGTAAACATAAGTACAAAAAATTGACATGTCCTAAACGAACATGCCACATATGTAAAGTTTATAAGTAAACATAAAAAATAATGGACTCAATGAAAGCAGAGGCACTGAGATCAGTAGCAGCAGTAGTAGCAGTAGCAGTAGCAACAGCAGCAGCAATAGCAGCAGCAGGAGCAGCAACAGCAGCAGTAGTAGGAGGAGTAGTAGTAGTCGTGGTAGTAGTAGTAGTAGTAGCAGCAGCAGCAGCAGCAGCAGCAGCAGCAGTAGTAGTAGTAGTAGTAGTAGTAGTAGGATTCCAAGTGGTATAGGCCATCGCTCTCATATCCTTTACCAAAAATCCTCTTCGAACTCAGGTCTTGCAAATAGCAATGTTCAAATAAGAATATAACAGAACAATTAAGATCTTTGTAGAGCCAACGAACATAGACGAGATTAAAACAAAGGCTGAGAACATGCAACACAGAAGATAAAGTGATAGAAGGAGAGAGACAAATGTTTCCCTTGCTACGAATACGAGCAAATGAACCATCCGCAAGACACACATTACGACACACGAGGGTAGCGGGGGAAGTAAAAAATAATAACTGACCAGTCATATGATCAGAAGCTCTAGAACCCAAACTCATGTAGGTTTAACATCCTTAATATGAAAAGCAGATGAGGTACCTAAAGCAAGAGCGACAGTAGAAGTAGAGTGCCAAAGAGAGCTCATATATGCATCGAGGAGATCAATCTAATCCTGAAGATGGCTATCATCCCTTGAAGCACTAGAAGAAGTATAAGAGAAAGCATTAGGAATGGTAGTAGTCCTAAGAGGGACAAAGTGCTTGGCCTTAGAAAACTTCTACCTCAACTCTAAATGAAGTTGGAAGCATCGGTCTCTAGAGTGGCCAACAACTCCACAATAATGGTAGGTCGGTTGTCCATCGTGAGTATGGCGATCAGTATAAGCCGCAAATGCCATCTCATGAGTAAGAGGAATCTGAACCCGAGCAACAACTTAAGAAGTCTGAGATAACCTGCGATGATGTTCCTCTCCATCCATAATAACACAGGGCTCTCAAAGGGGAGGCATAGGAGATGGTTTATGATCTGAGTATAGAGAGCATCGTACTCAAATCGTAAACCCATAAGAAACTGAAAAGTGTGCTGACGATCTAGACGCTGCATCATAATAAAAAAAGGCCTCAGAAGGGAAGTCTGTGAGTTTTTTAAACTGGGCCAGCTCCCCTCAACGACATAGTAGATATCCAAAGTAGTGAGAGACAAAGAGGTTGAGTGACTCCTGTGAGGCATGGTAAATCTCCCGATAAAACTGAAATACTTGGGCATCATTGTGAGTATGAGCGTACATCTCATTAAAATCCTTCCATAATTCGAAAACAGACTCATAGAATTTAAACATAGTATATATGTGATCCTCCATAGAGTTGAACATCCATCCCAGGATAGTGTAACGGTCCATTTCCCATTGATTAAAAATAACAACATTCTTAGCATCCGGTTGGGTTTCAGTGCCCAACAACCAACTAGTCGTCCCTTTCGACCCAATAAAGAGGCGAAGAGATCGAGGCCATGAATTAATATTCGTTCCATTCAACAATACACTGGTAACCCGATGAGTATGTGTATGTTGGGATGGAGCAACCTCTTTAGAACCATTCAAATCAGTTATATATCCAAAATACTCAAATATAGTCCAACACGTACCCAAAATAGGACCAAAAATTGATAAGGTGCTACCCAATGAAATTCAACAACATAAAGAGGTATAAACTCACACAAATAAGACCAACAAATTGGCAATAAGCTTAACCGAGTAAACTCGGCAACATAGGAGATTATAAACCCTAAAAAAATCATGAAAAAGGCAAATTAGTAGCCTATAATACATGGGAATAAAATTCAATATCAAGAGGGACTAAAACCCCCAAATTAAAATGGTATAAACCTTAGAAAAAGGGGGGGGGGGGGGGGGGGGGGGGGGGGGGGGGGGGGAGAGGAGTTTACCCAATCAAATCAGCAGCAATTAAACCCTTTACAATGGCGAGATCGTGATTTCGGTGGAGAAAAAGGGCACCTTAGGTGGCCAGGTGAGCGGCCGACCAGATGGTCGGCAGCAAAATAGAGAGAGTTGGGGCTAAGTAGCTAGGGCTGGGGGCTGGGTTGCCAATTTTTTGGAGTGACATGGTAGGGTTTGTGGTGGAAGGTGTTTTGTTATGATATTAAGTAGATTTTTAATGATGTATTGGCTTACCAATACTGGTGAAACATTATTGTATTTATATTACCTAATGGAAGGGTTTAGAAATATATGGTAAATTAATAAGACAAAAAATGAATCTAATAACTAAAGCCTAATAACAAAGTACGTAACACTAAAATGATATCTACCTATAATATCTCGCGATAAGCATTTCATAGACACTACAAAATATAGGGTGGGGAAAACATTTCATAACACTAAAGAGAGTCCCAAATTATTAAAGTCCACAAGCAGATTCAGAAAATAGAATCCCAAATTCAACATTTCAGAACACTAAACGGAATCATTGTTCAACATTTGACTTTGTGCATAGGTAAATTTTTAATTTCTGATTAGATTTGCCTGGGTTCAAAATTGCTCAGTTTACAAAAAGTGTATTCCTAATATCCCAAAAGAAGCATACAAACGCCAAGTTATGATACATTGCTATAATAAACAAACTTTAATAAACCAAAAATGTCCTGGAACAAATAATTGGTTTCTATATACCATAATACCATTGGAGCCTGTGTGAATTTAGAAGACACTAGAAAGACAGGTTCACCATTTATGACATAATCATCCGAATCGAAATATTCACTAAGGTCCCGTTTGGTTGTGCAAATCGTTTAATTATGTAAATTTGTTCATAAAATTGTGAATTGTAAACGAGTATATTTGAAATGAGTTTAATTCCAATTTGACGTGATATTTGGTAATTTGAAATTGATGTTAAGGTCAATTAGGAAAAAGGTGAAAAAAAATGGAGAGAGAGAGCGAGAGAGGGGGAGAGAGATGAATAGCTGGATGAATTTTTTATGAAATGCTCCTATTTCAAATGGATGCATTTCAACTTTTTTTTTAAATTCTCTAATTTTAGATTTTAGACACAAGCTAATATTGAGCAATTAATGAATCGGTTTATTAATGAAACCAAACACAATTAATTGATCAATTTATAAATAGATCAATTTATAAATGAAGACCAATTTATTATTTTGGGACAACCAAATGAGTCTAAGGTGTTGTTTGTTTTTACCTCTTAACTCTGAATCTGAACCATTCAGACTTAAGAGGTACCAAAAAGTGTTTGTTTTTTTAAATGATTAAGAGGCTAACGGCTATATTTGGCTCTTAATGGTTAAGAGGTAGAATTACGTCTGAAGTCTGAATCTGAAGTCTGAATCTGTCTAAATACATTCATTCAGAGGTACATTCAGACATAAAAACAAACATATTTTTCAGATTCAGATTTCAGACTTCAGATTCAGTCTTCAGATTTCAGATTCAGACTTCAGATTCAGATGAAAAAACAAACGCAACCTAAATAAACTCAAAACATTCACACTAGAAATTGTTCAAACCAAGCGCAACTGGGAAAATGTTAAAGCTTCCACTTTGGGCTCGACAATCGAAAATAAGAAACCAAAAATTACAATATTACACTTCATTCAAGGGCAAGCAAAAAATGGAATTAAATATTACTAAGTCAAAACAAAGTCCGTTGCATTGAGATATTACAACCATCAAAACTATATCCCAAATCATCATTGCCTACAAACAATCCAAAAAACCAAATGGATTAAAAACTGTGTAGAGTTAAGGAGAACATTATCCAATACAACAAGGATAAATATGCAGCATCAACAAGAGCAGTAGTAATAATAGGTAATAAATTTAAGAAGCGGAAAATGAATAATAAAATTATCAAATAAAGGATGAAAATACCTGAATTGTGTACAGAAACTTGGAAGCTATGAAATGAACATATGAGGCAGTTCTATGGGAACCAGATGCCTAGCATAATAAACAGTTCATTTTCCAACTTTCCATATATCATCACCATACAACAAAAAAACCAAGAAAGAAAAACATTTATTTTTACGATCAATGAAAGGGATGATAAACCAGAATTTTCTATAATTATGCATTTTTGGGCTGATAAATGATCCTCTCAAACATGTCCTTCAGCATTGGGCGCCCCACCATCTCCTCCAAAACATTATCATTCAATTCCTTTCGATTACCATCTGCCTTGCTAGAGGAAGAAAAAACCAATTTTGATAACCGATCTTTCTCGGCTTGTCTGCAGTACTTATCCCACTCTTTTGTACCAGATGCAATCAAATTGTAGCTATAGACAACTTTCTTTTGGCCAAGCCTATAAGCCCTGCTAATGGCCTGTGTTTCAACTGACGGGTTCCATACAACGTCAATTAGAACCACTCTTGAAGCCCCAACAAGACTAATCCCCTCAGAGCAACATTTTGTTGAGGCTAGAAAAATTTTCGCTTCACTTTCTGGATCATTGAACACATTTATCAAATTCTGTCGCTGTTTTTGATCCATTTTGCCTTGCATGTGCAGCACTTCTCTACCTTCATCCCAATTAAACACTGCTTTTAGCTGGTCCTTTATAAGTCCCAATGGGTCTAGATATTGACTGAAAATCAGCACTCTCTCTTGCATAGAATCACTGAGACGGATGAGTTCCATGATGAATCTCGTCTTGACACCTTTTTCAGGGTTAAGTTTATGCTCTTCAAGCTTATCCAGATAGATGGCTGATTTTTCCTTATCAGACAAAGAACAGTGTTGAATTAGCGACGGGTGTGTCAAAACCAATGACACCTTATGTTCGAATTCAAAAGAAGAACTGCATTGTGAGCCTTCTATTATCTCAATGAGGTGCTTCTGGAGAGAAGGTGGATTTAAAAGAACAACCGTCTCTCTCAGACCAGGAAGATTTTCTTGAAGAATGCTGCCTTTGTGAACATGAACAAATGGTTCTATAGTTGTTTTCAGCTTCTCAATTGCCTCATCGGAAATTTCCCCACTTGTACTGCAAAATAAATCTTTCTTTTCTTGGGCTTTTCCCTTTCTTGAGTATTTTCTCTTAGACTCGGAAAATAGGTCCTGTTTGGCAAGCAAGTCTGCGTTTTGTGGCCTTACCAAATGCAGCGTATTGTTGAGCTCATTGAAATTGTTCTGAAAAGGAGTTCCCGATAATATGATGCGTTTTCCCGTTTCAAGTTTGGATAGAGTATTCCAAATACGACTCCTCTCGTTACGGGGCGTGTGGCCTTCATCAAGAACCACCAATCTAGGAAACTCCAGTAGAATTTTCCCCCACTCATGATGTTTCTTATTCACAACATTCCTTTTCCCCTTCTCTGAGCCTTTCCCTGCCATGATTTTCTCTCCAGCAAGCTTCTCATACAAACTATAGCTTACTCCTAGGACACTTTGTTCTTTCTGCCACGAATACACCTTCATCGCACGCACCACTTCGTTACTCGCATACTTTTTAAGAGTTATACTTTCATTTCCAGATAGCTCAGGATTGTTGAGGTTATGAAATGGGAATTTGACTTTCCATTTTTTGAACTCTTCTTCCCAAGTAAGAAGCATGCTTGCGGGAGCAATAATGACGGGCCGACAATTTGGGAACAATTTCAAATATGTTTCGATAAATACTATGGTTAATCGAGTTTTTCCAGTACCTGGGGCATGTGAAATAATGCAACCACCTCCTCCACTTGAATCAGGACTCCCTATCTCGTGAAGGTTAATTGTCCCTTCTATGTTTCTCCATAAAAACTCGAAACCATCTTGTTGGTGTGGATACATGCTATCTCGGATACCGGGTATTATGTCCCAAACAGTGCCCTTCATGTGATTGCACGAGTCACGAGAATTTGCCCCTGGAGATTGGAATGGAAGGCCATCAAGAATAGCTACATCATTTTGACCTCTGGAATATTCTCTTTCTGATACTCCAGGAGTATCTGGTTTCTGTAAAAGGAAGATTAGGAAGTTAGGTGAAAAGATGATTAGAAAGTAAGATATATAAAATTAGCAAGTTCATAAAATACTTATTGTGATGTGAGAGACAGTAGTGTTATATTGTTTTGAATCTGATATCTAAATATAGAATGGAGGCTCTATTCCAGATACTTCCATGTGTCTCTAATTATTGCCCAACAGTTACAGCCTTTAGCTTTAATCTTCACGAAGCAAATACGGTGATTTCTTAGTTCATATATGTGAAATTTACTGATAAATTACACTTACATGTCACAGAATGCTCTCAGTCTGATATGGCTTCTTTTACTGCAAGAAAGTTTCGACGGTGTCTCCTCTAATGCCCCATTAATGATAGGTGCAATCGTGGTAAGAGATGTCCCATTTGGTATTGTAACTAACTTGCTTCAGGTTGTAGCAATTGTCATATGGACAGAGGCTCATTGTATTCAAATTTGCATTTAGATTCGATCTTTATTAATCAATTTGCTATATGTTGTATAAAATGCATGAGAATCTGTTTAATCCATATTTCTTGAGAGTGGGATTTCAATTTGGGATTCTCAATATTAGAAATTTTTACTGAATAATAGTTTTCAAATCTGCCACTGAATTAAGATTAGGGAGCATCACGAAATTGTTTCTACCAATCGTTGGTGTTGGTGACTTTTTATATTTGATGCTATCTTTGGTGAATTGTGTTCTTTATTTTTTTTACTGATTGCTTTTGTATTCATATATTGTTTACTTTGGGTTGTTGTATTCCCACCCAACTTTTCTTTCTACACACCCCTACAAAGCTTTTAAAGTTTAATAAAAATGGGGGTTATAAAAAGAAAAGTTGGGTTGAAATAAAAACACCCTTTACTTTTTGCCTATAACTTAAATTTTTTTTTTTTCAGTTGCAATAGAGTTTTGATATATTATATTTTTAATTATGGTTGCAATTTCTAAATGAGTTGTCTTGCAAATTTAAAGATTATATTTCTTCATGGTCTCAATTATGTCTAACGTAAGACCATTTGTTCATTGGGTTTAGTTAAGATTCTTTCAGCCATACTACTTTCAATCTGTTGGTGTTCGAGTTCATTTTTTCCATTTGTTATTTAATAACCTAATATTTAGGAAGCATAAACAACACAGCACAATCAAGTTGTAATCTTGCCATCAAAGAATGATGTTGCTGGTCCAAAATTTCATATTGATCTCACTTGGATGACTTAATATTACACTTCTTCAATTTCAGAGGAATCTGTACAGTTTTAAGTGCCTACTGAAACCTATCTATTATGGGTTGTGCATTTTTGTGTATCCTCCTTTCCTCTCCAAGATCTTTCTTGCATTGCGTAATGAGTTCAATCATACTCTCTTTATACTCTACAGGGTTCTGAAATTTGTAACAACCTGTGAAGCCATGCACAAAACTTTAAAATAGACCCTTTTATTATTCTTAACATAAAACTCAGCCCCAATTATATAGTTTAGAACAAATAGGTAGGCAGGAGACATGTGCAATTGTCCTCCTTGCAATTTCTCATGTCCAACAGATTTTCTCATTTCATTGATGTTAAATGGTTGCGAGATTTAGGTTTGAGTTGTTAAAAATCAATGCTTCATCCTCGATGTGAAGATATTTGATATAAACAACATGTAGCGAATTTGCTATTTGATCTTTTTCCCTTTTCTTTGTAGGACTTGCCTTCAATGGAACGTGTCATGATCAATTTTTTTACATGCGAAGAATTATATCTAGCTGAGGGTAAAAAGCCAAATCCAGATTTGGTGCATTGCTTACTTATCTCATTTTACTAATGTTCTACAGGACTAAAGTAATATGTGATTCAAATCCGGATTGAATATTACTAGAATAATGTAATATGTGATTCATATTAAATATTACTTAGTGATTAAAAGTAATATATGATTATGACTTTATAAAAATTGTCGGGATTTATAAATAGGACAATTACGGTAATTAAGTCGAGACGCTCGTGTGAGTCGTGTCGGGACTATAAATGAATGAAATGAAAAGTAAATTGGTTTTATTGTCATCCAAATGATCATTTTGAGTGCGCCAAAGTGTCCGGAGGGGTTTAAATAAAGGGTTTGATTTGAGTCTCGGGTCAATTTGGAACCGAATAGACACCCTAAAGAGGTATTTTGGTCATTTTACTTGGGAGATGAATAGTACTTATGAAATTTGGGTATTTTTATATAAGAGATATGTTAGCCAACGGTATATTCAACAAAACTCTAAGAGACGTCTATTGAGGAAAGGAAAAGATTTCTTTAGGAGAGGAAAGGTTGTTCTAGGAAAATCAAGGGACAAAGGCACCTTGCACCACCACCGCCGCCGCCATCGAAGAGTGACCGAAAAAGAGAGGAACACCATAGCATCATCTTCTCTAAAGGTTCAGACCTAAGAAATCAAAGGCAAGTGTTTTAACTCTTGCAATCTATAGCATCTATGTTGTCCATGGTAGATAGAAAAAAGATTTTTTTTTAAAGTTTTATAAATCAAAGATGAATTTTGATGATTTTGATTTAATCCTTGAAATGGAAACCATGTAGGATTAATCCCTTGTCGATATTAGAATTTACATCACGAAACTTGGGTTTATTTGATGAAGAAATTTGGGGTTTATAGGTGTTCTTGAATAAGAATGATAAAATGCAGATTTTCTAAATTAAAATGGGATTAGCATGATTAATCGAAATTCCATGATGATGTTGATATGATTTGATGTTATAAATCATGTACATATATATCATTAGGGATGAATTATAAGGAGTTTGAGATCATTTGGTAGAGGTTTTGAGGATGAATTATGTTACAACCCGTAGGTAGAATTATATAGAAAAAGGACAAACATTGTATGATAATTTTAGGGCTATTCTAAGTGGAAATTGGTAGTGTGCACACGAGTTCTTGTATAAAATCACGTTTTGCACAACTTTGTAGTTTTAAGTTTTTTCAAAATTGGAGCAGAAAAGCCTCAAATTGTAATTTTATATTTATGGGCAGAATGTAACTTTATCGAGAAAAATGATTATTGGGAATTAAAATATAATCCGGGCTTGTTATAATGAGTCTGGGTTTTGGACCAATAAGTATGGGTTGAAGGTAGCTACTGGAATAATTAATTAAATCCTTTCGGTTAACAAGAGATTTTAGGAGTAATGAGAAATGTGAATAAAATGTGAACTATTAGTTTATGGGATAAACTTGAAATATACTACGTGTGGGATTTGTATATGGGATGATAGTATAGCCATTTGTTGATATATATACATAGGTGGAGCGAATACCTATAATATAATTGAGGTTTAAAATATCATGATACGTAGGATATTCGAGATATAAGTGTACTACGTATGAGACTTGTAATATGGGATGTGCTTATGCCCTATAGTTGATATATATATATATATATATATATATATATAGGTTGAGTGTATACCTATATGAAGATTTATGTGTATGACATGCCTTGCTTACTTGCTATCGACGGAAGGTTTGCGCGTTGAGGGCAGTCATATCTTGATGAGCCTTAGGGGGGATTTTTAACTTGTGCCTCCGAACATAGGAATTAAGTTGGATTGCCATGTGTAAAAACAATGGTATTGAACGGTCATTTGGGTGCGTAGCCCAAAGGCTTAGGACTATGTTCGCCTCCAATATTTGTGTTTGTTATTTATGGTTCGAGGGATATACCGAACCGACAGTCCTTTGTACAGTGACGAGATGTACCCGGACATGATAGCAGAGTATGCATGCACCGCAGCTGAGTCTCGGGGTGCAGTGTTGTATATATATAATAGGGTGAATGTAGATATATACTTGTGATATTATCTACTATGTGAATTAAGTAAACATGAATGATAATGAAATTTGAAATTAATTAAGTTGGTGAACACTTAATTATATTAAATTGAAAAAGTGCTTATTCATGTTAAAGAGAAACTGGATATATATGTATTACTTATATTGCGAGAGAAATATGTGGGAACGATATTGGGCTATGTTTAGAGTTAGACTGGAAAGAATTGGTTAGCATGGGAATAGTAACTAGTATGGTTTGAAGGTACATTAGGCGTGCACACTAGATGAAAGGTGAGAATATCAAGAGACAGTTCGAGAATCTAACATGTACATAATAACTGCTTAATTGCACTTGTTAATCACTTGCTATTTTTAAAAATATTTTACCATCGGGCTCTAACCCGTTTTCTTGCATATTCTCGCCTCCCTTGGATCTTCTATATTAGGTGTCCAGTTACAGGAATGCCACGCATAGAGGATTGGATACTTGACGTACTATGGATGATATGGAGTTGCATGCTTTGCTTAGACGTTTTCATTCTCTTGATTCATACATCCGTAGTAGTTAGTTCATGTAGGGCATGTCGCCCAAGGATTCTAGTTATTTCAATTCTATCTCAGACAGTGATATTACTTATGTCAGTTTTGATACATTCAATTTATTTGGATTACTAGGGAGTTTATTCCAGTTACATTTAATTCACTTGTGATGTTACTTATCTATTAGGCATTGTTGTGGAATGGATTACATGAAATTGTTTGTAATGGTAAAATGAGATTGTATTAAATTAAAATTTGAAAGTTTTTAACACCTGCTTAATTGAGTATTAGGTAATTAACAAAAAGAAAATGTTTTTTCGACCGTGATGCTAGGAATTAATCAACTGTATACTCTGATTTAATTGGGTATAGGACTGATCACCCGATATTTAATTGAGCGAGGTGTTACAGGTGGTATCAGTGCATCAGTAACTAGAGTCCTTAGGATCTGTATGGCTATCTACGTTTCAGCGTAGCGTCCTTTGATGTAAATAGAGCCTTATGATTAGGATTGTTGTATTCCTTCACGTATGAAGATTTACGTTCTCTTGCTATTAAACATAAGTGTTTAAATTCTTATACAAGTTCGGTCGGGCTTCGTACGTCAAACAGAATAAGACTACCAGCGAAGGCCGTTGGACAAAATGCAGGAGGAAAGGCTCAACAGGAGACTTGGTGTAAATGTTAATCGAGGTAAAATTCACCGTAATTATTGTTCAAGTTGACGACAATAAAGAAATCGCTTGGGAATTGTAGTTTCCTTAAACACCATCGTTGGTGACGATGGTGCCGTTCCAGACTCACCCAACATTTATCGGTGAAGGGTGGCGGAGTTGAAAGGATTTAAAAAAAAAGAAATTTTTTAAAATGTGTGAAAGAAGAAGAGTGAGGGGCCAATGGAAGTAGAAATCCAAAGGCAATTGTATAGGGTGAAGTGTAGAAACACCCAGGATTTAAGAATTTTCGACAACATTTCGCTCATAAGAGCACTCTTAAGTGATGGAAATTAGACTTCGTATATAAAGAAGTTGGTATTGAGCTAAATGTGGAATTTGGGGTACGATTTGACCATGAAATCGTCCATCTGCAATTGTAATGGTGATGTGAATGAAATTGTGAAATTTTGGACCTTATCATAAATGGGATGTACCTGACAAAAATGAGTTATTTTTGTTGAAGAGTTCGTGATTTATATACCCATGTGTAAATGGAAAAATCAGATTTAGATGACTAGTGACGATGTCGTCAAGGGTCTACGTTTATGAATCAATATCAATTCCTCCATGAGAAGGGAGTCAAGGGTGTTGGAGAATTTAGTCGAAAAGTGAGACTAAGGTGAACGAGGATAGAAGAACACCACTTAGGGGCATACCCAGTAAGGGGGGGGGGGGGGGGGGGGGGGGGGGGGACCCATGTATATGGTTTAATTGAATATCTACTAAGTGGAGGCAGATTCAGTCAAGACTAGTATAGTCGATAACGAGTTCCATAGGGAAAGTGGAGCCGAAGAAATCAGTAAAGCAACAACTGATGCTAGTATTGTTAGGTTTAAAATGGTCTGTAGGACCATAGGACCAGGGAAATGACATGAAAAGCTGTTCCAGGTGTAAAAAAAAACTGGGACTATTAATGTTGAATGAGTCCATCGAAAGTGAGTGGGACCCATGAGACTGGGAACATTAGATGTGAATCCTAGGTATGGATATATCATATATGTTTATGGGGTAGCGAAACCCGTTGTTGACACCCGAAGGGAGAAACGGGTAGAATCATTAAGAATTATGTTATTATATACTACATTTGTGAGTGAGGAATGTAGCATTTATTACGGTAATGTGTATTGACTGATTTCCAAGTATTAAAACGATGGTAAATTGTGTAATAAGACTATCTTATTTGTTATTTCATAGTGAACTGTGTTAGTTCTGTTAGGCGCCACCTGAAATAAGGTTGGGCCTAAGTGTATAAATTTATAGATGGCATTCTATACTTGGCATCTGTGAGTATGCCTCTGTGTAGGGACTTGATGCTAATGTGATTCAGGATATATTGTGTTCTTAATTCGTGCGGCGAGAGATATTTCTCGTTATTTTGTAGCACCAAGAACTTGTGTTAGTGAGAGCGCCATGTTTAATATTATCTTTGAGGGGCATGAGAATGGATGAATAGACTTTTATATAAACCGACAAAACCTGTTGGGAGGGTACATACTGTGGACTAAGGACATGAAGGGTTTCGACGATCGACTAGGTTAGGTAGTAGTGTATAGGGGGGTTCCTAGTTTGGATTTCGCTCTGTGAGACACCCCACGCATGAAACTAGCGAACATTGGGAGTCGAAGTAAGTTAGGGTCTTTAGGATATGGATTTAGAACCTTTGTTATAATATGTATCTGTTAAAACTGAGAGTTATGGGTTATAGTATGATTTGAGGCCAGTGGAGTCGCCAAATATGAATGTGAAAACCAGTGGGATACGGATTATATTATAAGTAGTAAGTTGGTAAGGTGTAACCTTACAGAGTAATCACGTCTAGTGTAGGATATCACATCCATTTAGATCGTATGCTGAAAGGTACACAACATAGGGTGTAAGGGCGTCCTCAATAGTTGGATTGTAGTATTTTCCATAATTGAGAATTGCGGCACAATACGTATTTTAGAGGTAAATAAATGTAGAAGCTGTGACTTCAGGATTTAGCTGTTTGATGGTTTGGGTCAGTTAGAACAACAACTCCCCAAATTTGCCACGAGGATGGTATAGGAAGAATTCGATAAAGTTTAACTCGGGAAAGTTGAAACTTACATGGTAAGGTATGTGGAGGCCTACGTTTCATGAGAATCTAAAATTTGAAGAGAGGGGGAGAACTTGCGACACGCGGTGATGACATTGTCGCACGAGTCATGGTTGTAGATGCATTTGTGAGTAAGATAAAAATGCATCATGATATAAAACTGTAGTAGTGATGGCATAAAACCAAGCAAGACATTGCTAAGTTCTAATTGAAAGTAGACCATCAAAAATTAATATGGTTCCTTCAGCCGTTGGGAATTACTTTGTAGAAATGGGAGAGCATATCCTTAAATTATCACATAGTAAATTACTTCGCAAAGGGATCACGACCCTATATGGGTGATAAGGGGTCGGGTAATCGACGTATCTCACATTATGCCAGTTAGGACTAATCATTACGTGTGACAGTATATACCATAATCATTATTCCTGAGATAGTAAGGTTATATGGGGTACATTTCGACATTGTGTCTGATAGAGACAAGAGAGTTATGTCTCGATTAATGGGAAGAGTTTCCGGAAGGCCATGAGTATCGAGATGCGAATGTATACAGCCTAACATACCCACATATGGATGGGCAGACTGAGAATTTTAGTTACATATTGAGGGATATGTTGTATTTCCGATTATGGGAAGATTTAGTGTCATATTTGGAGTTCGTGTACAATAAATCCTCTCAGTATATTTACGTATGACTCTATTTGAGGCGTTATATAGAAGACCTTATCGTCCTTCTGCTTATTGGCTAGAGGAGGAGGATAATGAGCTACTCGAGCCAGAGGGATCCAGGGCCCGTAAGCCACAATTGAAATGATTTGGTGTTACGTTATTGCATGTTGGAAAAAGGGAAATTGGCGCCGAGATACGTAGGACCATTTCCTATTATTGTAAAGATTGGACCGGTAACTTACAGGCTTGGGTTCCATAGTCCTTTGCTGAGGCAGTATTGCGGAAATGTGTTAGCATTTATAGTATATATTGTGTGTAAAATAAATACCGTACAAACAAGAATAAACTACTAATGTGACATAGTAGCAATGTTTAAAAAGGCGGAAGAGGCGTACGCCTCGAGGCGCCCCTCTAGGCGAGGTGTTGAAAAAAAGCCTCAGGGCTGAATTTGAGGCTTACGCCTCAATGTGCCTCACGCCTTTTTGCTGAGGCGCGAAAAAAAAAAAAATTCTTTCATCACAAAGTTTGTTTTTTTAAAGGTTAAAATTCTTCATTTTTCTAAAATTGCACCTAACTTGAAAAAATGTTGTTTTAATCTACTAACTCTTATTCTTTTTTTAGTTTAGTTTTAAAGTTGCACTTAATTTTGTTTTTCTTTACTAATTTATTTGAAGTAAGTGTATAAATTTGTTTGAAACTATATTTTGTTACAAATATATAGTTTGTTTGAAATAAATGTACTAAATTAACTTCAATATGACTTTTTTTTAAAAGGTTTCTATTTTTTGGTTTTCAACTTAGATTAATATGTTTTCTTTAACTTATACTAATATATTTTAAAGGTTGTTGTTTTTTTTAATAAACTTAGGTTAATATGTTTTATTATTTTTTTAATAAAGTTGCTATTTTTTTAATCTTAGCTTGAAAATCAATGTTTTTTTTAATAAATTTGCTCGTTAAGTTGCATTGATTAATTTATTGTCATATTATAAAAGAACCAATATGTGAATGAAGCTAAAAAAATGATTTTGCCAATACGACTTTGCATTGATTAATTTATTGTCATATTTAAAATAACCAATATGTTCAAATTGATTTTCTTTTTTCAAAAAGTTATATTGAGGGAACAAAAAAATGTCAAACTATGTGAGAAAGCCCTCAGGGATGTTTTTTTTTGTAGTTTTATTTTATATTTCTTTGTTATTTTATTTTTATGGTTTTATTAGTATTTTTTTAATATTATTTTGCTCTTTTTTTTTTCTTTTTGGTGAGGCTTACGCCTCGCCTCCCCTTTCGCCTTTTTAAACATTGCATAGTAGTAAGACGAGTTTGTATATATCTAAAGACCGATTAATCTACTATAGTGCAAATAGTAGGAGGATAGATAATGACTATCTAAAATTAAAATTTAAGTAGTGAAACTTAAATGGGGCTTGGAGTATAACATCAGTGAGGTCTTCATTATTAAGGGTATTCGATAATGTACTATATGGGCGGTACAGCGGAGGTTACATGAGATGTGAGATTAATACCCGGAGTTGTCCT
This sequence comes from Sambucus nigra, assembly GCA_949130495.1. Lineage (NCBI taxonomy): Eukaryota > Viridiplantae > Streptophyta > Magnoliopsida > Dipsacales > Adoxaceae > Sambucus > Sambucus nigra. The sequence continues at coordinate 110,232,611 of OX422221.1, read as the reverse complement.
TACTAGATATACCTTAATTTCCGAATTTCGGGACAAAATCCCGTTATTAGGGGGGGGGGGGGGGGGGGGGGGTATGTAATACCCCGTATTTTAATGACTTTTAAAATGAGATAAATTAAAAGTAAATGGGTTAAATCAATGGGCATTAATTGGAATTATTTATGTGAAAATAATTGGAATTAATCCGGATTTAATATTACTAGAATAAAGTAATATGTGATTGATATTAAATATTACTTAGTGATTAAAAGTAATATATGATTACGACTTTATAAAAATTGTCGGGATTTATAAATACGACAATTACGGTAATTAAGTCAGGACGTGCGTGTGAGTAGTGTCGGGAATATAATTAAATGGAATGAAAAGTAAATTATTTTTTATGTCATTCAAATGGTCGTTTTGAGTGCACCAAAGTGTCCGGACGGGTTTAAATAGTCAGAAAAGTCTACCCGGGCGTTTGATTTGGGTCTCTAGTCAATTTGGAACCGAATAGACACCCCAAAGAGGTAATTTGGTCATTTTACTTGGGAGATGAATAGTACTTCCGAAATTTGGGTATTTTTATATAAGTTAAGAGATATGTTAGCCAAAGGTTTATTCACCAAAACTCTAATAGACATCCATTGAGGAAAGGAAAAGATTTCTCTAGGAGAGGAAGGGTTATTCTAGGAAAACCAATGGACAAAGGCACCTTGCACCACCACCGCCGCCACCGGAGAGTGACCGGATAAGAGAGGAACACCATAGCATCATCTTCTCCAAAGGTTCAGACCTACGAAATCAAAGGCAAGTGTTTTAACTCTTGCAATCTATAGCATCTATGTTGTCCATGGTAGATAGAAAAAGGATTTTTTTTTAAAGTTTTATAAATCAAAGATGAATTTTGATGATTTTGATTTAATCCTTGAAATGGAAACCATGTAGGATTAATCCCTTGTCGATATTAGAATTTACATCACGAAACTTGGGTTTATTTGATGAAGAAATTTGGGGTTTATACGTGTTCTTGAATAAGAATGATAAAATGCAGATTTTCTAAATTAAAATGGGATTAGCATGATTAATCGGAATTCCATGATGATTTTGATATGATTTGATGTTATAAATCATGTACATATATATCATTAGGGATGAATTATAAGGAGTTTGGGATCATTTGGTAGAGGTTTTGAGGATGAATTATGTTACAACCCGTAGGTAGAAATATGTAGAAAAAGGACGAACATTGTATGATAATTTTAGGACTGTTTTAAGTGGAAATTGGTAGTGTGCTCGCGAGTTCTTGTATAAAATCATGTTCTGCACAACTTCGTAGTTTTAAGTTTTTTCAAAATCGGAGCAAAAAAGCCTCAAATTGTAATTTTATATTTCTGGGCAGAATATAACTTTATCGAGAAAAAGGATTATTGGGAATTAAAATATAATCCGGGCTTGTTATAATGAGTCTGGATTTTAGACCAATAAGTATGGGTTGAAGGTAGCTATTGGAATAATTAATTAAATCCTTTCGATTAACAAGAGATGTTAAGAGTAATGAGAAATGTGAATAAAATGTGAACTATTAGTTTATGGGATTTATAACTCCGCCTGTGTCGTGCTTAACTTCTTATTTTTTTTTACACTGCCGGTCCCAAGCCCGGAAAAAGGAGGAGGGTTGCGTTAGGTAGCTGACAGCCAGCGTAAAACTTTGTCAGATCCTTATGAACATGAATCCTATGAATATACGTGCTAATGCTAGGGCATTCCCCTTAAGCGATGCGTTGCGCCTGCCACCAGGTGTCTCGAAAAATAGGCAAGGGGCGTCGCATCGGCGCCCGGATGCGACGATAAATACGCAAGGGTTCCTGCAACAAGCTGGACGTGTGCGGATAAAGAAGCTAGTCCAGGATACTAGACTTAGGTTAGCGACTTGGAACATAGGGACTATGACAGGAAAAGGAATGGAGTTAGTAGATACCATGATAAGAAGAAAAGTTCACATAGCTTGTTTACAAGAAACTAAATGGGTCGGTGAGAAAGCTAGAGAAATAGAAAATACAGGATTTAAATTATATTATACCGGAAAACATAGAAATAAGAACGGAGTTGGAATAATAGTAGATAAAAACTTTAAGTACGATATCGTAACCGTTATTAGGAAAGGTGATAGACTTATACTTGTAAAATTGGTATTAGGTGAAAACATAATTAATATTGTTAGTGCTTATGCGCCTCAAGTAGGATTAGATGAGCACACTAAAGTACAATTTTGGGAACAAATGGATGGACTAATTCAAGAAATACCCCTAGGTGAGAAAATCTATATAGGTGGAGATTTTAATGGCCATGTAGGAGAAGATCGTGTAGGATATGGGATAATGCATGGCGGAGATGGTTTTGGAGATAGGAACGACGAGGGAGAGTCTATCTTAGATTTTGCGATGGCTTATGATTTTGTACTAGTAAATACATGTTTTAAAAAGAGGCTTGAACACTTTATAACTTATAAAAGTGGAACACATAAGAGCCAAATAGATTTTTTCATTACTAGGAAAGGAGACCGATTAACGTGTAAAGATTGTAAGGTTATCCCGGGAGAGAGCTTAACCTCACAACATAGGATAATGGTGTTGGATATAAATATTAAAAATCAATCACGAGTGTGAAAAGTGAAGATTAACCCAAAAACTAGGTGGTGGAATTTAAAAGGAGAGAAATTAGAACTATTTAAAGATAAAGTATTAAATGAAGTAACATGGAATTGTGAAGAAGAAACTAACATAATGTGGAATAAGATGGCCACATGCATTAGGAAAATATCAAAAGAAATTCTTGGAGAATCAAAAGGCAAAGGGCCACAGTCTAAAGAAACTTGGTGGTGGAATAAAGAAGTACAGAATATAGTAAAAATTAAAAGGGAGTACTTTAAAACATGGCAAACAAATAGAAATGAAGAGAATTTTGAGAAATATAAATGCGCTAAAAAGGAAGTTAAGAAAGTGGTAAGAGATGCTAAGTTAAAAGCGTATGATGATCTTTATACAAAATTAGGAACACAAGAAGGGGAAAAAAGTATTTATAAGCTTGCTAAACTTAGGGATAGGAAAACAAAAGATTTTAATAACGTTAAGTGCATCAAAAGTGATGATTCGAGAGTCCTAGTCAAAGATGATGAAATTATGGAAAGATGGAAAAACTACTTTGAGAGGTTATTAAATGGAGATAATGGGAGTAGATTAGATATAGAGGAACTTAGGGAGACTCGAGAAGATATATTTTTTCGTAGAATTAGAACAACAGAGGTCAGGATTGCTCTAAAAAAGATGAAAACATGGAAGGCTTTAGGACTAGATGGTATCCCTTTTGAGGTTTGGAAGTGCTTAGGGGAGGATGGAGTATCATGGCTTACAAAATTATTTAATAGAATTTTAATGACTAATAGGATGCCCGATGAATGGAGAAAAAGTATTTTAGTACCTATTTATAAAAATAAAGGGGACATACAAAGTTGTTCAAATTATCGTGGTATTAAGTTAATGAGTCATACAATGAAACTTTGGGAGAGAGTGATTGAATATAGATTGAGATTGAAGACAACCGTATCTGAGAATCAATTTGGATTTATGCCTGGGAGGTCAACAATGGAAGCAATCTATTTATTGAGGAGATTAATGGAGAGGTATAGAGAGAAAAAGAAGGATCTTCATATGATTTTTATAGATTTGGAGAAGGCGTATGATAGGATACCCAGAGATATAATATGGTGGGTTCTACATAAAAGAGGAGTGACTCGCAGATATATTGACATGATCAAGGATATGTATGATGGTGCGATGACTACAGTAAGAACATCAGCTGGAGAAAGTAGTGAATTTTCAATTACGGTAGGGCTACACCAAGGTTCAGCATTAAGTCCTTATCTCTTTGCTCTTGTTATGGATGAGTTGACTGGACAAATACAAGATGAGGTGCCATGGTGTATGCTATTTGCAAATGATATTGTTTTAGTCGATGAGACTAAGATGGGGATAAACGCTAGGTTGGAATTATGGAGAGAAACTTTAGAAGCAAGAGGATTTAAAATAAGCAGAACTAAAACAGAATATGTGGAGTATAATTTTAGTAGTAATAGAGGACAAATGGAGATGTGGTGAAATTGGAGGGTCAAGAAATACCTAGATATGATCATTTTCGTTATTTAGGATCGATTATACAAAAAGATGGAGATATTAGTGATGATGTTACGCATAGGATTAGAGCAGGCTGGGTTAAGTGGAGAAGTGCGACCGGCGTTCTGTGTGATAGGCGTATACCTTTGAAGTTAAAAGAAAATTTTTATAGGACGGCCATTAGACCCGCATGTTATATGGGACAGAGTGTTGGGCAACCAAGAAACAAAATGCGCAGAAAATGAGTGTGGCGGAGATGCGAATGCTAAGATGGATTTGTGGTAAAACTCGACAGGATAAAATTAAAAATGAACAAATTCGTAAAACGGTAAAAGTAGCTCCTATAGAAGATAAATTGAGAGAAAATCAACTTCGATGGTTTGGACACGTCAAGCGTAGACCAATGGATGGTCCTGTAAGGAAGAGTGATTTAGTTAGTATTGATGGTAACCCAAGGGGTAGAGGTAGGCCTAAATTAACTTGGTGGGATATTATAAAAAAGGACATGATATCATGTGGTGTAACCGAAGATATTGCACTGGACAGAATGGAATGGAAAAATAGGATTCATGTAGCCGACCCCAAATAATTGGGAAAAGGCTTTGTTGAGTTGAGTATGAGAGTATACCCATTTGTTGATATATATACATAGGTGGAGTGAATACCTATAATATAATTGAGGTTTAAAATACCATGATACGTACGATATTCGAGATATAATTGTACTACGTATGAGACTTGTAATGCCCTATTATTGATATATATATATATATATATATATATATATATATATATATATATATAGAGAGAGAGAGAGAGAGACCCTCTCCTGTAAGGACTCTTTATGTTGCAGACCCCGGTACATACCATTTTTTTAAAAATAGTAAAAAAATGAATTTTTTGATGAAACTTCATGGATATGATCTCCACAGTGAGAAGATCATCTCCAATTTTTTTCATCAAAAAATTCAATAAAAAAACCGTTGAGATGAGGTGATATGTAAAAAAATGGTACAAATATGTGTTTTCGACCGTTGAAATGTTGGCGATCATCTCACCCACTTATTGATTGAATTTTTTTATGAAACTTCATGGATATGATCTCGATAGTGAGAAGATCATATCCATGAAGTTTCATCAAAAAATTCAATCAATAAAGCGGTTGGCGCCGACCCAATATTTCAACGGTTGAAAATGCATATTTATAGCATTTTTTTACCTATCACCTCATCTCAACGGTTTTTTTATTGAATTTTTTGACGAAAAAAATTGGAGATGATCTTCTTACCGTGGAGATCATATCCATAAAGTTTCATAAAAAAAATCATTTTTCTACTATTTTAAAAAAATGGTATGTACCGGGGTCTGCAGTATAAGAAGTCCTTACAAGAGACTTTCTGTATATATATATATATATATGTTGAGTGTATACCTAGATGATGATTAGCTTATTTGCTATCGACGGGAGGTTTGCGCGTTGAGGGCAGTCATATCTTGATGAGCCTTAGGGGAGATTTTTGACTTGTGCCTCTGAACATAGGACTTAGGTTGGATTGCCATATGTGAAAAGATTGGTATTGAACGGTCATTTGGGTGCGTAGATATGTGCGTAGCCCAAAGGCTTAGGACTATGTTCTCCTCCAATATTTGTGTTTGTTATTTATGGTTCGAGGGATATACCGAACCGACAGTCCTTTGTACAGTGACGAGATGTACCCGAACATGATAGCAGAGTATGCATGCACCGCAGCTGAGTCTCGAGGTCCAGTATTGTATATATATAATAGAGTGAATGTATATATATACTTGTGATATTTTTTACTGTGTGAATTAAGTAGACATGAATGATAATGAAATCTGAAATGAATTAAGTGGGTGAACACTTAATTATATTAAATTGAAAAAGTGCTTATCCATGTTAAAGAGAAATTGGATATATGTATTACTTATATTGCGAGAGAAATACGTGGGAACGATATTGGGCTATGTTTAGATGTTAGACTGGAAAGAACTAGTTAGCATGGGAATAGTAACTAGTATGGTTTGAAGGTACGTTAGGCGTGCACACTAGATGAGAGGTGGGAATATCAAGAGAGAGTTCGAGAATCTAACATGTACATAACAATTGCTTAATTGCACTTGTTAATCACTTGTATCTTTAAAAATATTTTTCCATCGGGCTCTGACCCGTTTTCTTGCATATTCTCGCCTCCCTTGTATCTTCTATATTAGGTGTCCAGTCACAGGAACGCCAGGCATAGAGGATTGGATACTTGACGTACTATGTATGTTATGGAGTTGCACATTTTGCTTAGACGCTTTCATTATCTTGATTCATACACCCATAATAGTTAGTTTGTGTAGGGCATGTCGCCCAAGGATTCTAGTTATTTCGATTCTATCTCAGACAGTGGTATATTACTTATGTTAGTTTTGATATATTCAGTTTATTTGGATTGTTGTATTGAGATATTTAAACTGGGGAGTTTATTCCAGTTACATTTAATTCAGTTGTGATGTTACTTATGTATTATGCATTGTTATGGAATGGATTACATGAAATTGTTTGTAATGGTAAAATGAGATTGTATTAAATTAAAATTTAAAAGTGTTTAACACCAGATTAATTGAGTATTAGGTGATTAACAAAAAGAAAATATTTTTTCGACAGTGATGCTAAGAATGAACCAACTGTTTATTCTGATTTAATTAGGTATAGGACTGATCACACGATATTTAACTGAGCGGGGTGTTACAGTGCGGTGAAGTGCTCATTTGAATTAGGCAACGAAACAAGGAACAACAACGCTCGATCATCCTTGCTGAATTGAATATCAATCTGATTCAAATCGTTAATTAAAGCATTGAAGACATTTATATGCTTCATCGTATCACCACCCTCCATTTCAAACTTGAAGATCATCTTCTTTGCTCCTCTAATTGATCCCACGTGCCCTTGGCCATGGTTTACGATATCACGTGATTGAGCACCTCAACCGCGCCCTTTGATCAATATCTCTCAATTCGTCTTTAATTATATCCATCGAACGCTTCTCTATACCCAACAATGCTATAACCAACCGTTGTTGAACAAGAACACCCCGCATCCTTCTTTGCCACAAGCAAAAATTAATTTTCCCATCAAAAGGTTTTATCTCAAACTTCATTGTGCCTCCAAATTCGTAACTAGGATCCCACTTCTTAAAGCCTTTGCTTGTAGAAGTTGATTCTAGAGTACGCGACACCTCTTCCGCCATTTAGAACAAATTCTAGAACTTATGTCAATATCACTCAAATTGATTTAAACCGAACCAAATTACCGACCAAACCAAGCAACCTAAGCTCTGATACCATTTGCTGCGTGAATGCAAGCCTATGCTAAGCAACCAAGATGATAAAACTCATCTCGGAATTTTATCAAACAATTAGTGTGCGAAAAACACCCATGATCTTGTTCCGAAAATAAACTACGTGTGCAAACTCAAGACGAATCCAAGCAAGCACTAACAAATAGGATAACAATTATAAACAAGTTAACGAAGTTCACCCAAACTAGGGCTACGTCCTCAAAGGTGGGATCTCTTCTTTCTTTGATAAATGGAGGAACACCAAGATTACAAACTCACACACTTATCTCTCCAAGAAAGTCAATCGCAACCAACATACGAGAACCAATCTTTAAACATAAAGCTCTCAATCACTTCTCTCTTTGAAAACTCACAAAATTCTAAACTTTGCTGAAAAACAAAAAATCTGCTTGTATTTATAGTGTTTCCCCAAAGTGAAAATTTTGTAAATATCAAGAAAAACCTTTTTTCCCTCAAAACAGCCATGAACCAACAGGAAGTCATCCGATAGCCAATATACACCATAAATTTAAGGGAAGTTATTGCAATTTCTAGAAGACTGGTGAGGTCTATAATATAAATCCAAAACATAGGAGATGTCATTATCATTATCCGTTCGAATTTATAATATCTAGTAGTGACGACTATACAATTAAAAAAGATCATAAAAAATAGAGGGTGGCACGACTATACAATTAAAAAAGATTATTCTTTGTAACATGCCAAAAAAGATTGGGAAAAAAAAAAGATAAATCCTGCTAGGCTAACAAAGTTTCAAACACAAACGTGACTTAAAACATTGACATACATACAAATTTCAAGGGTGCCCAAATTGAAATAACTTACAAATGGTGGTGTGACATATCTAATCTCCAGCGCTACATAAGAACAGTAGATGCATCTTATTCCTATCTGTTCATCAAGTATAAGCTCATGCTTCCCTCTATTGCAAAGGTCACCTTGATTTGTTTTACCATGTGCAGCATCTCTGTTTTCATTCTCATTCTGCAGATCATCATAAAAAGCTATTAGTCCCTCAGGTATTTCTTAAAAAAATGTAAACACAAGCTTTGAATATTGGGTTATTATAAGTTGCACCCCCACTTTTGAGTTACCCCAACAATTTTAATACATTTGAGTGTAACCCCCCAAAGCATCACAAAAGCTTCAAATGCGTGGAAAAAAATCATCGCAAAAGTGATGAATTGGGGTGTAATTATTCATTTTTAAATGGAGGTTAACACAAAAGTGAGTATAAATTGGGGGTGTAACTCAAAATAACCCTTGAATAGTTTTTACGTGAACACAAATCAAAACATGGATCCAATGATCTGTTTTGTAATCAACAAACCCAATGATATGGAAGAAAACTTCAATGCACATTTAGCAGTGATATATGTTGTACTTCAGAAATATGTCTTTCTTCAATCCACATTCACTGTTTATATACTTCTAAAATGCCAAAAATTCAAACTCAAATATGCCTCACATTACGAAAAAGGGCATTCAGGCTTCATAATTTTTTCACCGAGGTGAATACTAGACTGGTGAAAAGTAGTCTCAGCTATTCGAAGTTATATTTTCTTCACTATTGTCAAAATCACATAATTATAGCATGTATGTAATTTTTTTTACCCACGTAAAAATTAATACACCGCGAACCAAATGAAGCCTCTGGCTATAAAAGATAACGTCACCACCTTAATTTCTAGAAAAGAGAACTAGCATTAACAAGTTTTCCAGTGAAGAGCTACGTAGAACCAATACTTCAAAAATAACAGAAATGGAGTATAGGTAACGGATGCGGCCCGATACGGCTCTGTACGTATCTGATACTTCAAATCCGTATCCGTTGACCAAATTGACATTTTTTGCTATCGGATACGGCTTGGATATGCCCCGATACGTGGGGAATACGGCGGTCTTATTGCAATTTTTTTTAAATGGGGGTCAGTTTTTAATCTTTATAAAGTTAAAACCACTACGCCATACATATGTAAACAAGTGAAAATCCATTCAGTGAGTTATAAGTAGATAAAATGAGACCTTATCCGCTGGAATGGATTCAACTTGATGGCACATGTATTTCACCCTCATCTCTCTCTTCTCTTGGAACTGATGTTATTTCTAACTATTATCTCTCTCTCTCTCTCTCTCTCTCTCTCTCTCTCTCTCTCTCTATATATATATATATATATATATATATATATATATATATATATATATATATATATATATATCTGCGTTCCTGCTCTTTTTTATGGTTTTTTACTAATTATTGCAACTAAGTGTTTTCTATAATTTATCACAAACTCTCTCTCTCTCTCTCTCTCTTCCTTTAATTGTAATATATATTGCAAGTTTGCAATTGAGTGTTGTTTTATTTTATATTACTAGTATAATTTTTTGGTTAGTCCTTTCTTCTTAATATTTTGAGAGAATGAATATAAAGTTAATCGTACTCCATGAATTGTAATTAACAACTTAATTATAAATGATAGTTTACAATTACTATTTATTGTTTTAGTGAGCTATCATAATCAACAATTTGGGTTTGTGTATGCTAATGCTCTAATTGTCATATTTCTTAAAAGAATATTATATATATATATATATACACACATACATCAAGGTTCTAAAAAACGCGGGGCGTGACCAAGGCGTGGAGGCCAAGCCTTAAGCCTCATAAGCCTAGGCGGGCCTTAGGCGTGAAAAGGCGTTTAGGCCCTTTTTAATATATTTAAATATTTTTTAACCGTAACAAGGTTATTAAAAATACTAATATTGTACGTACCTTAAAAATATGTCTCAATATTTGCAAATTAAAATACTATTTGATTGTTTTGGACGAGATATTGGTCCGGTTTGTAAAAAGAGTCTTTAAAAGGCAATATCGTTTCACTAAAGAATTTTTGTTTTAAAAAAAGTGCGCCTTAAGGCTTTTACCAAGAATAAGGCGTAAAAGGCTTAAGGCGGGGAGTTTCTCCCACGCCTCAAGCCTACGCGCGCCTTTTAGAACAGAGACATACATACATACATATATATATATTACTTATTATCATATCCTTGTCGTATCTGAACTCTATTTTGTCATATTTGTCATATCTCCGTATCATTCCATATCCGAACTCCTACTACGTATCCGTATCTGTGCAAGATAGATCAAGAGTTCCTACCAGCTTCTCTAATTGTTTAGTTGTGCTTCACGTACTTAGGATCATAGTGTTTGAATGCCGATCAATTAAAACATGGGAATTGTGTTAGGATTTAACTTGAATAAAGCAAATCTTAGCTCATGTCAAGGCTGAAAAAATAATCAAGGCCCCATTTGGTTCAGGGTGAAAAATTAGCCTGTTGCCTACTACTACTATTATAATAAACTAATTTATAGCAAGAGTCTTACCACAGGGGGATTTAATGAACCCATTTCCTCACATTGTAGAGAGAAGTTCATTTCAGAAAACAAACCATCGATCATTTCTTCAAATTCCGATTTCTCTTCTGGCACAAGCGACTCATCTCCGAATCTGAACTTCAAAGGAAGTGGATCCTTGACCGGAGACGACTCTTTGACTTCGAGTTTATAATCCTCATCATTAAGCTTTGCTTTATCCAGAATTGAACCCAAAAGGAGTTTGAAAATATCATCCTCTTTCGATTCAGAAACCCGCCTCCTCTTAGTGGGACTATGAGTTTCCTCATGTTCTTTTTGAACTTGGGGACGCACAGCTTTACTAGTACCTGAAAAAGAAACACATGAGCATCGAAAGGAAAGAAAAAGCAATGGATCAGAGTGAAAGTGAAATAGTTTCCAACTAGCTGAAGTTGAAAACTCTTTTCATTTTCATTCGGGTGAAAAGTATTTCACTTCGAACCAATTAACGAACAAGCCCAAGAATAAAACATATAAGCTCAAGGGGTAACATAGCTACGTAACTTCACGATTACATACCTAATGCAAACTAAGAATACAATCTAGACATTTTTTCCTTCTATTATAAGATATTTATGTATTATAATTCTTTAGCGTGTGTATAATTTGATTATGATTTTTGATTTCTTTTCCCCACAGTGATATATGTACTTTTTTTTTCCAATTATTTGGTCCATTTCTCTTTGCTAGCTACAATACAGGTTAACCCACAAGAATAATTATTATGGCATTGTTTTATACAAAAGCTAACAATCAAATAAAAATTAAGTACTGAGATTGTCACCTTCTTTAGCATTGACGACAACATCAACTTCACCAAATATGACTTTTGATTTAGACTTTGACTTGTCAGCAAACATTTTTTTTCTATTTCCAAATTTGGCTCCTTCAATTTCCTTGATCTCAATCTCCTCAGACTGGCCATTATCATCATCGAATCCTGCAACAAACATCGTAAGTAAGAAGACAAGAAAAGAAAACAAACAGCTTAAAAAATTAAGGCAAAGTAAAAAATCATCATTTTGGAGAAATGGTATTTGCAAAGGTCCATATGATAGAACTTAGGACACGTTTAGCATAGAAGAAAGCATGAGGAAATGAAAAAATATAGTAAAATGTAAATTATTTCCAACATGAAACACAATATCAGTTCCAACGATGCTATGTTTGGATATTGGAGAATATAAAGGAAAACGTATGGAGAAATGAAAAGTCTAATAAAATGTACAGCAACCCTATATACTTTCTAAGATCCTAACAATTCCACTTTAAATCTACTTTGCTTTGAACACAAGCTTCACATTGTAACTCTCAGGACCATATTCCCGAGTTGATTATAACTTCTTATTTATTTTTGTGCGGGAGAGGTATTACTTTTTTTGGTGAAATGTGATTTAATTAAACCAAGGCGAAAGCCCAAAAAGACAGATACAAGGATCAGCTCAAACATACAAACAAGACAAAGGCAAACAAAACTGCCCAAACAACACATAAGGCGTGCAGGCTTACAAAAGAGAACACAAAAAAAAAGTCCAAAAAAGACCAGTCCAAACACGATGAACATAGGCCCAACCAACCAAGCATACACGATCCAAGACCCGACAACAACCAACCCAAAACTAATATACACCTCCACATGCGTCCATCAAACAAGCCACGCGTCAAAAGCAGAACACATTGAGGAGCGATGCTAAGACACCGCCAAGCCAACCAATCAAAGCGCACCACTTATCCACATTTGTCAGCCACAACACCCAGGAGATATGAACAAAAAGATCTCAAACCTTAGAATCCACTGTCCTCAACCTTGGACAGAGAAGGGGAGAACCCTAACACAATCAAAAATAGGCAAGAAAAACCAAACCTCTCACAGCAAGGACAAAATCAGACCAAACCCCCATTAGAAGACTTGAAAACCTTCAGCCAAAGTAAGCACTAACCAAGCCCACAGAGACAAAGCCAAGATAATCCAAGAACCCAGAATCTGAGATTACATTCTCTCTAACCATTTGCTTTCCTAAAAGCTCCAATATCAGTGATTTTGATAAAGACAGCCTAGCAAAGCCACTGGGAAGTGGTATCATGAATGTAAATGATTACAATTCGATTAAATAAATTAACTGAGATTAATTAATTTGTCTAAGAAAAATTTACAGACCCATGCTATATTCTTCTTCTTCAAAATCCTTGCCGATTTTGAAGGCCACGTCACCTTCATTAACTTGTACTTTTGATCCCGACCCCATTCTATCAACACGACTACCCATTTTATTTTCAAAGTCAATTTTGTCAATTTCTTCGACCTCAAAGTCCTCAGAATCTGCATTGGTGCCTACAGCCGAAACACATTTGTTAGTAAGAAAAATGAAGTGAGAGAGAAAAAAGGGAGGCACTAAAGAACGTGACATTTCACAGTGTGTAATCACAATTTCCTTATCTTTTGGCACTCAGGCCGTGTTTGGATCTCGGGAAGTAAGAACAAAAGGTATTACCATTTGAATTATGATTTGCCTCTTTGTTTCCATTTCCTTTACGTTCCTCAACTCTCTCCCTGAATTGCTTATCACCTGTCATTTTGTGTTCAAATTCGTCTTTCTCAATTTCTTCGACCTCAAACTCTTCAGAATCACTAGCACCGTCATTTATGCCTACAATGGAAGCTATGGACATTGCCAGTAAGAAAAGCAATGCGAGTATCAGAGGAAATGAAGGAAATTACATATTCTTTAACCATTTACTTTCCTAAAAGCTCCAATATCAGTGATTCTGAGACAGTTAGATAAAGCCGCTCATTTCTCATCACATTCTTAAGAAACTAAAATAAAGACAGCATAGTGATTCTGGTTGTCACCTTCTTCTTTTTCTCCTTCAGAAGAGCTTGATTCTACAGTATCAGAAAAAACAGACTTCTCCATTGCATAATCATTGTCATCATTGTTTGTATCACTAGAAGAAAGTGAATCATCTGAATCAACTAAGGAGACGTGTTTGCTTATTTTAAAGGCCACATCACCTTCATTAACTTCTACTTTTGATCCCGACCCCATCCTATCAACACGACTAGCCATTTTATTTTCAAAGTCAATTTCGTCAATTTCTTCGATCTCGAAGTCCTCAGAATCATAACTTTTCCCTACAACCGAAAACACATTTGTTAGTAAGAAAAATGAAGTGAGAGACAAAAAAAGGGAGGAGACACTAAAATAGTTGACTTTTCACGATATATAATCATAATTTCCTTATCTTTTGAAACTCTGGTTGTGCTTGGATCTCTGGAATTATAGAGAGAAACATGAGGAAAGGTAAAATTATATACTATTTTTTTTACAATTCTCCATGTGTTTTTTTGTGAATTTTCTGGGGTCCAAACACAGCGTCAATGAGAAAAATAAATAAATAAATAAATAAAGTGGAAATAAGCAAGAACAAAAAATATTACCATTAGAATCAAGACTTGTCTCTCTGTTTACATTTCCTTTAGTTTCCTCAACTTTCTCCCCGAATTGATTATCACCTGCCATTTTGTGTTCAAAGTCCTCTTTCTCAATTTCTTCGAACTCAAACTCATCAGAACCATCAGCATCATCATAGATGCTTACAATGACCGGCTGTTTGCTTGGATTTTTATTAATTTCCTCAACTTCAAAATCAAAACAACAATAATTGTCACAGGTTTGGTGCAAGAAGATAGTTCATAATGTTGTATCACATTATGTTCGTAAATTTTCTTTGGAGTCGAATTGGTAACATAAAAAGGAAAAAAGCCTTTAGTCCTTGTTTATTTTGAGTTTTTGTGCTTTCCAGAAATCTAGAATGATAAATTCCCATGTAATTCTCATAATTCATGTCAAGAGTTCAAAACAAGATGTCAGTTCACTTCCTAAAGCTCAAAGTTTACATGTCGATTTACCAATTCAAGGATTCCTGGCAAGGAAAAAATCTCAAACCAAACGAGCCCTCCTATTCCAAAGCCTGTCCTTTTCAAACTCTGTTTTCTTTCTTCCTTTTAAATTTATCATCTCCTCCAATACCTCAATTTAAATGTCATCGTGTACTCTTGTTATAATGACAAAAAATAAAGTCATTTCTACATAGGCCTAACAACCCAAATTCTGATGATGTTATTTCTAACGGATGCCTTATATGATTAAAAATAGAAATTAAATTGTATGGACCCTCACTATGCACTAGTTGAAAATACTCTCGAGCTGTTAAGTTTGAAAAAAATATCATAAAACTAATTTCACTAGTTTTGAATTAGCTCCATCCGTGACACTAAAAAAAATTCTAGCAACACGAGAGAAGTTTTTTAGTACCGTCGTATTTTCAATGGGTGTGATAATTTATCCTGCAATTACTAACATACATACACCCCACACATAAATAAGAAATAGATTGGGTTTCAAAATTATAGTTAGCTTGATATGGTTTGTTGAGTTTTCAAGATGAAGTTCTGCCAACTCTCAAAAGATTGTCATTAGTTCATTTAGCTATATATACATGATATTCTGCTTGGACTTGATTACAACTAATTATAAACATTTAAGATGAAGTCGGTTAGTTATTAACTCATTCCATCTTTCCTTGTCATTCCCAAGTTTCTGTCATCAAATCAGATATTGAAACATATGTATAAGTTTCCAAACACCCTTCGATCCAATCAAGGCGAAACACACCTAGACGCCTACCTATAATTGATCAGTTAAAATAACATATTTAAATTGTTTATATATTGTGGTGTCAAAAAATCTGGGTTATGGGGGTGCCCATCTACCACGATGTATGCACAATAATAAATAAAAGAGTGACAAAGATTTACGTGGTTCGACCATGAATGACCTACGTCCACGGGGCTGCTGCTGTGTACCATTAAAATGATGAGAGAGTTTTACATGAGAGAGTTTTACATGAGAGTGTTTCTCTAACTTCTAAGCCCCCTTTCACAATGGGAGGTGTCCCCTTTATATAGAGTTAGGGGTTACATTAGGGCTACAAATATGGATGAGTCCTATCTTCATGGAGTTTGATTTGACTCAGATACTGCTCCTCGGTCTTCTAATTTATCAAGGACTCTAGTCGTCCCTATCTTGTTGGAGCGTCTGTTGCTCGCCATCTTGACCGGGGTGCTCGCCACGTGTCATGCTATTATGTAGGCATATTTTTTGCCCCCACAGGTCGCAGTTCAGCTGAGTTGATTCTGAGATGAGCTGGGAGCTGGTCCATAATCTCTTTAAACGTGAGCAGTTGTCGATGTGAACTGGACTGGCGCTCTTTGAGCTGTCGTTCAACTTTTATGCCTTCTTTGGTTGATCTTCTTGCCTTTATAGGTTTTTAGATGAAGACTTGAGTTGAGAGACGTTCAAATGATATGGGGACCGGACTCGAGAGTGTCGAGTTGCCTACGTACCCTCTTGGGATCAGGTCGAACGCAGTTCATTGTTCCGTTTTATTTCATGGCCCAATTCGTGAGGCTGACCACAATCCTGTTCAGAATTAGTTTGCTGAGGCTTTCTCGAGTGTGCATCAAGTTTAAGACATCTCCTTATATTTTGATCTTATATGGTCCATTTGTTGAGACCAACCATAGGCCTATGTGTCGAGCCTTGCTCGAGCATGTACCTAGTCGGGGTAAGACCCTGCATTAGGTTTTTCATATGGTCCAATTGGAGAGGCCGCCCAGAAGCCTATGCGTTGAGCCTCGCTCGAGCATGTACCTAGTAGGGGTAAGACCCTGCATTAGGTTTTTCATATGGTCCATTTGTTGAGGCCGACCAGAAGCCTATGCGTCGAGCCTTGCTCGAGCATGTACCTAGTAGGGGTAAGACCCTGCATTAGGTTTTTCATATGGTCCAATTGGAGAGGCCGACCAAAAGCCTATGCGCCGAGCCTTGCTCGAGCATGTACCTAGTAGGGGTAAGACCCTGCATTAGGTTTTTCATATGGTCTAATTGGAGAGGCCGACCAAAAGCCTATATGCCGAGCCTTGCTCGAGCATGTACCTAGTAGGAGCAAGACCCTGCATTAGATTTTATAACATGTGATATGTAATCGGTATGCTTATTGTACTCGGGCCTTTCCCGCAGGTCAATGTAATACCAATTTCGTTTGTATTTTTCCATTTTCTAATGCCTCGCATGTAAATAGCCGCATGTTTTACCTTTTAGGTTGTGCCGTCACACCTCCTTAGGCCTAAAAGACAATGGAAAAAATGCACCTGGTTTAAGGGCCATCCACCCGTTCAGGATTTTAACCGACCAACATAGTTGGCGACCAACCTGAGTTGGCTTTTTGCCTAGGGATCCCCCGTAGTGCTTTTATTGTTGCCGGGGCAACTCGTGAGGCCATTTGTGTTTGGAGATGACAAAGGCCTGTGGACTTACTTAATTTAATGGGAACAAGCAAGAAGGTTGTTGTAATTAAATCAAGCTTAGTCTTGATCGTCATTTGAAAGACTAATTCCGGTGTTAACCATGTTGGCATCCATCCTGAGTTGACCTCTTCTATTTGCTTTAAATGTTGCAGTGAATCTATTCACGTGTCATCGTTGCGATGGAGCCCCTAATCGGGCTGTGAAGAGAAGACTGCCTGACCATCCATCGAGTTATTTGATCTATACAACCGAGATGATAAGCGTTCCAGATCGTTCCTCGGGGCTTTGTTGTGTTGAAGAGTGTCACGTTGATCGTTCGTCGAGCTGGATATAATTAAGGATTATCTTGCTCATATAGTTCCATGTAATGTATCGTTCCTCGGGGCACACTTGTTCGATGACCATGCATGGTGGTTCCTGGATGCTGTGGAAAACTCCATATAGCTCGTACATCTGAAGAAATTGATATGAGTTTAAAGCATCTTCGTGCAGAAATGCGTTAATTTGATATGGCATTCAAGAAATGTCGTTCCTCTAAAGTGGATATCTTGGTGCTGATGATGCCCTTTCGACGTCGACAAGCGAATGGGTTGTCCGTCGATGTTGCTGATACATTCAGGGGGGTCTAGTTATTGCTATCAACATTTTCTGCTCGTTGATTGTGATCTTGTTGGATATGTGACTTCTTACATGTTGGATTTGTCCTTGTTTGATAAATATAGCTGATCGTTGCTCCTCATGCTGCTTTATGTGTCATTAGATCTTTGTTATACAGATCGCCCAACTTCTCATTCGCCGCGGTTGAATTAAATAAGAATTGTATTGCCCAACTGTCCATTGGAGCTTGAGACGTGATCACACAATGTCGACTATCCATCGAAGCTGAGGGTCCGTCGAGGTAAAATTGCAAAGGACCTAGTAGATGTTGCGAACGATCCATGCTCGAGCATCTGTCGGAGCATTGATAAGATAAATGATGCTTGAATGCCTGACGAGGCAAAAATTGTAGAGGATCTGGTAGATATTGCGAGTGATCCATGCTCGAACATCCGTCGAGGCAAAAAGGACCGAGCAAGTATTACGAACGATCTTGCAACGTTAGTGAAAACTAAATTTCCAAACCATTTATTAAGGTTGAATATCAATAATAAATGTGGCTTTGATCATTAATCGATTGTGCCAACCATTTGTCGGGACTAAATATAAGAATTATCCTGAACAACCATTGGTTGGGAATAAAATGCGACGTGTGTGGCAAATATCTTCGGGACTAAATATATAGAAATATTTTGCCGATCATTTGCCGAGATAAACCTTGAATTTGCCTGATCATCCTTCAGGTCAAGAATCATAGAGCCAAGTCATCAATACTGAAATTGAAGAAATATCAACATCCGAGCATCCGTCGGTTATCATACATAATATTGCCCAAGTATTTGTTGGGTCCAAAGTGGTGTAAATTGCTCGACCATCCGTCAAAGCATTAACAAAATAAGTGGTGACATGCTGGTCTGCCAAGGCGAAGTTGTACAGGTCCGAGTAGATATAGAGAGCGATTCGTGCTCAAGCATCTATCGGTGCATTTATAAGATTTCCAAGAGCTTAAGATTGTGGCCGAGCATTCGTCGGGACTGAATCTTGTACCTGTGGAAGTTAATAAGTTGCTCGACCATTTGTTGAGGCTAAATCAAATAGAATTTATCATGCAATTCGTTTATTCAGTCAAGGAATACATGATGTGCATCTGCTCGAACATGTGTCGAGGAAAAGATTCATAGTATTGAATGAATGACATGAATGATCCCATAATTTCTATGACAAAATCTCACGAGGATGGCCATGCCCGAGCATCCGTTGGGGCCATGCTAGGTATTAGTAAAAATATTACACCGACCATCCATTGGTATAACCAATAATAACTAGACGACAATATTGAAAATTAAATTGATCGAATAAATGACATGAGTGCACTATAAGTGCGCCCCATTATTTATGTGAGCCAAATAATTTGTAATAAAGTCGAATAAAAGATGTAAAATTTGTCAAATATATTCCAAGTGTAAGACATAAGAGTTAATTTGGAATTTCTGCAAATAGTTCTAAGCAAATACTCAATCGTAAGTAGGTTTCAAAAACTTATTTTCACAGAAAATTTGTGTAGTGACACAATTGTGAAGTATGCAGTATCGATAGCCCCCTGCTGACAAATTTATGATGATAAAAATCGTGAGCATAATTTGTGAGCAAATAAAATATTGTGAGACAGAAACGAACAATGCACAAATAAATGTGCGTATCCATCAATTGGGGTTGCGCTAAGTATAAGAGTTATTCTGACCAACTATTGGGGATAAAATGAGACTTGCGCGGTAGATATCTTCGGGACTAAATATATAGAAATATTTTGCCGATTATCTGCTGAGATGAATCTTGAGTGTGCCTGACCGTCCTTCAGGTTAAGAATCATAGAACCCGAGCTTCACTCGGAGAAATAATAATTTTGCCCAAGCATTTCTTTGTGTCTAAAGTGCTATAGTGTGCTCGACTATCCGTCGGAGCATTAATAAAATGAATGGTGCCTGGATAGTCCGCCGGGGTAAAGTTGTAGAATGCCGAGTAGATATAGCGAGCAATTCGTGCTCGAGCATCTGTCGAAAAATCGATGAGATTTCCAAGGACATAAGATTGTTGTCGAGCATCCGTCGAAACTGAATCTTGTACCCGTGGAAGTTAGTAAATTCCCCGACTATCCGTTGAGGCTAAATCAAAATAGAAGTTATCATGAGAATGATATGTTCAGCAAAGTATATAAGATATGCATCCGCTCGGCCATTTGCCGAGGAAAAAATTCATAGTAGCGTATGAATGTAATAAATGATCCAATGATTTTTATGATAGAAATCCCACTGAGATAACCGTGCCCGAGCATCCTTCGGGGCTGAGCTAAATAACCAATAATCTCCTTCTGGTGAGATTAAATTGTTGTAGTTGAATGACAATATTGAAAATTAAAATGTTCGAATAAATGACATGAGTGCTCTATAATTGCGCCCCACTCATTTATGTGAGCAAAATAATTTGTAATAAGGTCGCATAAAAAAGTGCCAACTAAAATCGTTGTAATAAAATCACACGGTCCCTTAAAATAATTTTATTTTTAGAGAGAACCGAGCATGCAAAAAGTAGTCAAATATATTCCAAGTGTAAGACAAGGAGTTAATTTGGAATTTTTGCAAAATTATTTGAAGTCCAATAGTGAATACTCAAATACAAGTTTGGTTTCAAAAAATTTATTTTCACAGAAATCTGTGAATCATGAAAGTATAGGGAGGTATACTAAAATCCTCTAAACTGTAAGTTGGCTGTAACAAAGTTAAATAGATCTGGGAACCTAAACCCCAGAGTTACTGTGTTCGTGTTTACCAACACGCACTGAGTGGGCTTTCGCTACTTGTCCCTGCTCGCCGACCACCTGGGGCGAAGCCGATGATGCCAATGATCAGAAATAGTGAGAAGAAACTTGTGGGTTTCCTTACTGGTTGGCATGGCCGAAAAGAAAACCAAAGAAAATTATTTGAGTATTGTCGCCGGTAGGTCGCAAACAGGTCGTCGACCACAGGGGTTGCCCCACCAGGTAGGTTGCAGGTCGGAGGTGAGCTCGACCACAGGGAGGTGAGCTCGCTGATGCTCGATTGATGCTCGATTGTAGCCGACCAGCAAAATGGGTTGCCTAGTGATCGTCGATCACGATGGGTTGTCCGATGAGGTTGCTGATTCCGATTGCCGTATTGTATGATTTTTCCGAGGTCTTCTCACAAGGACATGTCATTGGGTTTCTTCTTTGGTCGCCGACCAGCAAAATTGGTTACCCAGTGATCGTCGAACACGATGGGTTGTTCGGTGAGGTTGCTAATGACCAGTAGTTTGGTCCAGTGGTGATCTTTCCTGAGCTCGTCGCCCGTTCGCGGGTTTCACGCCTAAAATCTATGCTCGGAGTGAGGTATGCAAAGTTGTACGATTATCAGGTCGTCCTCGTCGTGGTCGTCGACCAGCCGGAGGAGAGGTGCTGCTGCACAGATGAGAGGTGCTGCGCATAGTGGTCGCCGACCTATGGCGATGTGGATGATGGATCCTCCACCGATGCTGGGTCGCCGGAGTTCGTACTCCTTATGCTTGGAGATGACCGGAAGGGATGACCAACATATTGTTGGCTCCTCTGTTATACGGATTGCCCCCTTTCCATTGAGTAGCGGTTGGTGCTGTCTGGCTGGACGACAGTGCTGGATTGCAGGTCGAAGACGACCTCAGGCTGTAGACCGGGGATGACCGGAAGGGAGAACAAGAAATTGGTTGATTTCTTCATGATTTCACTTTTACTGTGTAGATGAAGATAAAGATTGACGGCTTGAAACATATCTCTTGAGATAATTTCCTTCGCAAATGTTTGTAAAGATGTGATCCCCATGCCTCTTAATGAGAGAGAAACGTTTTAGATGTTTATCCCTACCGAAGAATCTGGGATATGGGAACAAGATTATGATGTAACCCAGTAAATAACTATGTTTGCCCAGAAAAGTCTCGTTGAGAGTCCAGATATTTGGAGAGTCTTCATAGACATCTCCGATAATGAATTTCGTCTTAAACAAACAATGAAAATTGTATAGAATCAAAACTGTTGATCAGATTTGCAAATGCATAACAATTGTTTACACAAAATGAATACAAATGTGCAAAGAATCGTGCATCAATAACACGATGTTTATACAAAATATATAATCATTCATACAGAGATAAAAAAATAAAAATAAACTTAGCTCTTGATTTTCGTGCGTGTACACCATGAGGTCGCAACGTAAATCTCCATCTCGTAAGCAGGAGGGAAAGACTTTTTGTGTCGTTTCCCACAGACGGCGCCAATTGTGGTGTCAAAAAATCTGGGATATGAGGGGTGCCCATGTACCACGATGTATGTACAATAATAAATAAAAGAGAGACAAAGATTTACGTGGTTCGACCATGAATGCCTACGTCCACGGCGCTACTGTTGTGTTCCATTAGAATGATAAGAGAGTTTTACATGAGAGTGCTTCACTAACTTCTAACCCCCGGGGTCTCCCATTTATATAGAGTTAGGGGTTACATTAGGATTATAAATATGAATGAGTCTTATCTTCGTGGAGTTTGATTTGACTCAGATACTGCTCCTCGATCTTCTAGCTTATCAAGGACTCTAGTCATCCCTATCTTGTTGGAGCGTCTGTTACTCGCCATCTTGACCAGGGTGCTCGTCACGTGTCATGATATTATATAGGCATATTTTTTGTCCCCACATATACAGACACATACAATCATCATATAAAGAACCCGCCAAAGGGATGAAACTCGCATACAAGACGTATAACAAAAACCAAATAAAAAAAAGTAAAGAAGCCCCCAATATCACTACACCTAGGCGAGGACGGCCATACAAAAAATATGTCCCACACCCATAAATCATATATAAATTCAATATAAGACAAAAACGAATTCGGGTAAGGTACTGAAAGTATAACGGCCTTAGTTGTGTGCACTGCAGACTCCGTAAACTCAAAACATCTAAAAAGAGTCAGTCCATGTGTTTACATTGTTAATCTGGTTACGAAAAAAAATAAAACAAAAATAAAATAAAGAGAGCCAATATCTCCCCACATTATTTTAAACAATCATCTCAGTATTAAAAAAGAATCATCAAATGCACTGATCATGTAGCAAGACTTATATTTTTTCATCTTCATTCCCATATTAGTTATAATTTCCGTAAGTCATATAAAGAGTATGTAGTTTGACCACAAAACAGAGATCTATATATATGTATAAGAATACAAATTGGTATTAATTGTGTGGTAGGCTCGTGCATTCTCACACACACACACATGCCAAAAAAGCAATTTGGAAAAGAGAAAAAAAAACAGCTACATAACACATCAAAATTCAAAAAACTAAATCATCAAATGCATTTAACAACTTAAAACAAATAAAAAGAAGAAAATACTTGATTTATGTCTCTCTCTTTCTGCGACGGAGTACCAGCTCGATCAGTTTTCTTTTTTCTTTTTGTTTGATTTCTTAATTTATCTTACAATGTTCATTGTTTTCTCATTTATCTTTCAATTAATTCTCCAATGTTTATTAGATTTTGGTAAGTAGTTTTTTTAATTAAATCTTCATTGGTTATTGTCTATTAATTGATTTTTTTTCTGGCACGTAATTTTTAATGTTCATTGTCTTTCAATTGATCATTTGTTTTAGGAAAGTAAATTTACTGAAATAATGGAAATTAGGAAAGTAAATTTAGTAGGTTAATTTTCCATCTTTGAATTTAATTTAATTTTTATAAGATTTGATTGTTTATGACTTAGTAGTACTTAATTGATTACGTTAATCCTTTTTGTCATAGTTGAAAATTTTCTGAAAAATGAAAAATAATCCCAAACTCCCGGCATCATCGATTGGAACTTCCGCCCCACTGGCCAAAAATGACTCCGCAACTAATGTTAGCCCACCCCTTCACGGAATATTGGTTCTGACACTGACACTGACAACTTGAAAGACCCAGATGCCTACCTATAATTGAGTAGTAAAAATACTAAAAATATTTACATTTTTTTATACATATCATATTAATAAACCCACCAAGGAGGGCAACCCCATATACAAGACATATACCAAAAGGCAAACAAAAATGAAAAGGAGAGGCCGATAGCATTACACCAAGGAAAGGGTCGTAAATCGTCTTAAAACATAATACAAGTCAAAAATGAATTCGAGGAACTATCTCTACATCATAAGTACAATAATGAAAGCATAACGGACTTAATCATGTGCACAGAAGACTCCATATGCCTAAAACATCTTAAAAGTAGTCCATTAGTTTACTAAAGTCATAAGAATTCTAAGAGACATGAATACTAATACTCATAAGAATTCTAAGAGACATAAATAAGAATTCTAAGAGTAATGAATACTAAAAGTCATAAGAATTCTAAGAGATATGAATAAAAATTCTAAGATTCATGAATACTAATAGTCATAATTTCCAGCAAGTGGTCAAGTCATAATTTTCAATATATATATATGTAGTGATTTATACCATAAAATATGGAAAAATATTTTTTTTTCCAAAATGGAAAATTTTGAGTTATCACTACAATCACGTAAATAATCTTTCGAGGATCACTCTTCAATTTGCGGAATTGTAAATTCAAATTTTAACCGAGAGTTATAAGCGTTGACATTATTACCAAAAATGGCAAAGACGCATTTTTGAAGGCTTAAACGACGTCAAAACGCAAAACTGAGGTGGGGCCCATTTCTTACAATGGATTTTGTTTATTTCGACGTTTCCAGTCGACCATGTCAGTTTCAAAAAATTTTGATCAAGTTTTGACATTTCACATTCCGACATCAACATCATTATCTATTTTAATGGAAAATCATATGTTCTCAACATCAGCTCTGATACCACATGTAAGTTATATTTTATACATGACTTTGAACAATATGATAATCATGTCAATAGACATGTGAAAAGAGTAATTTTATTTACCTCCTTTTGACGTCATGGATTCAGTCCTGCGGTTGAACATCGCCGTCGAGTGTCGCGGGCGTGATCGCCTTAACAATCCTTTAAGGGAGAATTTGGCTTCTCTCTCCTTGCCTATAAATCTTTAGGTATGTGTTTTAATTGAGATTTCTTGAATTACCTTTTGATGGAGGAAAGACATCTATTTATAGGTGGAGAGAGGGCAGAATTCCAAAGGTCAATTAATCTCAACCACTCATCAAAGTTTGAGATTAAGTGAAATTTTAACTCCTTTTTATTCTTTATTTCGTATGGAATACGAACCATTTATACAACATATAACATGTATTCTTTATTAAAAAAACGGATTAATAAAGACCACATTTCGAAGAAGGAAATAAACCAAATGTTAATTTAATAATTTCCTTACAAAGCCAGCCGATATTCCCGTTTCCTGGATATATCCCTATGTATAAATACCACATTTATACATCCCTATGTCAACAGCCTTTTATGTATAAGTTTTTATGGTTGATGTAAATATTTGTTGAAATAAGTTCAATGTAAAAGTATTTAACAAGCCCAATTGTAGTAATACTCAGTTCAAACAAATTATATCCTGCCCCAAATATTAAATAGCAGTCCAACCCTAGTTCCCAAAAAAATAGATGACAAAGAAAGTCAACTAGGTGACATTGTACGAGGTTTTTTTAAAATATAAAAAATAATTCAAAATTCTATTCTCGTGATTTCTGAAATTTGCTAAATCTTTCGAATTGGGAAAATAAGAGCCTGTTTGATTACAATTATAATGTAATTTACATTTTTTTTTGCTTTCTATAAGTACAATTTACAGATATTATTAAAAGAACCGCTAAGAGGGCGTAACATGTATATAAGACTATGCCGTAAAACAAACTAAAAAGGAAAGAACGAGCCTCCAATACAGTGGCGAGGACTACTATACATATAATTACTCTCACACCCGCAATTTTTTTTTTCTAAGATCTCAAAATTAAAAAATTAAAAACAAATTCTCGTTTTTGTCTACGTTGTAAGTACAATAATGAAAGCATAAGGACCTCAGGGGGGTTTGTTTATAGCTCTTAATATTGAATTGAATTGGGTCTTTATAACATGTGTCTTAAGGACACACATTTAAAACCCAAATATAACGCCGAAAGGTTCCGACATACAATTAATAGAGCACATATAATCATGTGGAGCCTTAGGGTACATATACTCATGTGGAGCCTTCATAATTACAATAATGAAAGCATAACGACTTTAAGAGTGTTTGTTTTTAGCTCTTAATATTGAATTGAATTTCATTCAACCGCATTAAAAAATAATATTTGATGTTTGTTTTCACCTCTTAATCTTCAAAATAATTAAAATTTAGTGTTAAGCAGCAAAAGGCAAATACTCCTCATAATACTTAATGCTAAATTTTTTTAAGGGATATATACCAAATAATCACTCGAATATTTTTTAATACATGTTTAGTCCAAGCGTTTTTATTTTATTTCAAAAAATACATCACCACATAAAAACACTCAAAAAAAGGAGCTCCGGTGTAAGGGTCATCGGAGTTCCGGCTATGGAGGGGGGGGGGGGGGGGGGGGGGATGTTGCTAGCGTAAACCTTTGAAAATAAGAGAATATTGGTTAAATGGGTGTTTGAGGGACTTTTTGAAATAAAATAAAAAAGGCTTAGACTAAATGTGTATTAAAAAATGTTTAAGGGCCTTTTTGGTAATTGATCATTTTTTAATAAAATTTCATTCCAGTTTTATCTTTATTTTGTTTGTTAAATGACCCTAACATAAAACAAATTAGTAAATTACTATTAATGGCAAAATGATCAAAATAATTGTATTCAACATTCAAAGTAGGGGCGTCAATTCGTATGCATCGTGTCGTATTCGGGTTGTGTCGTATCATGTCAGGTTCATGTTAAGTATTAATCAATCCTAACCCAACCCATTTAATTAATCGTGTCATATGAGCAAACACTAACCCGACATATTTATTATTATGTCATGTTCGGGTTAACCTGGATAACCCATTAACTAAAATATAAAACCAATTTTTTCTTCTCTCTTAACCAATCATACCACTCATAGACCTATGATAACTTGAAATTTAATTAATTTCAACTTCTAGCAACATATAAATAATTTATTATTCAATTCTCCATGAATTTTATACAATGCCTACCGAGATATATAAGTTATTTAATACATTTTTCCATAAAATGGGATTTAAACGGGTATATTCGTATCATTTTCGAGTTATACGTATTTGACACTAATCCAACCCGTTTATTATTCGTTTTGGCGGGTTGTGTTATATTCAGATTTGTGTCAAAAAATCATTAACCCTAATCCACTAACTTTATGTCGAGTTCGTATCGAATTAAAAAATTTCACCGCTAATTCAAAATCAAATACCTTCAAACAAGCAACATCAATTCTAATGTTCGTTAAGATTAAAAAAAAAAAAAAACATACTTTCTAACATGCATTCAGGGGCTAAAAGGCCAAATGCCCTTAGTCTCGTGCGCTGAAGACATTGTAGTCTCAAAACATCAAAAAAATTAGTCCATGATTTACATAGCTAATCTCTTAACAGGATTTAAAAAAATAATAATCAAGAGTCATATAGTAAAATAAGGAATCATCAAATGCAGTGAAAATCAACACTTATACATAGATAAAACGGATCATTTTTTAAAAATAGTAATTAAAATATTTTGATCTGATTTTTTTGTACGATATTTAAACACTTTAATGAACTTACAAAAAAATCAACTTAAAATAATTTTTTTTATTTAAAAAAAACAGTCACTGTATGTTAGTTTTTAGCATTTTAGAAAGAAATATATATTTGACCAATTTTTTTAAAATAATAAAAAAAATTATCCCGTCTTTAAAATAAGCTGGAGATCCTTCTTATGTGTGTGTAGATATAAAAAACAAGTAATAGTAGAGATACCAGTTTTTAGATTGACTGGTGGGTAATATGATTCCACTAAAATCACCCCTTCCCCTTCATTTTCCAAAAAAACATATGATATGAAAGCTCAAAAACCCAAATCATCAAATGCATTATAAAAAAAAAGGAAGAAAACATGAGAGTTGTATGATACCCGTAGAGGTAGTGGTGGGTTGGGGGTTGGAAGTTGGAGGTTCCTCTTCCTCCTCCTCCCTGTTGTTCTTCTTTTTCTTAAAAAACTGGTGGTAGAGTTGCATGATATGCTCTTCTCTTTTAGAGCGAGTTCTCTTAGCAACACTTGAGTAATACTCCATGCCAACTCAAAGGGTAGCAGAAGCAGTGTGATTATATGATATCGTAGGGTTATGATTAAGATGTCAACAGAAGTTAAAAGATGGAAGGGGAAAAAGGATGATCTAGCAACGTAAAGGGTAATCAAAACGTCGTCTGCTTTTTTGAGTATTTTTTTGTACGTGAGCGGGAATCGCCTCGGATAATGTAATGTGCTCCATACTAAATGTCTTTGTTCCATGTTAATTCTCGCAACCACCCCCACATGGAAAAGGTGTTTTTGAATTTACAAATTTTTTCTTCATTAATATATTCCTCTTCCTGTTTTACTTATAAATTTAAAAATGATAATTATTTTTTTCATTTCAAACTTTCAAAATTTACGAAATTTATATATTTGAAAGCTGATAATCGAACATTATAAAATAATACCCATATTCGATGTAAAATGCTAAAAAAATGAAAATGACGTGTTTTTTCATTTTTTAGGCGGATAGTAAATATTTAGTGTTGGTGTAATATTAACACATTAAATGTTTATGTAAAAAGATCTCAGATATAAAACTGTTTCATTTTTCGGTGAACACAGTTAATTTTATTTTCCTTATAATATGAGCACGGTAAATGTTTATTCTCTGTGAAAATATCTCAGATATAAAATTATTTTTGGTGAACATAGTATTTTCTTATTTTTTTGAAATATGAGTGTTGATGTAAAAAATTAGATCACTCTAATAATTCAATCACAGATAAATAAATGAGACAAAGAATTTTAAAATAGTTCAGCCTTATAAGAATGGCCTACATCCACTGTTGTGTTATTGCTGAGTGTTTAGGAATTCTCGATTACAAGTTCTCTCAAGAAATTTCGATCTGGGATTTTTTTCCCAATGAGGATTGTACAATGTATTTAAAGCCTTGAGGCTGTAATGTGAAAGGGTAATACATTAAATGATATGCATATGAAAGGGTAATACATTTAATGCCCTCTTTGTGTGCGCGTCCAAATGATAAGCATTTAATGAATCAGTTGAACGGTTGGTTATCCAGCTATTAATGCTTTGTTCGAGATGCAGCTCGGACCGCCTAAGCTTCTTGGTATTCAAGAGTTCCTCGGAGAGGTTTGTTCCTCGGAGCGTATGAGTTCCTCGGAGCATGTGAGTTCCTCGGGTAAGCAGTGTTCCTCGGGGAACTATGAGTTCCTCGGGTAAGCAGTTTTGTTCCTCGGAGCGTGGGAGTTCCTCGAAAGTGTTTGTAGTTGTCATGTAGACAGCCACGTGTCTTCACATGATTGGTCCATGTCAGCAGATTAAATTTGGTATCAACAGAAGCCCCCAATGTTTCATAGTTCGAAATTTGAGGAGTATGGAACATTCTTTCTCGGAATATGGTAGCTTTAAATAGTCTTCCTGATTTTTAGGAGCATTTTCCTTGTATTTATTTCTCCTTCCAAATTCGTAGAATCATGCTTTTTTGGACTTTTCTGCGTGCTTCGATTCCCGCGTTACTTTTCGTCTTTTTAGCCGTTGTTGCCCGCTTTGATTCCCGCGCCTATATTTAATGCCCTTTTAGCCGCCGGTAACGTAATCATCCTTTTTTGTAATCATTACTCCGCTAGTTCCCAAGGTAAGGTATTTAAACTTCACAGACACTCCCATCGTCTTCTACCTTTTCAAATTTTCATCTTTGAGTTTTTCATTGTCTTCTACTCTCTTGTGTATTCATCTCTTCCATCGTCTGTCGTCATCAGCTCTACTCTTTTCCTGTAAGATCTTCTTCTTTCTTCTCCATTTCTTTCAATCTCTTGACAAATTTCGATCTGATTTTTCCATTCCCTCTTGGGTTGTCTTGGAAGAACTTTCTGAGCCTTCTAATTATTTCAATTTGGCTGAGGGACCCCAGTCTCTTTTTTGCTGAGTGTGGATTTTCTTTTTCACCAAATCCTCTGTGTCTGGAATTCTGTCAGTACTTTGATGTTGTTCCTGCACGAATAGCCCCCAACACATGGAGAATAGTTAATGGGGTGCATAAATTAAATCAAGTGCATGGAACTCGTATAGGAATTCCAGAAATCATGTACTTCTATAGATGGGCAGTTAATGATAATATTTATTATTTAAAAACTAGGTCTATAAATAGAGCCTTAGTAGTCAACCTCCCTGATGCCAATAGGGATTATTTTGAACACGGGGTTGTCGTAAAAAATTGGCAACACCCTCCATTAACCGGAGATGAGGTTTACCAGGGTCCCAGATGCCCTCTTTATGGCAATGGGATAGGTTATTTTTATTTTATTTTATTTATTTTGAAATCATGTTTGTTTTGTGTTTGATAAAATGTGTCACTGATAACAATGTTTGTTTATTTACAGTTGATAGTAAGAGAAAGTGCCCAAAAGAAACAGATGCCAATATAAGGCATTTGGGACTTATCTGGGGTCTGCATCAAAGGGTTGCCGACGAGCATATCAGGTCGGCTTCGTATCCGCTCCAGTACAAGAGCTACACAACCTCCTTCACTGCTCGTCCAGTGATCAGTGAAGCAGAGCCAGTACCAGCCTCTGCAAGTTCTTCGCCTGAATCTCATATTCCATTGAGCGAAAGGATGAAGAAGAGAAGAACTCCTGCTCTGTTTGAGAAAACTGCCTCCGGTTCTGGGGAGGTAAAACGGATTAAGATTGATGTCCCAAAGGAGGGGACAAAGAAGACTGATGCAGCTCCTCCAGCTGCTCCTGCTAAAGTCTCCGAGAAGGTTGTTGATAAGCCCGCAGTGGCTCCGAGCAGCTTTGCTGTTCCTGGAAAGGTGATTGTGATATCACCGACCAAGGATTCATCCTTGGTTGAATCTGTAAATGTTCCCCCGAGGAGGCTGAAGAAAAGCTCCTCGGTTAATTTGGCTGACACCACTACTCAGCCCCCAGCTGCTGGGACTGTAGTTCCCACTTTTGTCCCTCCGAGCTCTGCCATGAGATCGGTGAAGTCCCGGACCATTCCCGAGATCCAGGGTAATGAAGATAATCTTACTCGGGACATGGTTACTTCTTTGGCTTCTCGTCATCTTGCTTCAGTAAGTTTCTTTACTTTGAACTTTTCATAGTTTCCTTTGTCATTTCTGTTTCTAACTTGCTTTCTTTTTTTGTTTACAGTTGACGAGCTATTTTAACATAATCCTGAAAAAGGATGAAGCCATTAAAGCCTCATGCTCCTCTTCCAGTGTGGAGGGAGCTATGGAAGAGGCTATCAAATCTTTGGAAGACTCCCGCCAGAAGTATGCCACTGATAAGGCTATCTGGGAGAAAAAACTTTCCTCCTCCGAGCAAGAAAAAGCTCAAGTTGCTGATGCCTCCAAGGAGTTGGAGAAGAAAAAGAATGCCTTGGAGAAGGCAAATAAAGAGCTTGAGGAAAAGCTCAAAGCCGTTGGAGAGCTGGAAAATAAACTCAAAGTTGCTGAGGAGAGGTTGGACCAGCTCCAGGAAGTAGGTCGGCAGAAGGAGGAGGTTGAGATCAAACTGAAGAATGTTGAGAACCTTCTGTCCGAAACGCTTTCCTCGGAGAAGCTGAAGAGGAAAGCTGCTGTGAAAAATTCCTTCAGCTCTGGCTGGGACAAGGGGTGGAACAAGGGGTGTGCTGCCATGGTATCTCAAGTAGACTATGGTAGCTAAAGTACTTTAGGGATGGATGGGTCGCTGCCCTTCAGGAAATGAAGGTCGACGAGTCCTCCGAGCTCTTCCAGAGGCATATCCCTGGTCCTCATCCTACTCCAGAAGAATTAGAAAAGGACGAAGCTACCTCTGAGGAGTCTTCAATGGTGATGGGAGATCACCCCCCAGCCATCCAGTCTGCTGTCGAGCAAGTCGTTTCTTCATCCGAGCAACAGTTGGAGCTCTCCGAACAGCCCACAGTTCCCTCCGAGCAACCTGCTTCCTCTTCCCAACCTCCCGAGAAGGTTTTGAGAGATAAGGAAAAGGTGTAGTGTTGTTCGGGCTTACTTTTATATTTTCTTTCTTTGTCAAATGTAATCCAGCACTTGTAATTCTGAATTTTATGATCTAATAAAACATGAATTTTCTTGCATATTGTTGTTCATCTTCTATTCATACTCTGCTTATTCTTCTTATTGATGATTGCTTTTCTTTCTCTACTAGTTTCTGGCCAGGATGGATCTGCTATCTGCCCATGATACAAAGTTGCTGCAACAGTGCAATGAGTACTTTAAGGCTGGTCACACAGACTTGAGTGTTGCACAAGTTGCCGACATCCTTGGCCAGGATGCTTCAGAACAGGCAGTGGAAGCATATCAGTACCTGGAGTGTCTGCTTGATCGAGCGGTAGCCAATAATGTGGCTTACTATGAAATGATCGAGGATCTCCAGTACACCCTCGAAGACCTTCAGAATCAATACAAGGAATCAACTGCCTTGTTACATGAGAGTTACGAGAAGAAGTATAAGATGATCGTTGCTGACAAGGGCTACGAGAAGCTTTTTGCTGGTTATGATATAAGGGAGAGAACCCTGAGGGGCGAGGTCGAGGAATGCAGACAGATTGCCGAGCTGCTGGAAAAGGAAAACAACAACTTGCAGAAAGAGCTATCACAGTTGAAGTCTGCAGCCTCTTCTTCAACAGCTTTAATCCCAGTGACTGACGAGGGATTTTCATTCCTAGAAGTGGAGAATGCCAAGTTGAGGGAAGAATTGGATACCTTGAGGAGGTCGGGCCCTTCCGCGTCTCCTCGGGGACGAGGGAGAGCTCCTCGGGGATGAGCAAGAGCAGCTCGGGTGCTTATCGAGGAACAGAGGACAACATCTGCCTTAGAGAACCAGGCCTTCCAACTAATGGCGAAGAACCAAGCTTTGTCTGACATGTCAAAGAAGATTAGGGACTTGGAAAAATAGCTATCTACGCAGAAGTCCGTCTTGGAGAATAAGGAGATTTTCATCAAGAGTCTCCACGAGCAGCTAGAGAGGCTAACATATCAATTCAACAAAAACCCAGGGAGTTCTGGATGGCTGGATACAACGAAGCACTATTCCACCTGGACGATCGTATCCAGAATGCCAATAATGAGGGCTACAAACAAGGCTGGCTGAATGTCTTAGGTGTGCTGAAGCTCGAACAAGGACACTATCTGTGGGACTACCATGATCCCGGGTTTCTCGACTTGCCTGTGCCACCGTACAATTTGGACATGGAATGGATCCCAGCTCGTGCCATTCCTCGGAGCTTAATTTCGAAATACCTCGGTGACTACAGTTTACATTCTCAAATTGAGGTATCTCGTCCCGAGCATCTTTTAGATCGACCTTCTGTGATGAACGTCAGGATGCTGAAGGATTTGAACTTCATCAATTCTCCTCAGTCTTTAAACGATCCGCCTGCTGGCAAGGAACCTGCATCAAAAGCTGAGGGGAAGAGACCAGTAGAATAGAAATTTTTGATGTAATAGTTAGCATACATATCAATGTAACTTTCATTTTATTATCAATGTAATTTATTTCGAATTTAATGAAAAACTTTCATTTCTGTTTGCAAATCGTAATTGCTATTGTCTTTACATTTATGCATATCTGTTAAAAATATAATAATAGTGTTGTTCATCGACCAACTTAGTAAAAAAGTTACAAGTATCAGTAATGTTGCTCGATCACTTAATAATAAAGTAATGAGTATAAAAATGTTTAAAATTTTTCCAACCAACCAAGGTTGTTAAATTGTGCTCGTCGACCAATTATAGTTAGTGAGAGTTTATCCCTGACTAACCATACTTGGTAAAATTTTGGAATATTTTCTCCTCGTCGACCAACTACAGTTAGTGGGTTTTTATCCCCAACCAACCATACTTGGTACAGTTTGGAATATTTTCTCCTCGTCGACCAACTACGTTGGTACAGTTTGGAATATTTTCTCCTCGTCGACCAACTAAGTTGGTACAGTTGGAATATTTTCTCCTCGTCGACCAACTAAGTTGGTACAGTTTGGAATATTTTCTCCTCGTCGACCAACTAAGTTGGTACAGTTTGGAATATTTTCTCCTCGTCGACCAACTGCAGTTAGTGGGTTTTTATCCCCGACCAACCATACTTAGTACAGTTTGGAATATTTTCTCCTCGTCGACCAACTACGTTGGTACAGTTTGGAATATTTTCTCCTCGTCGACCAACTAAGTTGGTACAGTTTGGAATATTTTCTCCTCGTCGACCAACTAAGTTGGTACAGTTTGGAATATTTTCTTGAGTAGTCTGCCGAGCTGTGCGTAGCACTAGTATTCCCCGAAAATTTTTCAATAAACAGAAAGACTTGCAGAATATTTTTATTTTATTCGTACTGATGGAACTGCGTTACATATACATCACTGATAATACTTGCACAGATGTTATGCGTTCCACGCATTCTTAAACTCTTCGCCTTCTAAAGTGGTTATTCGATAAGTTCCTGGTCGAACAACTTCTGTAACTCGGTATGGTCCATGCCAGTTTGCTTCCAGTTTGTTATGTTTTTGAATTACTTTCTTCAGCACATAGTCTCCTTCTTTCAGGTCGCACTTCTTCACCCTCTTGTTGTAGAACAAAGTTGTTCGCTGCTGGTAAGCAGCATTTCTAATAGTTACTTCTTCTCTGACTTCCTCGAGCATGTCTAAATCCAGTCTTCTCATTAAGTCGCTGACAGGGGAATTGAAATTCAGTACCCTGTGTGTTGGGAGGCCCAACTCGGCAGGTATGACAGTTTCACTTCCAAACGCCAGCATGTATGGTGATTCTCCAGTTGCTACTCGGGGAGTAGTTCGGTAAGCCCAGAGTACTGATTGTAGCTCGTTGATCCAGTCTGCTTTTGCATCATCCAATCATTTCTTCAAATCGTTCAGCAGCGTTCTGTTTGTCACTTCAGTTTGTCCATTGCTTTGAGGATGACCTGGTGCTGAATGAACCTTCAAAATGTTTGACTGATGACAATAGGCGACAAACTCCTCGTTATCAAATTGTGTCCCGTGGTCTGTGATGAAGGCATGAGGGAGACCATATCGGCAAATGATGTTCTTCCAAATAAATTGGTACACCTTCTCGTACGTCATATCAATAAGTGGCTCAGCTTCTACCCACTTAGTAAAATAATCCACTGCGACGACGAGGTACTTGAACCTTCCTCGGGTCGTTGGCAGTGGTCCAACCAAATCAATTCCCCACATGGAAAATGGCCAAGGGGAAGTTATGGGTGTCAACAATGCTTGTGGAGTTCTTCGGATGGAGGAAAAGCGCTGGCATTTGTCACACTTCTTGGCATAGGCAATACAATCAACCCTCATCGTCGGCCAGTAGTATCCCTGCGTCATCATCCTTTGCAAAAGCGTCCGACCTGCTACATGTGCTCCACAAGTCCCTTCGTGGATCTCTTCAATTAATTCTTTCACCTAGGAGGGATGTACACATCTCTGCAAACCTGCCATTATTCCTCGTCTATATAAAACACCATTAGTTAGTACATACCGAGCAGCTTTAAACTTCAATTTCTTGGCTGCGAGCTTGTCAATTGGCAATTCTCCCTCCTCGATATACGCCCTGATGGGATCCATCTAAGATGGACCTAAATCAAGGGTGATAAAGTTCATCGTCAGATCTTCATCTATACTCCGACCAGCCAACACTTCAATTAGGATTGTTCGTCGTAACTCGGTGCGAGTAGCTGACGCTAGTCGAGCTAGGGCGTCTGCTCTCGCATTCTCCATTCTTGGTATTCTGACCAGCTGAATAGCGGCAAATTCTGACACCAGCTCCTTTGCCTTTGCATGATATCTGATCATTAATTCTCCTCTAACTGCATATACTCCCAGCATTTAGTTTACAATCAGTTGAGAGTCACTGAAGATCATAACTTGCTGTGCCTCCATAACTTTTGCCAAATTAAGCCCTGCAATCATGGCCTTATATTCAGCCTCATTGTTGGAAGCTTTGAATTGGAAACGCAAAGCGTATTCCATGTCGACCTCATCCGGAGTGCTCAAAACTATCCCCGCGCCACATCCTGCAGTACAAGATGAGCCATCTACATATAGCCTCCATATAGGTAACTCGTCTTCAAATTTCGAATCAGTTAGAGTTCCTCGGTGAAATATTTGCTGCTTCTTTTCATCCTCCCCGGATTTATCTCGCTCCTCGTCGATCATTTTTTCTTGCCCTTTTACCAACCGGAGTTGGTCTGGGCTAGAATTTAATGATTTTGTAACATCCACTTGCCCTTTTACCAATCGGAGTTGGTCTGAGCTAGTGTTTGTCGATCCTGTAACATCCACAGGTTGATCAGCGAGCAACTTCTGTTCCTCGTCCGGAGTCCTCCCAACTATCTCTGCATCACATCCTGTAACATCCACACGCCCTTTTACCAATCGGAATTGGTCTGGGCTTGTGTTTGTTAATCCTGTAACATCCACAGGTTGATCAGCGAGCAACTTTTGCTCCTCGAGGGTTTCAGGATAGGTGAACTCCGCTATGAAATCTGCTACAGCCTGCCCTTTTAGTGATGATCGGGGTTCATATATTATATCATATTCGCCAAGCTCTATTGCCCAGTACATCAATCTCCCTGATTTTTATGGCTTGTGAAGGGCTTATCTCAATGGCACATCGGTATATACTACTATCGTATGAGCTTGGAAGTATGGCCTCATTCTCCTACTCGCCTCAATTAGCGCCAGTGCCAATTTCTCCAGCCTTGGAAATCTGATCTCTGCTCCTCGGAAGGCCTTACTTGTGTAGTAAATTGGCTTTTGTACTCCATTCTCCACTCTGATCAGCGCCGAGTTAACTGCATTCTCGGATACTGCAAGGTATAAATACAATTTTTCTCCCATCACCGGCGTGGACAACAGTGGAGATGCTCCCAAGTATTTCTTCAAGTCTTGAAAAGCCTTCTCGCATTCATCATTCCACTCAAAAGCCTTTCTGAGTGTCTTGAAGAATGGGAGACATCTATCAGTTGCTCGTGACACAAATCTGTTGAGTGCCGCTACTCGTCCTGTGAGACTCTGTACTTTCTTCTTTGTTGTTGGAGATCGCAGCCCTAATAGAGCTTTGATCTTTCCAGGATTTGCTTCAATGCCTCGTTGATTGACAATGTACCCGAGGAACATGTCTTCTCGTACTCCAAATATGCACTTCATCGGGTTCAGCTTCATTTGATATTTATCTAGTTGATCAAAAGTTTGACTTAAGTCAACTAGATGATCGGCAGCTTTCTTGCTTTTTGTCAGCATATCGCCAACATAGACTTCCATGTTATCACTGATTTGTTCAGCAAAGACCTTGTTCATCAGCCTCTGATATGTCGCACCTGCATTTTTCAGACCAAAAGGCATAACATTATAACAATAAGTTCCCCTAGGGGTAATAAAAGAAGTACTCTCCCTATCTTCAGGTTTTATTTTGATCTGATTGTAACCAGAATAAGCATCCATGAAGCTCAGCAACTCGTGTCCCGAGGTAGCATCCACTAGTTGATCAATTCGGGGCAATGGAAAGTGATCCTTTGGGCATGCTTTATTGAGGTCGGTGAAGTCTACACGCATCCTCCACTTGTTAATCTTCTTCTTTACCATCACCACATTAGCTAACCAATCTGGATATTTAACATCTTCAATGAAACAAGCTTTCTGGAGCTTCTCAACTTCCTCCTGTATGGCTTGATTCTTCTCGGGACTGAATACTCTTCTTCTCTGCTTCACAGGCTTGATCTCCTTATTCACATTGAGCTCGTGACATAAGAAGTTTGGGTCTATCCCAGGCATATCTTCATGACTCCACGCAAAATTTTATCTTCTGCTTCTAAGGAAACTTATCAATTCCTGTTTTAATGAGGCTTCCAACGATGAACCTATTTGAGTAGTTCGCTCAGGGTGCTCGTCGTCCAGAATGATGTTTTCAGTAACTTCCACCACTTGACCCTTCACGAGTTGCGACTCATCTTGAGGATCCAATGTTTCAATTTCTGTACCTTCATCCACTTGATAGGTAGTGGTCTTTTTCTTTGATTCTTCCAGTTCTTCTTGCTCGGCGGATGAATAATAGCATTCCCGAGCTACTTTCTGATCACCTTTCATAACTCCTACTCCAAAGTTTGTTGGAAATTTTAAGCACTGATGCACTGTAGATGGCACAGCCTCGAATTTCTTCAATCCTACTCTTCCCATGATGATATTGTACGATGACCAGACATTCTTATCCATCACGAAGAAACGTATTCTTTCTGTTCGACAAGCAGACCACGTACCAATGAATATATCCAACTTGATCGTCCCAAGTGAAAACACTTTCTCGCCAGCAAAACCGATGAGGGGTCTGTGGTAAGGCTCCAGTTGAGATAGCTTTAGATTTAAACTATCGAAACACGAGTAGAACATGATGTCTGCCGAGCTACCATTATCGACCAACACTCTTGAAATCATTACCTCCTTCATTCTCATTTTGATCACCAGCGGGTCATCATGAGGATATAAAACACCTGCAAGGTCATTTTTTGAAAAACCGATAACCAATTTCTCCTTGTTCACCTTTCTCGGGCGATCTTCCTCAGCTAAATTTATTCGCTGTATGTACGAGCAAGCTTGAGCCTCACCGAGGTAAGCTTTTCTTTCGGCAGTAAGGTCTCCTCCTCCTGCATCTCCCCCTGTAATAACATTACAATCAAATGACCCAAAGCGTATTGAAAATACCTCTCGTTCTGGTTGCCTTGGCTTCTTGGGAAGATCGGGGTCATCCTCTGGATCAACTTCATGGTTTCTCTTCTTGTTATCCTCTGCTCGACGAGGAGATCTAGATCTCTCTTTAGTTCAGTCGTTGTTTCTTCTTTCGCCTCCCCGATCAACATACTTCGCTAGCTTTCCTCGTCGGATGAGTGTTTCAATCTCATTCTGAAAAGCTATGCAATTTTTAGTCATATGGCCATGATCCTTGTGGAACTCGCAATATTTTTCCTTATTACTCAAGTCAGGGTCTGCCTTCATTTTCTTTGGCCAGTTTAACTCTTCAGTGTTCTTAATTTCTTCCAGGACGTGGTTGATATTTACCTTCAAAGGTGTGTAGTTATCAAATTTCCTCAAGACCTCCCATGATGACCTACTTTTGGATTGTTTGTCACCACCATTGTTCTTATGTTCCTTCTTCTTAGCTTTATCACCATCCACCTTGGTTTCTTTGGCATCCATATTCTTCTTTGCAGACATAGCCTCCTCGGCATTCATAATCTTGGACGCTTTTCCCATCAGGTCCGACATGGATCTTTGGCCAAAGTATAGTACAACTTGTTTGGTAGCAGTCCACTCATCAAAGCGGTAATTGATGTCTTCTCCTCGTAATCAATGACTTCGAGTTTCTCATTATTAAAACGAGTTATATAATCTCTAATACTCTCCCCAGCTTTTTTTCTAACACTTAACAAATGTGCTACTCGTTTAACTGGCTTTGCTCCAAAGCAGAAATGCCCAATGAATAACTCGGCCAATTGAAGAAAAGTTGAAATCTTACCCCAAGGAAGATTATTATACCATATCTGAGCAGATCCGGTAAGAGTTCCCAAGAATGCCCTGCATCTCATCTCGTTTGGGACAGCATAGATGTCGGCAGCAGCTTGATATTGTTCTATATGAAGGACAGGGTCAGTCTTCCCATCATACTTGGGAGTCACAACAGGTGCTTTGAACTTTGAAGGTGTTGGAAAATCAACTATGTCCTGGACAAAAGGTGTTCCTCGAACAAAAGTTCGTTGTAGAGGGTTCTTGGCCTTAGCCATTTCCCCTAATCTATCCTCCAGCCTCTGAATAGATCCTTTCCATGCATCATTTCCTTCCTCGGGCTTATTGGTTAGAGCAACTGATCGCGTTGAAGTGGCTTCCTGGGATTTATCTCGACGAGCAGCTGGTCGAGACTGGGCAGATCCTTCCCTTAAATCTGATGGTCGTCGAAAGCTCCTCGACGCTGCATTAAGAGGACTTTTGTTCCTCCTAGGGCCTAATCGATCGAAAGGAGAGGCCCTACTAAATCTTTCCAAAGCGCTGGCCCTTTCTGGGGAGAGGGTGACATGTTGTTCAGTATCTGTGGCTCGCACAGACGAAGTTCATCCAGGTTGATAAGAAAAATCTTGAGATTCATCATTGCGATATGAATCATTACGCCTAGTACGCGAAGAAGGCGCACGAGTATTTCTTTGGATGCTTCGTGGTCCGGAATGGGCTGATGCACCGCCATGGAGGGTTTGGATGAGTTGTCGCATTGTTTCTTGCATGATGGTCTGGCCCTGAGCCAGATTTGCCATTATTCCAGTCAGATCTGGAACAATTGGTGGAGCAGATGGATTTGGAGGGGTTCCAGCGTTTCGATTGCTGGATTCAGGAATATCCGCCATTGGTAATGGATTGGTTTTTATGAGAAAACGATTTTACCAGTCGCTTCCCACAGACGGCGCCAATCTGTTGATGTAAAAAATTAGATCACTCTAATAATTCAATCACAGATAAATAAATGAGACAAAGAATTTTAAAGTGGTTCAGCCTTATAAGAATGGCCTACATCCACTGTTGTGTTATTGCTGAGTGTTTAGGAATTCTCGATTATAAGTTCTCTCAAGAAATTTCGGTCTGGGGTTTTTTTCCCAATGAGGATTGTACAATGTATTTATAGCCTTGAGGCTGTAATGTGAAAGGGTAATACATTAAATGATATGCATATGAAAGGGTAATACATTTAATGCCCTCTTTGTGTGCGCGTCCAAATGATAAGCATTTAATGAATCAGTTGAACTGTTGGTTATCCAGCTATTAATGCTTTGTTCGAGATGCACTCGGACCGCCTGAGTTGCTCGGACCCCCTAAGCTTCTTGGTATTCAAGAGTTCCTCGGAGAAGTTTATTCCTCGGAGCGTATGAGTTCCTCGAAGCATGTGAGTTCCTCGGGTAAGCAGTGTTCCTCGGGGAACTATGAGTTCCTCGGGTAAGCAGTTTTGTTCCTCGGAGCGTGGGAGTTCCTCGGAAGTGTTTGTAGTTGCCATGTAGACAGCCACGTGTCTTCACATGATTGGTCCATGTCAGCAGATTAAATTTGGTATCAACAATGAGCGTCATTGATCTTATTTGATAAATCTCAATGAAAATATTTCAAAAATAGTAATTTTGCGAAAAATATATTTGCAAATCAAAAGTTAGGTTCATTTGAAAATTAAAAATACGAAGGAAAAACAAAGTTCAACCACATGTATAACGTCCCTCAAAAAGTTACGGATGGTTGATTTCAAAGGGATAAAGTTGTGATTTTTTTTACCAAAATTAGGAACAAGGCTTATCTCATAGTTAAGAAGTCAATAAGACTTATTTATGGAAAATCATTTCAAATGTGATTTGTATGTAAAAAATCCATTTTTTTTGTAAAAGTCATTTTTTATAATCTTTTTCTTCCAGCTTAGGGAACATTCCTTCAAAGGAGGTATGGGTACAAAATGAGGAGCACATCCGCATACACTGACAAGTTTTGATACGATAATCAGTTTACGATAATAACTCGAAATGACCCAAAAATAACACGATTAGATTGTATAAATATAAGAGTACTTAAAACTTACATTCAAATCAAAATCAACAAGACCCGAAAATGACACGATTAACCCGAATTGCCACCCTAATCCCTATCAATGATAATATTGTCTCACTAGGAAATCATGCTGGCTGATGTTACAATTGGGGTTGCCCTTTTTTTCACAATTTTAGAATGTATATATAAGACCATCTTCGAGTCAATCAACAAATTTGCAAAATATTATTTTTAGTTCC
Organism: Sambucus nigra; assembly: GCA_949130495.1. Lineage (NCBI taxonomy): Eukaryota > Viridiplantae > Streptophyta > Magnoliopsida > Dipsacales > Adoxaceae > Sambucus > Sambucus nigra. The sequence continues at coordinate 110,190,660 of OX422221.1, read as the reverse complement.
CCAAATTATGATAAGCTAGTTATTTATGTAATTTATTCTTCATTATTAAAAAATTAATTAAATTATTAATTATTAATTATTGTTTAAATTAATAAATAAATTATTAAATAACTCTACTCGTCCAAAAATAAATTGTGCAAGACGATGACATCCCAATGGGTCATTGAAAAATGTAACGAATTTTGGAAGGATAGCAAAATTATGTTCGTCGCACGTTTGGATTGTCGCTCGAGTTTTTTTTTTCTCTTCTAACTCTTTTAGCATTTTTTTAATATTTTTACTTATTTTTTTAGATTTGCCTAGGGAGCATTTTTGTCAATTTTTTCCTCATTGCTCTAGATTTGGGTGCATTTTTGGGGAGCAAAAATAGCCTTTGGGGGAGAATTTTTACCAATTGTCTTGGAGATGGTCCAAAGACTTCTCGAGATCTATCTAGCGAGAGCACATAACAATCACCATCGAATCCCCCACCTTTATGGATATATATGGTAGGACGGACAATACTAAATCCGACAAACCTATAATCATGTAACAAACTATATACAATAATCAATCATATTTTCATATTCCTCAATCTATAAATAGTTTACACAAAGAAAGAAGTTTAATAAGTCAAAGTCCATTAGAATCATGTAACACTCCGTATTTTTAAGTATTTAAAATTGAATTAATTCGATTAATTTAAATTACACGTGTGATGTAATTTAATTGAATTAAATAGTACGTGTTGACTAAAATATTAATCGGGAGAGATAAAGATTAATATTTATGGAATATAATTACTAAGAGAATAGTAAATAATTATTTTGCGTCACAACGAGTGATAGTGACATGACGGTGTTATATCTCAACTGAGTGTCGTGTGTAGACTAATTGAGGTTGATATAGGAAATTGTTGTGGAGTGACTCGGATGATGATTTTGAGATCAAGGTTGATTCTGAAAGGGTCGAAATAGTATACCCAGGTGTCGTTTGGGTCCCGAGACAATTTCAAACCAACCCAACACCATATGAGGGCGTTTTGGTCATTTGGTGGACTAAGGTAGAGAGGTTGAGAGATGAGAGGCCACTAGAAAAGGAATAAAGAGAGTTCTTGGAGATTCAACACCTTTTCTCATCACCAAAGTTGTCGGAGTTGTGATCAGAGTAAGGGAAGAACATCTTCATCACATAAAAACGAAATCAGGCCTACTATTGCAAAGACAATTGTTTATCTTGCGTGTTTTTAAATAAGTTATAATACCCATGTAGTATAGGATTTTAGAGTCTATGATTTAAATAATGTTCTTGGAATTTAGATGAATAGAACTCATGATTTTGGGTAGGATTGCATGTAGAATGAATCCATATCTTTAAATAGCACGAAATCAGAGTATGTATGATGATTACCATGAAAGAAATCTGGAAAAATGAATGCATATGCATGAAGAACACATGAAATACGGGTTTATGTCCATTCTTGGGTAGGATTCGTGTGGATTTAATGTGTTAGTTGCATTAGAAATTTTATATATACTCTTATTTGATGATAGGTTGAATTAAGTTGGAGTTTGGGTATAATGCATGAGAGTTATGTTAATGAAAAGTGGAAGAAAACGTAACAGTCGAATAACGAAGAAAACCTTTGCCATTTTGAATCGATTCATCTCAGAGAGGGAATTAATTCGGTGGGGCGAATCAATTTGGGTTCTTCGTCGAATTGATTCGGCTGCCTAGATTTTGTAAATTTCCTTATTTTATGCCCTGAATTCACAAATAATTTATGGGGAGACTTTTGGGATATTCTTAAACTATAGTGAGGGATATAGTAAATTCCATTAGGCTTATGGTAGGGTTGAGGTTTACCCAATTGAGAAGAATTAAGGCTAGGAATTACTGGGCATATTTTGATATTTAATGAATTCGCAAGACTTAGAACGGGTCATTAGAAGTATGAGTGAACCTATGAGTCAGACGAGTAGTGTATGAGTGTATTAGCTCTTAATTAACTTAAGGGTAACTAGGACCTTTCGAGTAGTGAGCGAAACTCGAAAATGTACAATAAGAGGTTATAATTGTATATTGATAGTATGTTAAGTATTCGAGATATATATACTACATACGGGTTTATATTATGGGTTGGGTGCATACCTAGTGAATATATGTATATATATATAGGTTGTGTGATTACCTATTATGTGATTGGTTATGTGTGTGAACATACCTACGCTTCCTGCTATAATGGGAGGTTCCGCATAGAGGGAGATCCCACCTTGGCGATTCCAGCGAGGTCTGGATGTGTGCCCTAGAACATAGAACTTAGGGCGACTCACTATGTGTCGTGTAATAGTGGGACTGGCAAGTCATTTGGGTACGTTAGGTATGTGCTTAGCCCAAAGGCTTAGAACTATATTCGTCTCCATTGTGTGTTGTTTGATTGAGGGTTTAATGAGACATTCTGAACCGATAGTCCTTAATTTGGTACGAGATGTACATGGACATGATAGCAGAGTATGCTTGTATCACGGTGGCCATTCTGGGGGATGTTGTAGTTGTATTTATTATAAGTGTGATAAATATACACAAGTGTAATTAATCTACTTATGTGTGATGGTTGAACCGATAAATTGTGTATATCTAAATAAAATTGAAGTAGAGAAACTTAAATAAATGATTTAATAATAAGATGTGATTAATATTAATCAGTGGTATTACAGTAACGTTTCGTATGGGCAGTACCGGGGAGCTAAATCTTTTGTGGTTAGTTAGATATGTGGTCTAGTTACGTTAGGTAGCATATCTAGGTTGGAGCCGTTAGGTGTGCACTTTAGATGAGAGGTGAGGAACTCAAGGGAGTGTACGTGGAACTAAGGTGTGTATCTAATAACTACTTTTAAACTGTGATTTAAATGCTTGCAAAATATTTTCAAAAAGTTTTGGGCTCGGAACCTTGTCAAATATATTCTCCAAAATATTTTAGGTGTCCAGCCACAAGGACGCCAAGCTTGATATTTCATTTCAGGGATGCGTAGCTGCAACATTTGTGAAGGCTTGCAGGAATTTGCTGCGACGCTTCAGTTATTCATTCCTAGACGAGGATTTACTTTTCAGTATTTCATTTGGGCATGTTTCCCCTTCAAAGTATACAATTATTCATTTATTGGTCAGACTATGTTTAGATTCAGTTTTTACTTTAGACTTGTAGTTGGATTTTTATTTTGGGAATCGATGGTTTATTCGGTATTATTTATTCAGCTATTTATGGTGTGTTTGTTTCAGACTATTATATTGTATGGATAGATTTGGTTATTTTATTTATTGCTCGTGTCGTTATATTAATAAAAGATAAAATTTGGCACCGGCTTAATTTGACATAGGTGATTAGTAATTTAAAAAGTTTTCGATGGTGATGTTAAGAATGAACCAAATGAGATTCCTGGTTATTTTGATAAAGGACTGATCACCTGTGATTAAAATAAGTGGGGTGTCACAGATGGTATCAGAGCATCAGGTTCTAGTGTCCATAGGATCTGTACGACGTACTATGATTTCAACGTAGTGGTCTTTGACATATATCCCTATTATTAGGATTATTCCATTCATGATTACATATTTGAGATTTCGTTCATTTGCTATTATAGTTGTATAAACTGTGGAGTTATAAAATTCGATATGTTTGCAGATGCTACGCGGGAGAGGACGATCGACGAGGGCAGCGACGAGATCAGATGAGAGAGATGCTCAGCAGGAGCCACAGGTGCCGCATCCATAGCCACCACAGGGGATAGTTACGACAGCAAAGGTGGCTGCTATTGTCGTGCAGGCAGTTAACGCCGCTATGACTACCATGGCACTCCACTTTTCTCAGGCCCAACCACCACAGCAGCCAGTGGCACCGGTTATCCAGGCCATCTAGATCCCTCAATTTGGTCAAAGAGTGAGGGAGGCATTTCAGAAGGGCCACCCACCCGAGTTTCAGGGTAGCTCAGACGTGATTTTGCCATGCCAATGGAAGAAAGATATTCAGCACCACCTGCGCATGGTTGACTGTAGAGACGTGCAAAAGCATTTATCTTGTGTTTGTTTCAGATTATTATATTTTGTGGATATTACATCTAGATTTCCATAATTCCCACAATATTGTCATTGGCATGATTTTAAGGAAGAATTTCAGATAGTCTTTATTAGATTTATTCAACTATTTATCGTGTGTTTGTTTCAGACTATTATATTGTGTGGATAGGTTTAGTTTTTTTATTTATTCCGCATGTTGTTATATTAATAAAAGATAAAATTTGGCACTGGCTTATAATTTGACATAGGTTATTAGTAATTTAAAAAGTTTTTGATAGTGATGTTAAGAATGAACCAAATGAGATTCCTGATTATTTTGATAAAGGACTGATCACGCGTCATTAAAATAGGCGGGGTGTCACAAATCATCAACTCATTAATTCATAAATCGAATTAATTGATATGGAATTAGACGGAGGAATTAATAACCATTCTCAACATGCATATAGATCATCATACGAAGAAATTTTTTTAACAACATCAAACCAATTGTTTTTAATACTTATGGAAGAATACGAGGAGACAGTTCAAGAGGACTATAATGAATAAATCCCCACCCTCAACCTTCCTAAGGATGATAACCAAAACAAGAGGATCGTGGATGAATGCATTCATAATCAATAAGTAAATGTATTCGTTTCCACAAGATTAAATAAAGACTAAATTATCTTTGGAAGCTAAGCTATTATTTTCAAGTTATGCATATAGGGTTTGGGTTTCAAGTTACAAAGTTTAAGAGAAATGATGATTATCTATAATTTAGCATGCCCCTTATGTCTTTAATATTTTATTTATCATCACTTCAAAATTTAAAGATATATGAGTATTTATAAAACGGATTCCATTAATTTATGGACTTCAGGAGCTACTTATTGAGTACTACGACAGAGATACCCTTTACATAATAACTAAGCTCCTAGGCAAACCAATCAAGATGGATATTATATTGTATCTACATATAAAGTGAGGTATGTTATAATTTGCATTGAATATTCAAATAAGTCATTTGACATTCAAGATCAGATTGATAAAAGAATATTTAATATTATCCATGAACTTAAGAAAATAGATATCACAAGAAACTTAATTTTCCTTTTATTTTTTGGCTGATAGGTTGCTTTGTTATTTGGGATTTTGGGTTTGTTTTGTGGGCCGATGCTTTTTAGTTAGTTTTATCTGTCGCGAAATTTGTTTGGGTTGGGCTGTAGTTTTGTGTTTGTTTTGTTGTATATCTTGTTTGTTCCGGTAGTTTCTTGGCTTGAGTTTCTTTTAGGCTTGGCCCAATTTCAATATATTACATTTTTTATCAAAAAAATGAACTTAAGAACAATTTGTGTTTAGGAATCAGTGCGCATATTAGTGAGAAATGCCCAAACAAAGAAATTCCAGATAAACTCTTTACACTCAAGATTCAAGACAATGATTATGTTAATGAGGTAGGGAAATGGAGAGTAATAAATAAAAAGACCTTGGAGGAATGACAAAATTGTTCTCTCTAAAAATCAGAATACCAAATTATTTGACACAGAGATAACGATGTTTGTAATGATTCCAATAGGAACCGACCTATTAATGCAAACTAACACAATATTAATAATTCTAAGAAAATCCGTCCAACCCCTGAAAATTTTGAAAATTTAGATAGAGTATAGTCATTATTTTAGCTATTCATTTTTTCTCTCTCTAAACTTTTCACTTTAAGTTAGGCGATTTTTTCATTTCTATCCTGAATATATTTTTTATTCTCTTTTAAATCAATGGTTACTTAGTAATGAAAAGATCTATGAGACTTAAAGTTCCACCATATGATTTTTTTACGACTGATTACATTGGTGATAAGTGTAATTAAATAGACATCGGTAAAGCAAAGGAAAATCAAAAGAAATTTAAGTTATCGATTGTATCTAATCATCGTTCTGGAGTAAAAAATGGAGGGAGTACTATTAGCAAGGGAGATGTGGATAAATTTTATCTACAAGAGGTTAAAATTCTTGATAATATGATTGGATTTAAAGTCATGGCGATGAGGAAAAGTTTAGAAGGATTGCAGGGAGGAACGGATCTTGATCAAACCATATTGCATTCTCCCAATGTAATTAAAGATATTCAGGAAGATACAAAGTATAAGAAAGAGTTTCCAAATCTTTTCGTTAAATAAGACACTAATCTCAATAACCAATGTACTAAAAATACCTATGATACTGTAAAAGGATATGAATTGGGCTATAAGACTATTTCCCCAAACAAGGACCGGGGAGGAGGAGGTAAACCTTATTTCATTCCATCTGCAATAGATGAGGAAGGCAAAAATTGTGCAAAAATTAAGTTGGATGAAGTTAAGGAGTAAATTAGTAGATGGGAAAATGTTAGTGTGGCTTATGTTTTGGGCACGAGAGTTTCATAAAGATCTATGAAAGGGTACTTTCAGACAAAACGGAGAAAGTTTGGAAATCACAAACTTTGTTTACTCAAATCTTAAGTGTTCATTATTTCCTTTGATAACATTAATGTTCAAGTTGGCCTTGGTTTTTCGACAATAGGTTTCTCGTTATTAAGCCTTGGAGTTCGAAAGTTAGTCTTAAAAAAGAAGTTGTAGAAACCCCATCCTAGGACCCCCCCCCAAGCACCTCCTTAGGTCCCTAACACTCCTCCATTCACCATAAACCCTGGGTCAGACTCCGAGTACTGATCTAGAGGCCACCGAGTGCTCTTGAGCCTTGTTTAACTCCTAATAACTCTCCAACTTTAGAAAATCTCAATGAATCCTTAAAGGGCTCTGAACCCCCTTTTTAATATTCTGTCAAGTGCGTGAATTGGCCTCACGATCCGTATGAAAGATTTGTTGCACTTCGAGAACTGATCTTAAGGCCACCAAATGCTCTCGAGCTACGTTTGACTCAATCTAATCTTTATTTTGAGCGAAGCTCAATGAAACCTCGAATGGCTCTGAATCCCCTTTTTAATGGTCTCTCATATGCATAAATTAGTCTCACGGTTTGAACGAAAGACCTATTTGACTCCGATTAACTATTTGACTTGAGCAAAGCTCAATGAAACCTCAAAGGGCTCTGAATCTCCTTTCTAACGGTCCATCCCATGCACTAATCGGCCTTACGGTCCGCATGAATGATTCGTTTTACTCCAAAGGGTCACCGAGCGCTTTTGGGATCCATTTGACCTAAGTCAACTCTTTAAACCGAGCAAATCTCAATGAAATCTCGAAGGGCATTAAATTCCCTTTCCAACGATTCGTGTTGTGCGTGAATCGGCCTCATGTTTTGGACGAATGATCTGCTTTCCTCTGAAACCCCCCGTTTAGAGACCATTGCGCACTTTCAAACCCTGTTTGAGTTTGGTCAACTCCCAAACACGGGAGTGGCTCAACGGATTCTTGAAGGGATCTAAATTTCCTTTTTAATATTCCCGTCCTACAAGAATAAGACTTACAATTTTCATTTTACGCCCATTTTTTCGAAAAAACCATTTCAGACTGCCTATAGGCACCCCAGCACCCTGCCTATCGGCAGGGTGTACTTTTCCTTGCCGATTAAGGCAAGCCCTGCACTGATAGGCAAGCTCGGGTCCATACCGATCGGCACCCTCCTTAACCCTAAATTCGAGTATAAAAGGTCCACTCATCTTTTGAAAGGGGTCCCTTTAAGCAGTCAACAAGCATTCCCCTCTAATTCATGGCCTTCCCTTTTTCCAAAAAAGTTAATTTTCTCACATTCAGTCACCTCACTTCCTTACCTCACTTAGCTACCCACCTCATCCTAAAATATTACCTTCATACCACTACAAAAATTAGCATATTTACATTCTAAATTCAGCAACAAAGATCTATCAAGGAGGTTTATCTCTCACTCTATTCTAGTTTTATTAATTCAACAGTTATTATTTACATTCTTATCATTTTGTGATACCTTATATTTTTGTTTCATTATCTCATATCAAATAATCTTCACTATTTATTAGTAGTATTGCACACAACTTATTTTCATAAAAATCCAAAAAAGACGAAAACGGGGTTTATTCATAAATTCCAAAGTAAGACTTTCATTTTCCCACACTTTTGCACTTGAACGCATATCTCTTCAAAAATACACAAGAGGAGTCATACATTTGGAATTATGGTTTGAACCCCACCCCTATATTATTTTCAAAGTATGTGGACTTTGACGCCCCTTGGGCTACGTAGGCATCTTGGGCCAATCCCGAGAATCAAGTCCTCTTCTTTTTCACTTCACTTCATATCATTCATATTATATTTTATATATATTTTGTGATTCTCGGACTCCTGCATACTTATGTCTCGTTCGATGTGCACATCCTCTCATCATAGAGATTCGTGATTTGGCAAACACTCATATCTTATTTTTATGATTATTTTTGATAAACTCATAAGGATGAGTCCGCTCCGTCCATTCCATAACGTGAGTCAGATAATTCCATTCTCCAATTACTTATATTATACACATGTACACATACATCATAAATAAATAAAAAGAGAAGATTTACATAGCCTATGAGAGACCGAAAGGGTGGAATAGGTGCCTAACACCTTTCCATTACATAACTTAGTTCCCGGAGCCTTCGAATCAATTGGTTTCGCATGCATCAGTGTGACCTTGATGTCTCTCTCTCGAGGCGATAATATTATTTTACTTGTTTTCTCTTCGTGTTACCCCCAATTTATGACGACGAACTTTATATCTGAGGCTAGATTATGAAGATGTTTACATGAGTGGTGGAAAGAGGACCTCTATATCCTCGAATCCACACACATACAAGGCCGAAAAAGGGAAAAGAGAGAGGTAGAGAACCTTCTTCCCTCCCTTATCCCGACTTCGAAGCCAGAACATGCACCGGAGGAATCCAACCCGGATGGCCACATAAGGCTTATCCAAAATTCCTATTTGGATCAGATTACTAATGGTCAAGCTTCATTTTTTTGTCTAAAACTACTCTAAGTAGAATTAGAAGTCTCATTAGTAATCCCTTATTTACTTATAGAATGACTAAAACCAGAGAAAGAATTACGCTTGCCAGGATTTGTGTGGAGATTGATTTAAGGTCTAATTTACCCGATTATATTCCCATTTATGGCCCTAATGGTAATATGCATATACAATTCATTAAATATAAGTGGCTTCCTGCTAAATGAAAGTTATGAAAGATGTTTGATATAAAGAGGAAAATTGGAGGAATAGTGTGAACAAACCAGTTCAGAATTGGCTTAAAGTGCAAGGGAAAGTAAAAGGAGGCAAAAATAGTTAAAGATAGAGATAACAATACTATTATAACTGCTCTTTTTAATTAAGGGAGTACTAGTGTGGTTTATTTTTTGATTAGGGGATCTAAAGTCCTTTATTTATTCATGAATAAAATGCTCTGGTAGAGAATGAGAACTCAATTATTGATTGTATCAAGTTGCAAACTATGGACAAAGGGAAAGAACAATTTATACTTTTTGACAACAACTATAATACTTTACAAGATGAATAGGTGATTAATTGGTCTTGAATGAAGAAGCATGGATCGATGGTAAGGCTTTGGGAATAAATAAAGAGATGCAAACTACTAAGCCCAAAGGAGATAAAAATTCAACTAAGAAGAAGTTTAATAACACTAATGTAAATCACAAGAAGGGGGAGGAAAAGAAGGGAAAAAAAATAAAGGATGATTAATATTGGAATTCGGAATATTAGGGGTTGTAATGTACCCCATAAACAGAGGAGGGTGAATAAAATTGTTAGACATAAGTTCATTAGTATCATTTGTTTCACTGGAGTTAAAACTAGAAGGAATAACTGATATGACCAAATATGACCTTGTCCCAGGACGAGACCTCATAATTCCAAACAGACGAGCTTCAAGAAGTAACTCGTAGGTCACTTCCAAGACTCGTCCAAGACCAAGGTCAGCTTAGTACATATAACCTCGGCCATACAGTAATCCGGGACTTTAGGAAAGAATCACAGAAATAAAGACATCTCTCATCCTATCGCCCAGCCGACACCAGGAGATGGCCAACTTAGTTAACCTTGGCCTGAGTATCTCAGACCGAGACCACACTTATCAGTTTCCCGCATAAGGTCAAGCGCTTCATCAGCAACCTCGTACTCGGTCGGGCCGAGACATCTGCAGACGACACCATAACTGGACGAGCAGTAGAATGTACCAAAGTGACGTGTCCCACATGAGCAATTAAGTTATAACTAAGATTATTATCCTCACGTGAGGGGAGATTTCATCATCATTACATACATGCTCATGGACAACTGTCACTACCTGAATGGATGCCCTCATTTGTGCACACCTTCAACAGGCTTGGGGTGTATTACACCCCCTAGGCACTATATAAACCCATCATCTTCTCCATTGTAAAGGGAAATTAATTGAAACCCTAACTAAAACTCTGCTCATTTATATACAGAAGAGAGAGAAATCTTGTGTTGTAACCAAGCCATTAGAGCCATATTTACTAGTGGATTTCACTCACACACACATAGTGGACGTAGGCTCCGACTGAACCACTTAAATCTAGGTTTTCATCCTCTTCACCTCTTCTCCTTATTTGTTAATTTGTTATGTGATTATTGCCATCGTTGTATACCTGTTTGAGCTTCATATATTTGTGACCTGATGATACCATTTCTAGTATCATCAGATTGGCGTCTTCTGTGGGAATGAGTAGTATCATCCCTTCCCTACTTTATCTTGTCCTCACCTGAGTCTCTGGTGGTGAACCAGTTTTCCCCTCTTGTGGAGTTGTTTCACCATTGAAAGAGTTCCTCTTGAGCTTCTAAGCTTATACCCCCCAGTTGTAGCTCACCCATCAGGTTTAGCACATGGCATCAAAATTTCCACCACCAGCTGGTGGTCTTAGTTCTAGCAATGCACCCCCTCGGTCAGAAATGGATGAGGTAACGGCGACATTAAAGTCCTTGGTGACCAACCAACGGGAAATGCAAGAGCAGTTGGTTGCTTTAAGCCAAAATGTGATAATTAGGCCAGCTGGAGTAAAATAAAAGATGATTACTCTGATAGCCATGGAGCACTCTCAGGACGCCAGGGGACCCCCCCAGGCACCGAGCAAAGACTTGCCACCTCTTCAGTGGCGGAGGGGCGTTGTGACCCTAGGCGTTTACACCTGGGGAGGCAAGGCCAACCCTGCCCAGAGGACCATTATGATGATTATGAGGTTGAAGATGCTCAGGCTGATTATTGGGAACCTTACGAAGTATCTAGAAATACTGTGCGCCCCATCCAAGAAAGCAAAGGTCATAGTAGAAGGCATAGTCCCTATGCCTGATTAAGGGGTTCAACTTTTGATCGATTAAGTATAGGGTCGTCCTTTGAAAGGCTTGGCCTAGTTGGTGATTTGATAGAAAGGTTGTCCAGGTCAAGGAGCAATGCTGGCTCAAGGAGGGTGGGGGCAGATGACCGACCCCCGTATACTCGAGACGAGGGCCAGCGAGAAGTAAATAGCCGACGCAGGTCAGCGGCAGGGGAACCATCAGTTGGGCCGGTTGAGGTACCAGGGGATAACATTGACCAGGCCAACGTTGTTGAAGAGGCCGAGAGGCCTTGGAATGACTCAATTCAAAGGCTAGAAAATAAGATTGGAGACATCCTTAAGAGCCGTGACCCCTTGTAGAGGGGATACGCAGAAGGTTCTCCTTTTGTGGCTAAGATAGTCAATTTTCCAACCTCTACCAAGTTCGATCCATAAGTTGTTACTCCAACGTATGATGGGAGTATTAACCTTGTGCACCATGTGGAGATGTACCGGTCGGCTACAGACTTCTACTTCGTCTCAGATGAGATGAAATGTCGTGCATTCTCAAGCACTTTGACTGGGGCTGCCCATATATGGTTCACTTCACTCCCGAATAACTTCATTGAAAATTTTAAGCAACTCGCATAACGATTCATCCACAACTTCTACTTTGGGGTAAGGCCCTAGAAGAAAATTACTCACCTGCTGTACGTTAAGCAGGGGAAAAATGAGAGTCTCGGGGAGTACATCGCGAGGTTTAATAAGGAGAAGTTGGAAGTGGAGGATTATGAGGAAAGTATTGCGATGACTATGTTAATAGGAGGCCTGCAGAAGGAGAAATTTCTTTGAAAGCTTTCTGATGACCCACCAAAGTCTATGGCCAAGCTATTGGCAATGGCTGGAAAGGTCATGAACGCCGAAGAAGCTATGGTAGCAAAGTATGAGGATGAGAAAGGAACGAGCAGCAGAGAAAAGTTCCTGAAAAAGAATAAAGATGGAAAAAAGAGGTCAGTTGATGATAAGTTTACCGGGTATACTCTTCTCATAGTCAGTTGTGAGCACATTTTGAATGAGATCAAGATTGATCGGTCCCTGAGATGGCCCAAGAAAATGAAGGCTCCCCCTCATAAAAGGAATAAATCTTATGGTGTGAATTCCACCAAGATCATCAGCACTTAACCGATAACTGTTTATCTCTAAAGATGAGATTGAGAAGATGCTTAAGGCTGGGAAGCTAAGAAAGTATGTAAGTAGTGGTATCCCAAAGGGTGGACGAGATGATCCTAGGAAAATAAGGGTTGCTAGGAGCAAAGATGAGGCCCCTGTGAAAAAAATAATTCCTTAGACGACGATGATGAGGGCGACCCAGATTTGCAACCGACGGTCCTAAAGGTCGCCTTCACATGATTTCATTCGATGTGAAGATGATTTTTGGGGGCCTAGCTGGAGGAGGCTCAGAGGTGGCTGATAGAAAGGACCACGTTGCAGAAATCAAAGATCTTCATAAGGTTGAGGTGGTTAACTCGGCTGAAATAGGCGTTAAGTCAGAGAAAAGGAAGAAGGTGGATATGGACACTTTGATTATGGGTTTTTAAGACTCGACTTCAAAGGTATCCTAGACCACCAAGACGACCCCTTGGTGATTAAAACCAGGGTTCATGGGTATGTGCCGAGAATACTGGTTGACGGCGGAAGTTCGATCGATGTTATTTTTTGGCCATGCTTCAAAGGCCTAGGACTCAGCAAGAATAGGCTTGTGCCTTATCATCATCCTCTGATTGGGTTCAGCAACGAGAAAGTTCATCCATTGAGAATGTATAAAATGGACATCAGAATGGGAGATGTTTGGCCTAAGAGGCTGACAAAGAAGGTCAATTTCTTTATAATGGATGAAAGTGTGTACTCTATTTATAACATTATCATGGGAAGAGTGGACCTCAAAGACTTTGAGGTCGTGCCCTCTACTGTACACCAAATGGTGAAATTCTCGACTCCTTATAGGGTAGGGAAAGTCCAAGGTGATCCAGTGTTGGCATGGTAATGCTACTTTAATTCATCCGAGTAGAGGGAAGCTCATAAAAAAATAATTACGACCTATAACATCGATACCCTGGACCCAAGAGACGAGTAGAAACTTAAGAAGGGAGAAGCTGCTGAGGAGGTAGAATTTGTCGTCCTTAATCAGGACGAACCATCCAAATTGGAAAAACCCTAAAAAGGAGGTTAAGGAAGAACTGGTGAAGTTGTTGAAGAAGAGGCAAAGCATCTTTGCATGGAGCCATGAAGATATGCCAGGTATTAACTTAGAAGTTATGTGCCATAAACTCAATGTAGCCGATGATGCCAAGCCGATGCGACAGAGAAGACGAGTATACTCAAGAGAGAAGTATGATGTTATCAGAGAGGAGGTTAAGAAGTTGGAGAAGTCCGACTTCATCCAAGAAGTCATCTAACCCGAATGGTTGGCAAACGCTATCATCGTCCCAAAGGCCAATGGCAAGTGGAGGATGCGTGTCGACTTCACGGATCTGAACAAAGCATGCCCAAAAGATAGATTCCCTTTGCCCAGGATAGATCAAATAGTAGACGCAACAACTGTCCATGAATTGATGAGCTTCATGGATGCCTACTCAGGCTACAACTAAATATTCATGGACCCGACCGATGAAGAAAAGACAACCTTTATCACTAACAAGGGGACCTATTGTTATAAGGTCATGCCCTTTGGGTTGAAGAATGCTAGAGCAACATATCAAAGGTTGGTCAATAAAACGTTTGAAGGCTAGATTAGAAAGACGATGAAAGTATATATTGACGATATGCTGACTAAGAGCCTCAAGGCCGACACACATGTGGCCGACCTTGAGAGCACCTTTGACACGATGGATAAGTACATGATGAAGCTCAACCCCACTAAATGTGTCTTCAGCGTGGGAGCGGGAAAGTTTTTAGGATTTATTGTGAATCAAAGAGGGATTTAAGCCAATCTAGAGAAGATTAAGGACTTTTTGGAAATGAATACTCCTACGACAATAAAGGATGTACAAAGACTCACCGAAATAATAGCAGCACTAAATAGATATGTCTCTAGAGCCACTAATAAATGTCTTCCTTTCTTTAGAGTATTGAGAAAATATTTTGAGTGGATTGAAGAGTGTGATAGAGAGTTTAAGGATTTAAAGTCCTACCTCAGCTCCCCACTCCTATTATCTAGGCCAGTTCATGGGGGAGAAACTTTTTTTTATTTGGCTATATCTGAGTCGGCCATTAGCGCCGCCATTGTAAGAGAAGTGGATGGAGTTCCAAAATTAGTGTATTTTAATAGTAAGGCACTCCGAGGGGCTGAGCAGAGGTACCCAAAGACGGAGAAGTTAGCCTATGCACTGATCCATGCCTTGAGGAAGATGAAGACTTATTTTCTAGCACATACCATGGTAGTTCTCACAGGCTCACCCCTCAGACGAGTAATTCAGAAGCCTGAGAAGTCAGGAAGACTGAGGGCTTGAGCAATCGAATTAGGAGAGTTAGACATCATCTATCAGTCAAGAACGGGCATCAAAGGGCAAGCCATAGAAGACTTTGTAGCCTAATTCACTTGGAACGAGGCCGGCATCGAAGATGATGAGATTACTTATGAGGAAGAAAGCAGTGCTTGTCCTCCCCCGGCCCAGGACGAGACGAGATTAGCAAGAATCCAAGTATCTGGGAATGATGAGGAAAAGTATATTTTCAAGAATGGAACTTCGAAAGAGGGTAGTTTTTCATTAAATGGTACTGTGTGGAGCCTTTTTGTTGATGGGTCTTCATGTGAGAGTGGAAGCGGTGCAAGATTGATAGTGTCGACCCTAGATGGAACTAATATTGAGTACGCGTTGAGGTTTAACTTCAAAGCTTCAAATAATGAATCTGAGTATGAGGCTCTCCTAGAAGGTCTCTCCCTTGCCTGGGCACTGAATGTTGGCCAACTCCTTATACATAGTGATTTAGGTTGGTCGTCACCTAATTTTGTGCGTGTATAAGGCCAAAGATGGTAGAATGGCAAGGTACCTGAGAAAGGTTAAGACAACATTGGAGCAGTTTTTTGAAGTGAAACTAAAGAGGATACCCCGGCTAGACAATGATCGAGTCTATGCCCTTATAAGGCCGGCCTCAGCTATAAGAACAAAGATAAGCAGGACGCTGCCGGTAGAAATCTTACAACGACCGATAATTGAAGAGGAAGATAGTGCTCTAGAGTTTTATTTGAATTTGAACGTGGGAACCTCCTGGATGAATCCACTCATCAGGTACATAGAGGATGGGGAGTTTCCAGAATCAAAGATCGAGAAAAGGAAGTTGAGATATAAAGCTGTTAAGTTCTCCATAATAGGAGACACTTTATACAAGAAAGGGTTTATGCTTCCTCTACTCAGGTGTGTCCATCCATCTGAGGTAGCATATATCCTGAAGGACGTGCATGAATGCTTTCGCTCCAGTCACATTGGTGGAAGATCTTTGGCTAAGAGGATTATTACCCAGGGGTGTTACTGGTGGACCTTGTCCGAGGATGTTGCAGCATATGTCAAGAAGTGCAACAAGTGCCAGAGGTTTTCTACCATCCCTTACTAGCCTTATCAACCTCTGACTTCCATTACCTCTCCTTGGACATATGCGGTGTGGGGAATTGATTTGGTAGGACCTTTTCCCAGAGTTGTAAACAATTATCGTTATCTGATCGTGGTGATAGATTACTTTTCAAAGTGCGTGGAGGCCGAGCGGATGATTACAATTACGAAGCAAAAGACCTTCCAGTTCATCCGAAAAATATCATCTGCAGGTACGACCTACCCAACACCCTAATTTCTGATAATGGAACATAATTTAATAACGTCTCCCTAAAAAAATACTGCAAAAGGGTAGGCATCAAGCAATTTTTCTCCTCTCCTGGACGACACCAAGCTAATGGGAAAATGAGAGTAATAAACATAACGATTCTTTATGGAATCAATAAGAAGTTAGATGATGCAAAGGGGAGATGGATCAAAGAAGTGTATGCTGTCCTATGAGCCTACAGGACAACATAGAGGACTCCTACTGGGGAGACCCCATTTATGCTTGCTTACGGCTCATAGGCAGTTGTGCCGATGGAATTAGGTCTACCTACTCATAGGGTTCAGACCCCTAAATGAACAGTGAGGCACGGAGGCTTGATTTAGATCTTATAGAAGAAATAAGAGAATATAAGGTTAGGTAAGATGCCTACCAACAAAGAACAACGAGGTCCTACAAGAAGAGAGTTAAGACTCGACCAATAAAAGTAGGAGATCTAGTGTTGAAAACGATGTGATAGAATCCTAATAAGCTTCATCCAAATTGGCACGGCCCATACAAAGTAGTTGAAGAGGTGATAATAGGGACATACCGATTGGAGAAACTAGAAGGAGAACCCTTCTCCAACCCTATGAATGCCGACCACCTCAAAAAGTATTACTAGTATGATTTTAATTATGTTAGTTTTCTTTCAGTTTCATTGTACTACATATGTATGAGACTCAAATGAATGAAATTAATGAAAATATCAGTGTGTTCTCTCATATGTTGTCTATTTATTTGAATGATCATTGTTTGTATGTGTCAACTTGTCTTAAGCTACAAAACAACATTCGTGGTGGAGTCGGCTTAAGTAGCTTCCGGTGATACAAAAACCTAGACAGTGTCAACCTCGTCCATGGGTTCTCAATTACATCAAAATACATTCATTATTAAACATCATTAGTTTGGTGGATTAAATCTCTCGGCCGAAGACGATAGTGCATGGACGAGATGACGCTCATCCATACACTCTCAAATATGAGGAGAGAGGACTTATGATATAACACCATGATTTGGTGAATGCAAATTAAAAATAACTTAAGTGTGGTTCATTATTAAACATCAATAGTTTGATGGACTAAATCTCCCGGCCGAAGAAGATAGTGAAAGAACAAGATAACACTCATCCATACACTATAAAAAACGACGAGCGAGGACTTATACTATAACACCATGATTCGGTGAATGTAAATTAGAAATCACTTAAGTGTGGTTCATTATTAAACATCATTCATTTTGTGGATTAACTCTCTCGGTTGTAGATGATAGTGCATGGACGAGATGACACTCATCCATACACTATCAAAAATGATGAGAGAGACGACAAAATTACATCGGCCAGAGACGACGAAATTACAAAATATGGTTCTTACTAAGCAAGCATTAAAAAAGTTAATAACGATAGAGACAAGACGTGAGAATATTGAGCAAGCACAGTATAGGTGAAATTTTAAATTCCATTAACTGATTAGTAAGATTACAAAAGTTAAAGGTCGTAAAAGGCCGAGAGTCACATTACATCAAAAGTTACACAAGAAAAGAAGATGAAATGAGATACACAGCAGCTGCAGAAAATCAGAGCTGCAGAATGCAATCACCGTTGGCTGGGGCCAATCCATTACCAGCTACTTGAGTCTCCCCCTTAATCCCAGTGTTTTTTATCTCGGCACCATCATCACCAGGACCAAGGTCGGTCGTGTTCTCATTCGTATCTGTTACCTCAAGGAGATTAGTCTCTATGACAACAGTGGGGTCCTCAACCTCAGCCAAGGCCGTCTGCAGAAGCGCATCACTAAAGTTGAGATCCAAGAACTCATCAAGGGGAAGATCCCCAGTCTCGATGTTTTTAAGGATAGCCCACCGGCCAACAGTTTGGATGCCCCTCTCAAGATACTCAAAGTCGATCTCAACAAATGCTTCAGAGTCCTTGAATTCAGCTATAGTTTGTTCCCTAGCAACCTTAACTAATATGCCAAAATATACTCTCCTCTGGGACGATGGTGCTCCCAGTCTCAGACGAGGGAGCAAGTGAACCATATTACCAAGTTTATGGTGTCATACCAGAGACTAGGGTTGGAAGTATCAACCAGTAATTTGGGCACCCGGTCTATCCTGGACCCTCGGCCTGTGTGAAGTATCAGCTCGGACACACAAAAGGATTCGATCGATCCTACCCACACACCATATTATCCATCGTATAGATCCCCATGAAGACTATCCTCGACCTCCATATGCGGGTCGAGGGTGACATCGGCATAACGCGTGGATTAGGAGACGTGTGGGGCAGTCTGCGTAAGACATATACTCCACGTGGATGAAACTGTTATAATTGGATCATTCCCTCACGTGGGGAATATTTGGCCATCATACTCTACATGTATTGCAGCCAGGTGTCACCACTAGAGAGGTTAAGAGCACCGCGTTCATACATACTACATGTTTGGGGGAGGACACTGTACCCCCTAAGCACTATATAAAACTTTTATCTTCTACATTGTAAAAGGATCTCATTATTCGCAACCCTAACAAAACTCTGTCAAAATACACAGAAGAGAGAGAAAAGCATGAGTGTTGTATTTACACTCCATTAGTACCATACTTATAGTGAAAACCACCACTCACACTGCACAGTGGACGTAGGCTCCAGCCGAACCACTAATGTTTGGTATCATCTTCTTATTTACCTCATCTCCTTCTGTCTATACATTTACATCTTCTGTACACTATTGTTGTCTGGTTTGAGCTTACATACATCTTGGCCTGGTGATACCATTTCTGGTATCATCAGTCTGGCGTCGTCTGTGGGAACGAGAAGCATCATCTCTTCCCTTACTCAGCTTGTCTTCACTGGAGTCTCTGGTGGTGAACCAGTCCTCCTCTTTGTGGAGCTGTTTCACTATTGAAAGAGTTCCTGCTGAGCTGCAAGGCTTTCACACTTCAATTTTAAGCTCATCTACCAGGTTGTAGCATGGCATCATAATTTCCACTACCTCCACCACCAGTCGGTGGCATTAGTTCCAGTAATGCCCCTCCTCAATCAGAAATTACTGAAATGGCGGCCGAATTGAAATCCTTGGCAGTGAGCCAACAAGCAATGCGAGAGCATCTGGTTGCCTTCAACCAGAAGGTAGTAATCAGGCCAACGGGGGTCCCGCCAAAGATGATTACTCCGACAGCTGAGGAACCTCCTCAGGGGGCTAGGGGACCACCCTAGGCACCTCACAATGAATTACCACCTCCTCAACGACGGAGAGACGTTACTGACCCTAGGTGTTTACTCCTGGAGAGGAAAGGCTAACCCTGCTAGGAGTACCGGTATGATGATTATGAAGATGAAGATGCTCAAATCGACTATTGGGAGCCATATGAAGTATATGGGTTAAGTAAGTCGAGGCCGTGATAGGAGGGAGAGTCAAGATGTCCAACCCAGGGGCTCATCTTTTGACTGATTAAGTAGAGGGTCGGCCTTCGAAAGGCTTGGGCCAATTGGAGATTTGAGAGAAAGGTTGTTCAGGTCAAGGAGCAATGCTGGCTCGAGAAGGGAGAGGGAAGATGGATGACCCCATTATGGTCGAGACGAGGGTCAGCAAGAGGTGAATAGCCGACGCAGATCAGCAGTCGAGGAACCCTTGGTTCGACCAATAGAGGCGACATGGGATAACATCGTCCAGGTCGATCGTATTAAAGCAGCCGAGAGGCCTTAGAATAACTCCATCCAAAGGATAGAAAATTAGATTGGATACATCCTTAAGAGTCGTGACCCCCTACAGAGGGAATACTCAGAAGTTTCTCCTTTCGTGGAAAGAATAGTCAACTTCCCAACCCCTGCCAAGTTCAAGCCATTGGTGGTTACTGCAAAGTATGATGGGAGTACCAACCCAGTGCACCATTAGATATGTACCAGTTGGATGCAGATATATACTCCGTCTCAGATGAGATGAAGTGTCGTGCATTCTCGAGCACTTTGACTGGAGCTACCCATATCTGGTTCTCCTCACTCCCAAAGAGCTCCATTGAAAATTTCGAACAATTTGCAGAACGGTTCATCCATAACTTTTGTTTCGGGGTAAGACCCCAGAAGAAGACAACCCATTTATTGTACATTAAGCAGGGAAAAAATGAGAGTCTTAGGGAATACATCGCGAGGTTCAATAAGGATAAACTGCAAGTGGAAAACTCTGAGGAAAGTATTGCGATGACCACGTTAATAGGCGGCTTACAGAAAGGGAAATTACTTTGGAAACTTGCTGAAGACCCGCCAAAGTCTATGGCTGAGATATTGGCAACGGCTGGAAAGGTCATGAATGATGAGGAAGCTATGGCAGTGAAATATGAAGAAGAGAAAGGGACTAGCAATGGGAGAAAGTTTCAGAAGAAGAATATAGACAGAAAGAAAAGGTCAATTGATAATAAGTTTGCTGGGTATACTCCTCTTACGGTCAGCCGCGAGCACATTCTAAATGAGATCAAGAATGATCAAACCCTAAGATGGCCTGAGAAGCTGAAAGCTCCCCCTCATAAAAGGAATAAGAGCTTATGGTGTGAATTTCACCAAGACCACGGGCACTTAAGTGACAAGTGTTTTTCTCTGAAAGATGAAATTGAGAAGATGCTTAAGGTTGGAAAACTAATGAAGTATGTAAGCAGTGATGGTGTAAAGAGGGGACGAGATGAACCTAGAAGGAGAAGGTATAACAAGTGCAGGGAAGAGGGATGACGCTTCAGATGATGACGATGATGATGACACAGATGTCCCGGCAAAGGAAGATGATCTAAAAGGTTGACTCCATATGATCTCGTTTGATGTGAAGATGATCTATGGAGGATTGAAAAGGGTGGAGCAGAAGTGGCTGACCATAAGGCACATGTGGTTGAGGCTAAGGCCCTACCGTTAACTCAGCTGAGGTAGGTACATAGTCGGAGAAGAGAAAGAAGGTATATATGGATACCTTAATCGTGGGTTTTTAAGACTTGACCTAAAGGGAATCCTGGCTCATCAGGATGACCCTTTGGTGATTACAACCAGAGTGTATGGGTATGACATGCCGAGGATATTGGTTAATGGGGGAAGTTTGGCCGATGTTATGTTTTGGACATGCTTCAAAGGTTTGGGACTTAGCAAGAAGAGGCTTTTTCCTTAACATCATCCGCTGATAAGGTTTAGCGGAGAAAACGTGCACCCATTAGGAATGTATGAAATGGAGGTTAAAATGGGAGATGTTTGGCCTAAGAGTCTAACGAAGAAGGTCAATTTCTTTTTTATGGATGAAAGTGTATACTCGGCTTATAACATCATCATAGTAAGGGTAGCCCTCAAGGAATTTGAGGCCATGCCATCCACTATACACCAAATGGTAAAATTCTCGACCCCTTATAGGGTAGGGGAAGTCCAAGGTGACCAAGTGCTGGCCGTGAATGCTACTTTAACTCAATTGAGGAGAGGGAAGCTCACAAGAAACCAACTGCGACCTATAATATTGATACCCTTTATCCCAGGGATGAGACCAAACTAAAGAGAAGAGAGGTCGCAGAAGAGGTAGAATCCATCGTCCTCAATGAGGATGAGCTGGAAAAAAACATCCAAGTCGACAAATCCCTAAGAGGAGATATCAAGGAAGAGCTGATCAAATTCTGGAGAGAGAGGCCGAGTGTCTTCGCATGAAGTCATGAGGATATATCGGGCATTGATTCAGGACTCTTTTACCATAAATTAAATGTGACCGACAATGCTAGGCCGATACGATAGAAGAGGATGATTTATTCCCGGAAGAAATATGAGGTTATCCAGGAAGAGGTAAAAAAAGCTAGAAAAGTACGACTTCATAAGAGAGGTGATATATCCTTAGTGGCTGGAAAACGCTATCATAGTACCCAAAGCCAATGGGAAGTGGAGAATGTGTGTAGACTTCACCGATCCGAATACGGCCTTCCCTAAGGACAGTTTTCCTTTGCTTAGGATAGACCAAATCGTTGATGCCACATCAGGCCATGAGTTGGTGAGTTTTATGGACCCTTAATCGGGCTACAACCAGATGTTCACGCACCCGAACGATGAGGAGAAGACTGCTTTCGTAATCGATAAGGGGACCTACTGTTAAAAAGTCATGCCCTTTGGTTTGAAGAATACTGGGGCTACCTATCAGAGACATATGAACAGGATGTTTGAGGATCAGATTGGGAAAATAATGGAAGTCTATGTTGATGCTATGTCAATTAAAAGCCTCAAGGCCGACACCCATATGGTCGACCTCAAGCAAATATTTGACACGATGGATAGATACAGGATGAAGCTCAACCCTGCAAAATGCGTGTTCGACGTAGGAGATGGAAGGTTCTTGGGCTTCATAGTCAATCAGAGGGGGATAAAGGCCAACCTAGATAAGATCAAGACCTTGTTAGAGATGAAGACACCATCTACAATCAAAGAGGTTCAGAGGCTGACTGGGAGAGTAACAGTACTTAACAAGTTTGTATCCAGAGCCACCGATAAGTGCCTTCCATTTTTTAAAGTTCTTAAAAAGGCTTTCAAGTGGAATGAGTAATGTGACAAGGCCTTCCAAGAGTTGAAGTCTTACCTAGGATCCCCCTTATTATTGTCACGGTCGGTCCAATGGGAAAAGCTCTATGTATACCTAGCAGTCTCAGAGTCGGCTATCAGCGCTGCCATCGTAAAAGACGAGGATGGAGAATAAAAGTCGGTATACTTCAACAGTAAGGCACTCTAGGGAACCGAACAAAGGTACCCTAATATGGAAAAATTAGCCTATGCTCTAATTCACGCCTCGAGGAAGATGAAGCCGTATGTTTTCTATGCCTTGTTTTCTATAACAACTGTGTAACCATTGAAGGTTACATAAGTTCTCGGTGGAGAAGGTAATACAAATAACTCGAAGACTTATACATCAATAATCCATTAAAGCATATGCACGGATGATTTATTGTCATATAACAAATCGAGCTCAACTTGTTTAAAATTCAGTCATAAATGTAGGCTCGTTTAATAAAAAATTTGAACTCAAGTAGAACTCAACTTGGATTGAGTATGCTCACAAACATGGCATCCCCACCTCAAACTAGCTCAATCACTCGAATAAATACAATTGATATATATATATATATATATATATATATATATATATATATATATATATATATATATAGAGAGAGAGAGAGAGAGAGAGAGAGAGAGGGAGAGAGACCCCACCCTAGGACCCCTCTAAGCACTTTCTTAGGTCCCTAGCACTCACCGTAAACCCTAGGTCATACTCCGAGTACCGTAATAGAGGTCACCGAGTGCTCATGGGACACGTTTTACTCCGGTCAACTTCCATGTCTGAACGGAAGCTCAATAAATCTTTGAAGGGATCTGAAACCCATTTTCCAATGTTCCCTCCCGTGTACGAATCAACCTTCGGTTTGGATGAACGACTCGTTTCCCTACTAAAAACTGATCTGGAGGCCACCGGACGCTCCCTGACCCATTTTACTCCGGTCAACTTTCTCGTTTGAGTTGAAGCTCAATGATCTTCGAAGGGCTCTGAATCCCATTTCCAACAGTCCACCCTATGTGTGAATCAATCTTACGATACGAACGAACGATCCGTTTTATGCCTAAAACTGATCTAGAGGCAACTGAGCGCTCTCGAACCCCTTTTAAGTCTAGTCAACTCTCCAGCTTGAACGAAGATTAATGAAATTTTGAAGGCCTCCGAATACCTTTTCCAATGGTCCACACCATTTGTGAATCGGCCTTACGATACGAACGAACAACCTATTTTACTCTGAAGGGTCACCGAGTACTTTTGATCCCCGTTTGACCTCAGTCCACTCTCCGAACTGAATGAAGCTAAATGAAATCTCAAAGGGAACTGAACACCCTTTCCAACGATCCATCCGTGCATGAATACGCCTCACAGTTCGAGACGAACGATCTGTTCTCTTCGAAAACTTTGTGTCTAGAGACCAACGTGTGTTTACAGGCCTCGTTTCACCTCGATCAACTCTCGGAGTCGGAGTCTCTTAATGGATTCTTAAAGGTATCAAAATATCCTTTCCAACGGTCCACCCTGTGCGTGATTCTGACTTACGATTTGCATTTTACGACCATTTTTCAAAGAAACCTATCTCAGAATGTCGAATGACACCCTTAGGACCCTGCCTATCAGCAGTGTGTCGACGGTTCCTTTGATGATAGGCAGGTGACCATGCCGGTCGTCACCCTTCCTTGTCCCTATAAATAGAGGACATGACCTCACTTTGAATATAACCCCTGAACATCCCTCTCAACAATTCAAAGAGCATTCTCTCGAATTCAAAGTTGTTCCTTTCCTTAAAAGCCCATTTCCCACATTCCCTTCCATCCTTTTCATACTTCATTTAGTAAATTCCCCCCATGTCTTCATACCACCCTCATCCCATTGCAAGATCAACATATCTACTCTCAAGATCAATATTAAGCATTCATAAGGAGGTTCAATTCTCCATCATTTTCTCTAAATTCTCTTATTTTAGTATTAGTTGCTTTATTTAAACTTTTGCACTTTATTTCATTATATCACATATATTAATCTTAAACCTTTATTAGTAGTAATTGCACATACTCCATTTTAATTATAAGAAAAAGAGAGTTTATATATAAATTCCAAAATAAGGATTCTCATCTCACATTCTCACTTTTGAAACATATTTATCTCCACACACACACACATGTGAGAGAAATCCACCGTTTGGATTTATGTATTAAACCCCATGCTATGTTATCTTCGAATTACGTGGACTTTGATGCCCCTTAGGCTACGTAGGCTTCTTGGGTAAATCCTGAGATTCAAGTCCTCCCTTATGCACATTTGTAATATTGTTTTCATATTATATATATGTGTTACTCTTCCATCCTCATGTTTCGTCTGATATATACATTTGTTCTTAGATAACGACTTGTTATTCGGGAAACACTCATATTATATTTTGAATTATTATTTTCGGTAACACTCCTAAATATGAATTCACTTTGTTCTCTTCCATAACATGAATTGAATGATTCCATTCTTCAGCTATATTATGAACATAAGCACACATGTCACGGGGTCTAATAGGAGAATATTAACACATGACCATGAGAGACCGAAAGGGAGGAAGGGGTGACTAACACCTTCCCATCCCGTAACTTAGTGCCCGGACCATTGAACTATTTGGTTTTGCAAGCATCAGTATTGTCCTTGATGCCGTTTTCTCGATGCGATAATATTTATTTTGCCTGTTTTGTGCAAACTAGGCTGACGACTCTATCTTTACACATTAACGACATTCGGGTGCCCCAAAAGGTCACAATACTACATGCACACCAAAGGGAACCCCCTGAAAAGAAAGAAAGAAAAAGGGGGAAGCCCCCCGGGATGGCCACAATGGCGACTTCGTTGGGGACATATTTTAAGAGGACTGGACTCTATTTTCTACATGGGTGTTATTCTTGTCTGCATGTGTCCGTATGCACATGCCTATATATTCTCTTTTCTCCTCTGTTTACTTTTTGTGTATATGTACCTCATGTATATATCATTTTTCACTCACTTATACACATCACACGCCTGTATATACTCTCCCCGTTCAGATCACACACTTACACTTAGCTTCACTTCTACTGACACGTTCCATGCACCACTTAGATTATCCATGCTTAGGCTTCACTAAAACACATCCAGAATTATCGCACTTGTATATATATCCATGCTCACTTACAGATATCACACACCACTTATAGTTGATCCATGTATAGGCTCACTACTACACACACACTCACTTGTAAATATTCATGTCACTCACTCACATTTATATGTCCCCATCACCATGCGTTGTATAGTCTCCATGTTTCATGCTAGATTTAATTTTCATAATACTTGTATATGCTCCCTCATTAGTGTAGTACTCCCTTTACTCATCATGCAAATAAAAAAAAATACTCTCTCTCCATAATATAATAATTAAGACTCATGCATTTTTGCACACTACATCACCAAGAGCATGGAAATATTAACCAAAATTTTATCCCGTATGGGGGGTCACTTTTGTAATACCCCGTATTTTTTACTATATTTATTTTGGGATTAATTAATTAAATTGCGTATTAATTGGAAATTAATCAGGGTTAATAATACTAATGTGATGCGAATTGGTATTTGATTATGTGCATATATGATTATATATGAACTTGGTATTATAAAATTTGTCGTGGGATTTATATACGGCATTTTAGAAATTTTGTTGAGACGCGTGGGACCGCCGCGTCACGGTATGATATTTTGATATTAAAAGTGAATTAAAAATCTATAACCCGTATGGTCGTTTTGAGTGCGCCAACGCGTCCGGAAGGGTCGAGATAGTCAGAAAACACTAGCCGGGGGTATAGTTTGGGTTCCGGGGTATTTTTAGGCCATCCCGGCACCATAAAGGGTATTTTAGTAATTTGGTATTTTTGGGTAATTAAAAGTGACGAAAATGGAGAGTTATAATCTGATAAGGATTGACCCAACCAACCCTTATTAACCCAACAAGCTACGGAGGTTTATTATATTAGGTTTTCATAAGTTTCCTTCAAACCAAACCCTCGCCACCTTGAGCCACCATTGAAGGAGAGCTTGGAGAAGGAGAGAGATAGAGGAAATCTGCAGAAAGAGATTACAAATCAACACCAGATTCGAAATCAAACCAAGGCAAGTGGTTTAATTATGTTTAACTTCAGCAAATGTTCTTTCCATGTTAGCAAATTTAAGATTTATAATTGTTATTGGAAGTTGAATGAAAAACCCATGATTAATTGAACTTAGGTCTGAATTTTGAGGATAAATTGCATGTAGACTAGTTGGTGACGATTAATCTGATGTGAATACATGATTGGGTGAAAGAAAAACGAATTAAATTCCGGGATTTGATGATGATATTATGTTAGGGTTCATGTTCTTGAGAAAATCTGGAAAAACTAGGTTTTTATGAAGATTGATCCATAGGTAGCCTTTAGATGTTGAATTATTGATTTATGGACGTTAGTAATACTGTAGGATTGTTATATGGCACTACTATGACGTTATATCTGAGAATCATACGTTAGAAATTAGTTTTGGGATGGATTAAAATCTGCAAAACGAAGCAGTCCGTAGCCATACCTGTTCGATCGATCGATCGACATTCATCAGTCGATCGATCGACTAGATCGATCTAGCGACATTCATAGGTCGATCGATCGACCTTCCCAGAATGAGTGAAATATTCCTTAATTTGATTTTAATGGTGGAAACCCTCGGATAATATGTTTGGATACCTGATGAATACCCTCACCCTTAAGAAAGACCAGTAGGTGTGATTATTATAGTGAACTTTAATTAGAATACAATTCGAAGAATTATTCTAGATTATAGAAATTTGTTAAGTGAGATAACGTTTGGGTTAATAGTGTAGAATTGAGTAATTTAATGAAATAAGGTTTAGGGCAGAAGTAAAGACCTTAAGAATAAAGATGTTATATTTGGGAATAATCGGAACTTAATAGTCTATTTAAGATAGATTTTAAGGATAAGGGATTACGGCGTGAGACGTGTCGGCAATTTAACCTTATATTAACGGGAGACTTGAAATATATAAGTTTGGTATACTGGTATAATGATGTAGAAAATACCTTATTAAAATGGTGATATCTAAGATGTGTGAATGCTTAGTATATAGTTTATGTGTATAACATACCTACCATACTTGCTATCACGGGGGAGGTTACGTTCGCTTAGGACCCTCTAATCCTTGTGTGCCTACGGGGGGGATATAGACTGGTACCTTGATGAACATAGATCATTGAAAGACTTATTGTGATATTAATAAGTCTGCTGATCATGGGAGCGTAGGTATGTGCGTGACCCATGTGATGGTGACTGTGTTCGCCTCCATTATTTGTGATGTTGTTATCGGTAAACTATTCCTGAGAGATTCGGAATAGGTAATCCTTATGTACGTGATGTACCGGGATGGATAGCAGAGTATGTGTGCGCCGCAGCTTAGTTCTCGGGGTGCTTGTGTCGTATATTTATGATGTGAATAATATACGCTTAATTTAATGGGAACCTTCATGTTAATGTTGTGAAAATAATTACGGTAATGTTCCGAGACTGATAATGAGTTAACTGATAGTTATATCTATGGCATACTTAGTAACTGAGTTTATGTTAAACCTCTATTTAATTACAAGCGTTGTTATGCTAAACGGAACCTAGTAATATGGGTAGGACCTTTGGCAGTCTAGCTAGTTATGTCGTCAGTTAGCTAGTAGTATGGGTCGATATAGATGGGTAATTACGTTAGGAGTGCACAGTTAGTCGAGAGGTGAGAATTTAATGTGAGTGCACGTCCTAACATGTACTTTGCATTTAATGTTTTAAATGTTTTTAAAGCACTTGCAGGTTTTTAAAATATAACACATTCGGGCTCTGACCCGTTTGCTTTTCAAATCTCTTTTTTCTTGTAAAACCATTTTTAGGTGCCCAGCCACAGGGACACCAAGCATAGGATTCTCATTCAGGTGACGAGCTGTAGCTGTTTGTGGAAGCTACAGGGACTTGCTTTTAGACGCCTCTCTCATTTGGATTCCATTCTCAGCATCTATCAGTTGTAGGGCATGTTGCCCAATTCTATTAGACATTTTTACATTTCAGTTTTCAGACTCTAGCATGTATTGCTCAGTATTCAGTTTTAGTTATTTATTTCAGTTTACTTATCAGTTGTGGGATTTGTATTGAGGAGTTTTTCCTCCAGAGTTTATTTACATTTTTTTGATGGTTATTCGTTTTACTTCAGTATGGTGAATGGTGTTATTTAGTTATTCATTACTCTTGTTGCATGTTAATCAGATTTAATAAAATTTGGCATTTACTTTTTAAATACTAGGTGGTTAGTAATATTAAAACGTTTTCGACAGTGATGCTATTAACTGAGCTAACTTGGCATTTTGAATTAATTTTATAAAGGAGTAGCTACCCGGTGTTTAATTAGTCGGGGTGTCACAGGTGGTATCAGAGCATTAGGTTCTAGTGTCCTTTAGGACCTGTACGGCTATTATGTTTCCGCTACGTTTTCTTTGATATAGAGCCCTATATTTTAGGACTGTTGTACTCTTATTGTGTACGCTTCGTTCTTCAGCTATTTTAAGTTTATAAACCGTGAACTTATAAACTTTGTTCTTATTTCAGATGCCTCCACGACGTGCACGACGAGTTCCCAGGAATGCAATGCCCGAACCCCAGCCCGCTCCAGTTCAGGGCATGTTGAACGCCACTGAGGTTGCAGCTATAGTAGCTCAAGCGGTGAATGCCGCGATTGCCGTTGTTCAGCAGGCACCACCTCAGACGCCGGTTGCCGCGCCAGTACAGGTTAATGCATTCCCGTCTGCTTGGGAGCGTGTACGTGACGCTTTTCAGAAAGCGCATCCGCCAGAGTTTGCAGGTAGCTCAGATGTGGTAGTCTCGAGCCAATGGAGGAAGGATATGCAGAGGCACTTGAGGATGCATGAGTGCACTGATGTTCAGAAACAGGTGCTAGCTACTTTCAAGCTAGTTGGATCTGCGCTGCAGTGGTGGGAGTCCATTACCACCGCGGAGGAGAGGGATACCCTCACCATTCAGGAGTTCTGGGTGCGGTTTGACCGCAAGTATTTTCCGTCCGCAGTTCATATAGAGATGAGGAGGAAACTGATGAGTTTGAAGCAGGAGAGCAAGACAGTGGCCGAGTATGAGGCCGAGTTCACTAACCTGTTGAATATCGTTCCAGACGAGATTCCAACAGAGAAGAAGAAGATAGAGAAGTTCACTGATGGGTTGAATTGGAGGATCCGTCAGCATCTGCTAGGGAACCTATCGTTGGCCACGTATTCTGATGTGGTTAACGCTGCACTATTGCACTGCCAGGACCACCGTTTTCATATGGCCGAGGGCAAGCGGTCAGGGGAGTCTAGCCATCAGGGCAGGACTGGAGGACATGGTGCCAGCGGGGCACAGACCGGTCAGGGGCAGAGACAGACTGAGCAGGGTACCCAGCAGGGGGATAATAAGAGGTTCCGGTCAGGGAACTACAGGCAGGGACAGGGAGGTTTCCGCCAGGGCCATCAGGGTCCAAATGGCCATCAGGGCCAACAGGGGCAGAACGGGAATCAGGGCCAGCAGGGCCAAGGGAGGAACGGTAACGGCCACCAGGGCCGGGGACAGCAGGGACAGAAGGGAGGGAACTTCCCAGGGAAGTGCTTCGTCTGTGGCAAGACTGGCCACAAGCGACAGGATTGCCCTGATAGGGGCAGGGCCCCACAGCAGCAGCAGCAGCAGCAGGGTGCTCGCCAGGAGCCACAGAGGCCTTTGTTTCCCGCCGCTCTCCCCGCACCATCGCAAATTATTCCAGCACCTCAGCAGGGGCAGCTACAGTATGGACGTGTCTACAACGTCAACCAGGCTGCAGTTCCACAGGCACCGCCCGCGATCGAGGGTACGTTTCCTATCCATGGCACTATGGGTCGGGTGTTATTTGATACGGGTCCTACACACTGTTTTATTGCTACACACTTCGCGAAAGCTTTAGGATTGTTAACTACGGCAGAGAGCACAGTGACGTGTGTCGACTCACCATTAGGGAGTGGGTCACTTATTTTCTTTATATGCCGGGGAGTGGGGATAGAGGTTGGTGGTTTGGTATTGCCTGCGGACATGTTAGTGTTAGACATGCATGTTCACGATGTGATCATCGGTATGGATTGGCTCGTATCATATAGGGCCATGATTGATTGCTTCAGCGGGAGCATTGTTTTTGCCATTCCGGGGCAGGAGATGTTTATAGTGGCGATGCCTCGCCCAGAGGGAGGATCGACCGCTCATCTGTACTACATAGAGGAGGATACCTCTAAGGAGGTTGTGATTCCTTTGGATTCGATCCCGGTTGTCAGAGAGTATTCCGATGTGTTTCAAGAGATACCAGGCTTACCACCCAGTCGAGAGATAGACTTCGTTATAGATTTGCTACCGGGTACGAGACCTATAGCACGTGCACCGTACCGTATGGCTCCAGCTGAGATGCGAGAGTTACGGGATCAGATAGAGCAGCTGTTAGGGCAGGGCTTTATTCGTAGGAGTACCTCACCTTGGGGCGCTCCAGTTTTGTTTGTGAAGAAGAGGGACGGTTCACTGAGGTTGTGTGTGGACTACCGAGAGTTGAATAAGGTCACGATACGGAATAAGTATCCGTTGCCTCGAATCGATGACTTATTCGACCAGTTGAGAGGAACTTCTTTCTTCTCGAAGATTGACTTGAGGTCGGGATACCATCAGTTGCGTATCAGGGAGGAGGATGTCTCGAAGACTGCGTTCTTGTCGAGATATGGTTCTTATGAGTTTCGGGTTATGCCTTTCGGCTTGACCAACGCTCCAGCTGTGTTTATGGACTTGATGAACAGAGTGTTCAGAGATTTTCTAGATCAGTTTGTCATTGTCTTCATTGATGACATTCTGGTTTACTCTCAGACAGAGGAGGAGCACGCCGAGCATTTGAGGCAGGTTTTGCAAACACTTCGTCAGAACGAGCTGTATGCAAAATATGAGAAGTGCGGGTTTTGGCTGAAGGAGGTCCAGTTCTTGGGTCACATTATTTCCGACCAGGGAATATCTGTCAATCCGGGGAAGGTGTCAGCGGTGAGGGAGTGGGGACAGCCCACGACACCAACGGAGATTCGTAGTTTCTTGGGTCTAGCAGGATACTACAGGAGGTTTATTCGGGGTTTCTCGGAGATAGCAGGTCCTTTGACACATCTTACTCGTAAAGGTGTGCCGTTCATTTGGAGTGATGCCTGTCAGTTGGCATTCGATGAATTGAAGGACAAGTTGACCTCAGCACCTGTGTTAGCATTGCCAAGACCGGGAGTTGAGTATTTGGTTTACACCGATGCGTCTTTGCAAGGGCTTGGAGGTGTTTTGCAGCAGGAGAGACAGGCCATAGCTTATGCTTCCCGTAAGCTTAAGCCTCATGAGAAGAATTACCCCACGCATGATTTAGAGTTGGCGGCAGTGGTATTTGCCTTACGGATTTGGAGGCACTATCTTTTGGGGGAGAAGTTTCAGCTGTTCACGGACCACAAGTCCCTACAGTATCTGTTCACGCAGAAAGAGTTGAACATGCGACAGCGTAGGTGGCTTGAGTTTGTGAAGGACTACCAGTTCGACATCCAGTACCACCCGGGTAAGGCTAACGTGGTAGCAGACGCGATGAGCCGCAGGCCAGCAGATGAAGTGGCAGAGGTATGGAAGGCGAAGTGGAAGGAATTGGGACACCAGGATGCAGTGGCCCGATCTTTCATGTCTGTGATGACCGTTACACCGCAGATTGTCACGAAGGTAGTACGGGCACAGGCCGATGACTCGTTCTGTCAGGAGCAGATAGTTCGATTACTTGCAGAGGGAGCCGAGTCCTATACCGTTAGCTCAGACGGGGGATTGCGCTTCAATGGGAGATTGGTAGTTCCGGAAGGGGAAGAATTGCGGCACAATGTGATGGCAGAGTCGCACGGCTCACGGTTCGCGGTACATCCCGGAGGGGACAAAATGTACCAAGACATGAGGCGGCAATATTGGTGGAGCGGTATGAAGAGAGATATCGCTGAGTTTGTCTCGAAATGCGCCACTTGTCAGCTTGTAAAAGTGGATCATCAGAGACCAGCAGGATTACTACAGCCGTTGGAGGTTCCGGTGTGGATGTGGGAGAGCATATCCATGGATTTTGTTACGGGGTTGCCTACGTCGCAGAGGGGTCACGACTCCGTTTGGGTAATTGTGGACAGGTTGTCCAAGGTCGCTCACTTCTTACCCGTAAGGACTGACTACACTACGGGACAGTATGCCCAGCTTTTCATTTCAGAGATTGTGAGACTTCACGGTGTGCCCCTAAATATCATGTCTGACAGAGACAAGATATTTGTTTCGAGGTTTTGGGAGAGTTTCCAGGAGGCCATGGGCATGGAATTGCGGTTGAGTACGGCTTATCACCCGCAGACCGATGGGCAGACAGAGCGCACCAACCAGATGTTGGAGGACATGCTACGCATGTGCATTATTGACTTCGGGGGTGGATGGGAGCAGTACCTTCCACTGGTGGAGTTTGCTTACAACAACTCCTATCAGTTCACGATTGGCATGGCTCCGTTCGAGGCATTGTACGGTAGACCTTGTCGTTCCCCAGCATGTTGGTTGGAGGTGGGGGACAACAAATTACTTGGGCCAGAAGTGATCCAGGATACTGCGGCAAGGATTGAGTTGATTCGGAGTCGCATTCGGGTAGCTCAAGACAGGCAAAAGAGTTATGCTGATGCGAAGAGATTTTTCAGGGAGTTCCAAGTGGGGGACCAGGTTTTGCTCAGGGTTTCTCCGATGAAGGGGATTATGCGATTCGGGAAGAAGGGGAAGTTGGCACCGAGGTATGTGGGGCCGTTCCCTATTATAGAGCGGATCGGACCAGTCGCGTATAGACTTGGGTTACCGGAGCACTTGCATCGGATCCACGATGTGTTTCACATTTCCTCGCTGAGGAAATACCTTAGAGATAATTTGGCTCATTCGCACATTGCTGTGGAGGACATCGATCTCCAGCCGGATAGCTCCTACGAGGAGGGGCCAATTGCTATTTTGGACCGAAGCGAGAGGAAACTGCGGTCAAAGATAGTTCCGTTAGTACGTGTTCAGTGGCGACATCACAATGTCGAGGAGTCCACATGGGAGCGCGAGGATGAGATGCGCGAGCGTTATCCAGAACTGTTTTTAGCAGGTACTTTCTAGTTTCGAATTTCGGGACGAAATTCAGTTATTAGGGGGGAAGTATGTAATACCCCGTATTTTTTACTATATTTATTTTGGGATTAATTAATTAAATTGCGTATTAATTGGAAATTAATCCGGGTTAATAATACTAATGTGATGCGAATTGGTATTTGATTATGTGCATATATGATTATATATGAACTTGGTATTATAAAATTTGTCGTGGGATTTATATACGGCATTTTAGAAATTTTGTTGAGACGCGTGGGACCGCCGCGTCACGGTATGATATTTTGATATTAAAAATGAATTAAAAATCTATAACCCGTATGGTCGTTTTGAGTGCGCCAACGCGTCCGGAAGGGTCGAGATAGTCATAAAACACTAGCCGGGGGTATAGTTTGGGTTCCGGGGTATTTTTAGGCCATCCCGGCACCATAAAGGGTATTTTAGTAATTTGGTATTTTTGGGTAATTAAAAGTGACGAAAATGGAGAGTTATAATCTGATAAGGATTGACCCAACCAACCCTTATTAACCCAACAAGCTACGGAGGTTTATTATATTAGGTTTTCATAAGTTTCCTTCAAACCAAACCCTAGCCACCTTGAGCCACCATTGAAGGAGAGCTTGGAGAAGGAGAGAGATAGAGGAAATCTGCAGAAAGAGATTACAAATCAACACCAGATTCGAAATCAAACCAAGGCAAGTGGTTTAATTATGTTTAACTTCAGCAAATGTTCTTTCCATGTTAGCAAATTTAAGATTTATAATTGTTATTGGAAGATGAATGAAAAACCCATGATTAATTGAACTTAGGTCTGAATTTTGAGGATAAATTGCATGTAGACTAGTTGGTGACGATTAATCTGATGTGAATACATGATTGGGTGAAAGAAAAACGAATTAAATTCTGGGATTTGATGATGATATTATGTTAGGGTTCATGTTCTTGAGAAAATCTGGAAAAACTAGATTTTTATGAAGATTGATCCATAGGTAGCCTTTAGATGTTGAATTATTGATTTATGGACGTTAGTAATACTGTAGGATTGTTATATGGCACTACTATGACGTTATATCTGAGAATCATACGTTAGAAATTAGTTTTGGGATGGATTAAAATCTGCAAAACGAAGCAGTCCGTAGCCATACCTGTTCGATCGATCGATCGACATTCATCAGTCGATCGATCGACTAGATCGATCGAGCGACATTCATAGGTCGATCGATCGACCTTCCCAGAATGAGTGAAATATTCCTTAATTTGATTTTAATGGTGGAAACCCTCGGAGAATATGTTTGGATACCTGATGAATACCCTCACCCTTAAGAAAGACCAGTAGGTGTGATTATTATAGTGAACTTTAATTAGAATACAATTCGAAGAATTATTCTAGATTATAGAAATTTGTTAAGTGAGATAACGTTTGGGTTAATAGTGTAGAATTGAGTAATTTAATGAAATAAGGTTTAGGGAAGAAGTAAAGACCTTAAGAATAAAGATGTTATATTTGGGAATAATCGGAACTTAATAGTCTATTTAAGATAGATTTTAAGGATAAGGGATTACGGCGTGAGACGTGTCGGCAATTTAACCTTATATTAACGGGAGACTTGAAATATATAAGTTTGGTATACTGGTATAATGATGTAGAAAATACCTTATTAAAATGGTGATATCTAAGATGTGTGAATGCTTAGTATATAGTTTATGTGTATAACATACCTACCATACTTGCTATCACGGGGGAGGTTACGTTCGCTTAGGACCCTCTAATCCTTGTGTGCCTACGGGGGGGATATAGACTGGTACCTTGATGAACATAGATCATTGAAAGACTTATTGTGATATTAATAAGTCTGCTGATCATGGGAGCGTAGGTATGTGCGTGACCCATGTGATGGTGACTGTGTTCGCCTCCATTATTTGTGATGTTGTTATCGGTAAACTATTCCTGAGAGATTCGGAATAGGTAATCCTTATGTACGTGATGTACCGGGATGGATAGCAGAGTATGTGTGCGCCGCAGCTTAGTTCTCGGGGTGCTTGTGTCGTATATTTATGATGTGAATAATATACGCTTAATTTAATGGGAACCTTCATGTTAATGTTGTGAAAATAATTACGGTAATGTTCCGAGACTGATAATGAGTTAACTGATAGTTATATCTATGGCATACTTAGTAACTGAGTTTATGTTAAACCTCTATTTAATTACAAGCGTTGTTATGCTAAACGGAACCTAGTAATATGGGTAGGACCTTTGGCAGTCTAGCTAGTTATGTCGTCAGTTAGCTAGTAGTATGGGTCGATATAGATGGGTAATTACGTTAGGAGTGCACAGTTAGTCGAGAGGTGAGAATTTAATGTGAGTGTACGTCCTAACATGTACTTTGCATTTAATGTTTTAAATGTTTTTAAAGCACTTGCAGGTTTTTAAAATATAACACATTCGGGCTCTGACCCGTTTGCTTTTCAAATCTCTTTTTTCTTGTAAAACCATTTTTAGGTGCCCAGCCACAGGGACACCAAGCATAGGATTCTCATTCAGGTGACGAGCTGTAGCTGTTTGTGGAAGCTACAGGGACTTGCTTTTAGACGCCTCTCTCATTTGGATTCCATTCTCAGCATCTATCAGTTGTAGGGCATGTTGCCCAATTCTATTAGACATTTTTACATTTCAGTTTTCAGACTCTAGCATGTATTGCTCAGTATTCAGTTTTAGTTATTTATTTCAGTTTACTTATCAGTTGTGGGATTTGTATTGAGGAGTTTTTCCTCCAGAGTTTATTTACATTTTTTTGATGGTTATTCGTTTTACTTCAGTATGGTGAATGGTGTTATTTAGTTATTCATTACTCTTGTTGCATGTTAATCAGATTTAATAAAATTTGGCATTTACTTTTTAAATACTGGGTGGTTAGTAATATTAAAACGTTTTCGACAGTGATGCTATTAACTGAGCTAACTTGGCATTTTGAATTAATTTTATAAAGGAGTAGCTACCCGGTGTTTAATTAGTCGGGGTGTCACAACTTTGTGATGGGAGCTTCTTCTATGGGGCGTAGTTAGCCTAAGAGATATGACTCTCACCTTCCATTGACCTCATACTTTAGATGTATATCAAACGGTTCCCCCCGCATCGTACCGCTTGACCGAACTCATAACGGGAGGTATATAGCAGGGAACTCATTCATGTACATCGAGTATATCAAATTCTCTCTCACACGTACTGTCCTCATGAGGTATATTGTGAGGCACTTCACGTACACTTAAGTGTATTGAATGGATTGTCCACACTCTTTAATAAATGATTGCCCTTATACTCAAGAAGTATATCGTGGAAGTCATGCCAAATAGGGGAACCATTCCACTAACCCAATAAGCGCATAAACCTTATATAGGTGTCAAACCTAGGGCACTCATATTTAGTTTTCTGGTTACCATGTAAAAATCTATCGAAATTCCGAGTCAGTATACAGCCCAAATTTTCACGCTATTTAGTCTCTTTCCAAAATAGGACCCTATCCATAATCCTAGAAACAAGTCATACCGTGTCTTACACATTTTCAAACCTTATTTTCCCAGACTCGGGTCCTGTGTGGAATTTTGTATGCATTTAAGCAAACCTAACACAAGTGAAAACTACTACTATTAGTATAGTAGTAGTAGTATAATAATGAAAACTACTAATATTAGTATAATAATGAAAACTACTACTACTACTACTACTACTACTACTACTACTCCTACTGCTACTGCTACTGCTACTGCTACTCCTGCCGCTGCTGCTGCCGCTGCTGCTGCCGCTGCCGCTGCTGCTGCTGCTGCTGCTACTACTACTACTACTACTACTACTAATACTAATAATAATAATGAGATTCCTATACTTTTTCCTCTTTTTTCAAAAACTGAAATACCAAAAAATTTCCCCTCCTTCACTTTAAAAATAAATTCGAACCGTTTCCCTCTCAAATTGATCGCATACCCGATTTTGTCATGTTCCCTTTGGCTTCAGTCTTCCGTCAAACCACCTCGAAGCTCCGTCGCCTCTTTAGCTACTTCGTCCGAGTTTAGGATCTGTCTCCACAAGATCTACATGGAGAACACTGACCAAGCACCGACTGTTCAGCCAGATCTGATAGTCATCCTAGCCCAACTCCGTGCCAAGATTGACAACCTTCAAACTGAGGTTCAAGAAATGTAGCGACATTGGGATAAGATTTTAGAAGAACTCCAGGTTATCTTTTCTCGTGCTATGGGTCCACTCGCTTTCGAGACTGTCTGGGTCCCAGAAGAATATCATCATGTTCCGCATGCCCCGCCTGCACTTTTGAGCCCTTCAAAAGGATGGTGTAGAAATTAAAGAAGGCATTACCAAAATGGAATTTGAACCAAAGAAAGTGACCAGAGAGTTTACTCCCCGGAAGTATGAAAAGCTTGACACTACTATCGACTCAACCATCAATAATATTTCATAACTTTCTACCTCTTAGGCACCCAAAAGTCGCCCTAATCCTGCCAAGAAAGAATACACTGAGCTCCATGGTCCCCTGTCCAAAGTCTACCAGGCCCTGTTAAGCCGAAACTTTATCAAATCCTTGGACCCCCATCCATTACCAAACCCACTCCATAAAAACTTTAAACCCGATTCTCGTTGTGATTTCCACCAATACGCAAGTCATACCACCGATTAATGCTTCGACCTTAGAAATGTGATCCAAGGCCTAATTGACTTAGGTGCCATCACCCCACTAGCTAATCCTAAACCCAATACCACTCATAACCCACTTCCATCACATACGAATGCCATATTTCTATAAAGTGACCCATAATTCAACCCATTTACTCAAATCATGCCCAACAAAGCACCCATCATCCCTACAGTCTCATTTAAACCGCTCAAAGTTTGCCCATCGTTTCTCTTATACCCTACATGCTTCACCGATCAAGCTTTGTCACTCCTTACGAGGGCTTGCATTATCGTTCGCACCCAATCTGAGGGGTATACATGGAGGTACTCGGTGTGTTGAACTAGGGCTGTGTTTCGGCCGGATCAGATCGGAAAAGCATGTTTTGAAAAAAAATTCGAACAAATCGACAAAAAAATCGGCATGTCGAAGCCGAATACAATTTTTTTCGAAATTATTTTTTTTTTCGAATTCGGAATTTTTGACAAAATTCGGAAATTCGGAAAAATTCGGCAATTTTCCAGAAACATACTTCGGAACATAGTTCGAAAAAAATTTTGTGGCAAAATTGGAAAATATTTCGAAAAAACAATCGAAAAATAGTTCGGATAATATTTCGGAAAATAATTCGGAAATTCTGATCGAAACAAATTTCGAAAACTCGGATCGGCAAAAATCTAAAATTCGGAATATAAAAAAAATTCTGATTTCCGATCCGATTTTTTTCGGAAAAATCGGAAATCGGTATTAAAAAATCTTTCCAAAATAGGAAAAAAAATGGGACCAAAATTCGAAAAAATCGAAAAATCGAAAAAAAAAACAGCCCTATGTTGAACTAACTCTTAGATTTTTGGTTGAAATTGCTCACTGAGATGTCCGTTGATTTTCATAAGTTTAGCGACTTATACATGGAAGCCCAAAAGTGGGCTCGAGAATCAGATGAATGGGTAGTATTATTGAAGAAGTCAATCTAGATGATGTGATACGGACTATGGCCAATATATTTTAACAGACAAGTGAAATTTACAGGATCTTTGAGTTGCCCACCATTTTGAAGCTCTAGGGATGGCTGGTCCCTTCACTCCTGCATCCCCCGTTGAGTGGGAAGATTTATACGATGAAGCCATTAAGGTCATCGAGTGTATTGATTACTCTTGGAAAGAGGACATAGTAGCCACTAGATGGGGGGATGGTTTTGACAACTCAGATTATAAAACAAGTAAGGAAGAAGCCCATCCAGTAGCCAACCTGTGTGGAATGATATCCTTCAAAGATCTGTTGGGGTAAATCAATTAGGTGTCCATTCAACCCCAGGTAGATAAAGCTATGGGATTCTTATTCTTTCCCACTTATGCGAACCACATGACCATGTCAGTGAGACACTACAAATATCTGAATCCTCAGTCACCAAGGGTGGATAAAGGAAGGGGAGTTGTCAAAGAACTTCCCATACCTGAAATGACCATCGAAGAGAGAAAAATCCTTTGATCATCTCAAAACGACCCAAGCTAATATCACCCTGTGGGGGCTTTTCATGTCCTCTCGGTTGCATCGAAATGCCTTGATAAAGATCGCCACCAGACCCACAGTCCCTCCTTCCACTAATCCCGAAGAAGACGTAAATATGGTTGGGTCCCTGACCTCTTCCAGACTCCTCTCCTTTTCTGAAGAAAAGATATCAAAGTTTGGCGTTGACCATAATTATGCCCTCAACATCTCCGTTGAAGTCTTGGGAAAGACAGTCCCACTATAACTTGTCAACAACGAATCTGCTCTCAATGTCTATTTGCTCAGAACCTTTAATTATTTGGGACTGAAAGTCGGTGATCTCACTCCCACCTATGCCACCGTGCGTGCTTATGACAATACCCCCCCTCCCAAGAACTAATGGGATCCATAAATCTCACATTAGGGGCTGGCCCCATCAATTCTATCACCGAGTTCTAAGTCACAAACATACCTACATGCTGCAATCTACTCATTGGTCATCCATGGCTCCACATCA
The DNA here is from genome assembly GCA_949130495.1 of Sambucus nigra. Lineage (NCBI taxonomy): Eukaryota > Viridiplantae > Streptophyta > Magnoliopsida > Dipsacales > Adoxaceae > Sambucus > Sambucus nigra. Next base: position 110,149,959 of record OX422221.1, on the reverse strand, counting down.
TCTGAGGGGTATCTGTAACACCCCGTATTTTTGACGATTTAAATAATTATGTGATTAATTTTTGATTAAATTAAAATGTGAGAAATTAATTTGTTATTAATCCGGATTAAAATAATTATTAACTAGCGTGCCAAGGTTTAATACTTATTGTTGTGAACTATTAAATATTACTGTGTGATATGTAATATGGAATTATGATATTTGATAAATTGTCGGAAGTGAGAAATACGGCAGTTTGGTAATTTAAGTCTGTCAAGCGTGTGAGTCGTGTTGGGACTAATTGAATGGAATAAAAAGAGAATTTATTTTCATTAACTCGTATGGTCATTTCAAGTGAGCCATTGAATCTGGAAGGGTCGAGATAGTCAAAATAGTATACCGGGGTGTTTAGTTTGGGTCCCGGGGCGATTTTAGGCCTAACCGGCACCCCGTAGGAGTAGTTTTGTAATTTGGATTTTTGGGCATAATTAATGGACGAAAATTGGGATTTATTATATCAGCCTAGGAAGTCCATTAGGGTTAAGAGGTTACACGAATCAAGAACGGACATGGAGGATGTAAGGGAGAACCAAATTCCAAGAGAGAAGACTCATTTGGCATCACCTTGCACAACCGTGACCACCAACGCGTAGATCGAGAGGAGAGGAACGCGTGTATACCAACATCACCAATGGATCAGACCGTCATATTCGAGGCAAGTGTTTATTACTTACTTTCTTTTAGTAATAATCATGCTCATGTTAGTCTAGGTGGAATTACTCATGATTTATATGTTAATTGGGTGAAAATTGGAGATTTAAATTATGATTAAGGATAGATTTAATTAGTGGTTGGAATTCCTTCATGTATGTAGAGGATTAATCACGAAATTGGATTATATATTGATGAATGAATCTGGGTTGAGTAGGTTCTTAAATTGGAATTTGGAAAACTAGGGTTCATGTGAAATAATTTGGGGGTTTTATGAAATTATGATGATTAATGACGAATTAAGGATCCTAGGATGATAGAAATGATCTATAACCTGTTAGGGGTTTATGGGTATTGATGATGAGTTATTGGGAATTGAATCTTAGAGGTTTTTAGGTTCAAAAGTGGTGAAAACGTTGAAGTTCGGTGAAGAAGACGAACAGTGCAATCTCGCGCGATCTCGCGCGAAGTGGTTCAAACGAGATGGTAATCTCGTGCGAAGTGGTTCAAACGAGATGGGGATCTCGCGCTAAGTCGTTCGAGCGAGATCGCATCTCACGTGAAGTCACTCGAGCGACACGTGGAAGTCGTTCAAACGACAACCCTTCTGGTTCGAGCGAAAGAGGGAATTTTTGGGAATTTTCTTAAAGTTTAGTCTTGAGTTTGTCGGTTTATTGGAGTGAGAGAAACTGCGAGATAGTAAATTTAAATAAGATGGAATTTCAAAAAAGTATGTGAGAATAAATACTTTAATTTTTCGGTATAGAGAGAGAGTATACCTTGGAGATTACGAGAGAGATAGTAATCTAAATATTTATACTATAAGTAAGTGATGAGGTTAAAATACGTATGAAGAGTATATATGTAGGTTGGAGAAATACCTATAATTTATAATAGGATGTGTGTATGCCTATTATGTGATATTATTGTTAAGAGCACTAATGGGTGATAACCCGGGGGTGCAAGAACCTTATAGTTAAGCGCACTAATGAGTGATAACTCGGGGGTGTAGAAACTCTATTGTTAAGTGTACTAATGGGTGATAACCCGGGGGTACAAAGATGATTATTGTTAGGCGCACTAATGGGTGATAATCCGGGGGTGCTGGATTAATATTGATAGGTGAATTAATGGGTGCTAACCCGGGGATGCAATATTCTATTGTTAGGCGCACTAATGGGTGATAACCCGGGGGTGCTGAATTATTATTAATAGGTGCATTAATGGGTGCTAACCCGGGGGTGCAGAATTAGTATATATATATATATATATATATATATATATATATATATATATATATATATATATATATATATATATATATATATATATATAACTTGTGAATATTGCTACTGTGTGAAATTAGTAGATTTGGTAATAATAATAATCATTTCATTGCACCAAGCGGTCTTAACCTAAGGGTGCAGGATTAGTGTATATATATATAGGGATGATGAGACTATATATATGTATGAGTGTACTTGGGTAACTTTCTACTTTGTTAGACTAGTAGATAAAATGAAAATGAGAAGTAAAATGATCTTAGTGAATAAAAGATTAACCAGTCAAACGGTGAATAATGAAATTTAGTATATGAGATAAACTATCTGAATAGCGTATTGTATGGGCGATACATGAATACTACTTATGAGCATAGTTAGTATTAGTATGGTTTCTGACTAGTTAGACTGGGAGGTATAACTAGGGGAAGATTAGATGTACGTTAGGCGTGCACAATAGACGAGAGGTGAGAAACTCATGTGAGAGTTCGATAACTAACATGCGTATAAGACGTGTTTTAAGAACCAGTTTTAAATACTTGCTAAATCATTTTTACACATCGGGCTCTGACCCGTTTCTTGTATCTCTTCTCTTTTTTGCTATATATATGTATTATATCAGGTGCTTAACCACAGGAGTATCAGATTTAGAGATTTGGATTGCTTGACGTGCTGCAGCTGCTGTGGAAGCTGTAGGTTCTTGCAGTAGATGCATCTATCCTTTTCATTCAGTTTTATCTAGACTTCTTGTTTAGGGCATATGTCGCCCACTTCTAGTTCTTTCATCAGAGTTATTGTATTCAGTTTATTGTATGGTTTGGAGTTTTGAACTGGGAAGTTTTATCCAGTCTTATTTATTTCAGTACTTGATTCATGTTCAGTATTTATTTACATTCCTATGTGTGGTGAATGGTTTATATTTTAAGATGGAAAGAAATGGATTTACTTGGTTTTATTAAATTGGAAATGTTTTGACACCTAGCTTAATTTTATATTAGGTGATTAATATTTTAAAAAGTTTTTCGACAATGATGCTGAGAATGAACCAACTGAATATCATGTTTAAAATTGGTAGAGGACTATCACCCTATATTTAATTGGGCGGGGTGTCACAGGTGGTATCAGAGCATCGGGTTCTAGTGCCCTTAGGATCTGTGCTGCTTATTACGTTTCAGCGTATCGTTCTTTGATGTAGAGCTTGATGATAGGATTGTTGTGTCCCCTTACGTATATAACTTACGTTCTCCTGCTACGAATCATAATGTAGGTGACTCATTATACAAAATTCGGTGTGATTCGAACCCCGAACATTTTAGAACGACCAGTGAGGGCCGTAAGAAGAATTGCGAAAGGAGAAGCTCAACAGAAGACATAGAGCAATCGGGTAAGAGTGATTGGGAAAAAAATCACCAGGAGGATTACTTAAGCAAGAGATAGAAAAATCGTCACTCGGTAACTGAGGGATCCTCGGACGCAGTCACAAATAACGGTGGAGTGATTCCAGGACCACCTAGCATAGTCGATAAAAAGGGGAAATCAGAGGGACTCTTTTGAAAACCCATCGGTGAAGATGCAGAAAAGAAAATGAGAAAGTGTAACAGACCGGCGGAGGTAGAAAATTCGAAGGCAATTGTGTAGAGTGGGGCGTGACGACACTCAGAATTTAATTTGGAGTTAAAAGTTATAGCTCTTAGGAGCATCATGTAGTGATTAGAGGCAATCACCACATATGAAGATGTGTGTTTAAAATTTAGAGAGAAATTTGGGTACGATTTGACCGTGAGGTCTTTCATTCGATGTGATAACAAAACGTGAGTGAAATTTTGATGCTTAGCACAATAGGTAAGATGGAAACCGATCGTGAGAGAGAGGTTGAATTGCATAATGAACTTCGTACCTGGCAGAGGGGTATAAATTATCCAAAGGGTTTATGGTTGATAAAGGACCCGTGAGTTGAATACCAGTATGGATGAAAAATCCATCTAGGACGACTAATGTTGATATCATCAAGGTTATACGGTTGCTAATGATTGCAGTCCTTCCAAGAGAAGGGAGTAAAGAGGGTTAACGAACCTACTAAAGAGCATAAACTAAATTTAACGGTGTTAGTGAAACCCCATATGAGAGTATACCCAATAGGGAACTCAGTTAGATGATGTTAAGTGATTAACTTCAAGAGGACGATGAATTCAATCAGGCTGTAGAGTCCAACCATAGTTCCGAATAGCTAGCGTAGCCAAAGGGACAATGGAAGAATAATAGTAAGTTGAGACTGTCGGTCCAAGAGAAGGACATTCCCAAAATGGTCAGTGGGACCAGTGACGGGAAATAGTTCGTGAAGTTTTCCTTATGTGAAGGAAGTAGAACTACAAGTGTTGAATGTGTTCACAATTGAGAAGTGAGACCGAAGAGATTAAAAATGGTAAGCCGTGCCAGTTAGGCATAACGACTAGAGGAGCGAGACTTCCAGCGAAAGAATTTGGGGTCAAGAGAATTAGGCCCAGGAAATTTATAACCCGGGAATGATGGGTTCAGTCTGGACTAGTAGAGTCCTCGTTAATAATAGCATACAGGATATCAGGGTCTACGGGACCCGAGATGTAAACGGGAGTTTAATAAAGCTATAATTGAGGCCTAGAGAGTTTGGGTCAACGTTTTAATAATGAGCGTGAAATCCACATGATGGAATAAATTGTCCATGATGAAAGAGGACAACTCTAGGATGAAATCCTAGGATGTATGACGATTGCACATGTTCAGGGGTCGTGATGGAAGCCACGTGCTGAGACCCTGTGATTTGGCGAGACTGGTGAGGTTTTGCTTCTTCCTTGTGAGTAAAGGATAGATTCAAGTGACATGTATGTGCCACAACTTTTATGTAAATTGGAAACCCTAAACTTCGCGTGCGGTTCGAGTTTAGTGGGAACGTTAGTTTTAAAGTCTTGTTACAAATGTACTTCTCGTTGTTAGCAGGGCATTTTGATGATTTCCCGTGAGTGAATCGGGTGGGCCCTAAGAATATGCGTTTGTTGTTATAATTTACTACTGCATTGAGTCAGCTTTAGTAGAGTTTATTATGGTAATGTGTAGTGATTAATTACCGTATCGTTAAACGATATTAAATATGTAGTGTTATGACTGTCGTGCCAGATACTCCGGGAGGAGTGATCTTAGTTTTGTGCGGCGCCACCTGAAATAGGGTTGGGCCCAGATATGAGTATATATGAAACTTTCATGGTAATATAGACCTCAGCGAGTATAGTGTCTAATTATATGTGATTCCCGAGCGTAGGAATTTATTTGTCTGTTAAGACTTAGAATACATTGTGTTCTTATCGAGCGGCAAAATATAGCTCGTTATATATCTATAGCGCCAAGTACTTGGGATAGTGTGGGCACCATGCTTCATGTTACGTTTTTAGGGACATGAGAGTGGACGAGTAAACTTTTGTGTCACAATACGTAGATTGTGGAAAAGTACATAGTAGGTACTGAAGGCCTTACGGACCTCAACAACCAACTAGGTTAGATAGTAGTGTATCGAGGGGTTCCTTATTTGGATTTCGCTTTGCGAGACATCCCACGCATGAAACTAGCGAACGTTGGGAGTTGGAGAGAAGTTTGTCCGATAGTACATAAGTTTTGTATGTTGGTTATTGTACCTATAAGAGGATATAATTGAGAGTTAATAATTCGTTTATGACTTAAGGCCAATAGAGTCGCCTAGTCTCAGTATCATTCTAAATAGAGCAATGATGCCATTGAAGGATTGATTAAGTTATGATTAGTGGGGCGATTGAGTGCACCCCTACTACATCAGCATACCAGGTATGCGAGAATGGAAGTAAGATAATTTTATGTCATTTGTATAATGATGCGCAAGGCATAGGGTGTATGGGCGCCCTGGGTAATTGAATCAGGTAGTGGATTATGATTAGCATGTGAATTCGATAACATGTAGTCGGGTAAGCCGAAGCTTATTCACGAAGTTTTGTCAGAGACTTACGTTACAAGATAAATTGAAACTTATTCAAGTGATTATAAAATGTATCAGAATACAAACAACAGTGGTGATGGCTTACGATGTAGGTTAATATTGCAAGGATAGTCTTGCAGTGGGTCACATGACGGATTGAAAAAGGGTGGACAATTCGAAACCGGTAAGGGCTCCTTCCACTAGAGAATGGAAGAGTATCCCCAAGGATCTTCTCATGTAGTTGAGATGGTGAGATTATAGGTACGAAGATGCGATTGAGTACGGCCTAATACCCACGGAGGGATGGGCAAGATAAGCGGTCTAACCGGATGCGGGAGAGAAAATTTTAAGTGAACCCTGAGATCTTAGGGGAGGACGAGAGTAGCACCTTCCACTAGTGGAGTTTGTGTCCAAATAACTCCTATAAATTCACGTTCGGGCAGAGTGTCAGTAGAAGTATGGCATGGTAAACTTTGTTGTTGTCCTACTTGATAGTTAAAGGTGAGGGACCAATTATGATTACAAATGTCGGAGAAGAATCGATATTATCGTATATATTGTGTGTGAAATATATATTGCACAACCAATTTACTTGTATGAATGACACGAGACGAAGTCGTATGTTTATGAAAAGAGGATAAATCTACTAAGGTGCAAATAGTAGAAGACTAGATAGTGAATATCTAAAATAAAGTTGAAGTAGTAAAACTAAAGAAGAAAGGCTTGGGCAAGGGCCTATATGACAGGGTAACCTGGAGTTTAAAGCAAACACTTGTGTAGTGTTCATTATTAAGGGAATTCGATAGCGTACTATATGGGTAGTACGGAGTAGCTTACTTGTGAGCGTCGGGATGCGATGCGCAATATTTTTACAGCATTGCCTGTACCTGGTATACCTTTTTTTCGAATTTCGGGACGAAATTCTGTTGTAAGGGGGGAAGTATGTAACACCCCGCATTTTTGACGATTTAAATAATTATGTGATTAATTATTAATTAAATTAAAATGTGAGAAATTAATTTGTTATTAATCCGGATTAAAATAATTATTAACTAGCATGCCAAGGTTTAATACTTATTGTTGTGAACTATTAAATATTACTGTGTGATATGTAATATGGAATTATGATATTTGATAAATTGTCGGAAGTGAGAAATACGACAGTTTGGTAATTTAAGTCTGTCAAGCGTGTGAGTCGTGTGTTTACTAATTGAATGGAATAAAAAGAGAATTTATTTTCATTAACTCGTATGGTCATTTCGAGTGCGCCATTGAATCCGAAAGGGTCGATATAGTCAAAATAGTATACCCGGGTGTTTATTTTCTGTCCCGGGGCGATTTTAGGCCTAACCGGCACCCCGTAGGGGTAGTTTTGTAATTTGGTTTTTTGGGCTTAATTAATGGACGAAAATTGGGATTTATTATATCATCCTAGGAAGTCCATTAGGGTTAAGAGGTTACACAAATCAAGAACGACCATGGAGGATGTGAGGGAGAACCAAATTCCAAGAGAGAAGACTCATTTGGCATCACCTTGCACAACCGTGACCACCAACGCGTAGATCGAGAGGAGAGGAACGCGTGTATACCAACATCACCAATGGATCAGACCGTCATATTCGAGGCAAGTGTTTATTACTTGCTTTCTTTTAGCAATAATCATGCTCATATTAGTCTAGGTGGAATTAATCATGATTTATATGTTAATTGGGTGAAAATTAGAGATTTAAATTATGATTAAGGATTGATTTAATTAGTGGTTGGAATTCCTTCATGTATGTAGAGGATTAATCACGGAATTGGATTATATATTGGTGAATGAATCTGGGTTGAGTAGGTTCTTGAATTGGAATTTGGAAAACTAGGGTTCATGTGAATTAATTTGGGGGTTTTATGAAATTATGATGATTAATGACGAATTAAGGATCCTAGGATGATAGAAATGATCTATAACCTGCTAGGGGTTGATGGGTATTGATGATGAGTTGTTGGGAATTGAATATTAGAGGTTTTTAGGTTCAAAAGTGGTGAAAAACGTTGAAGTTCGGTGAAGAAGACGAACAGTGCAATCTCGCGCGTTCAAACGAGATGGGAATATCGCGTGAAGTGGTTCAAACGAGATGGAGATCTAGAGCTAAGTCATTAGAGCGAGATCGCATCTCACGTGAAGTCGCTCGAGCGACACGTGAAAGTCGTTCAAACTACAACCCTTCTGGTTCGAGCGACAGAGGGAATTTTTGGGAATTTTCTTAAAGTTTAGTCTTGAGTTTGCCGATTTATTGGAGTGAGAGAAACTGCCAGATAGTAAATTTAAATAAGATGGAATTTTGAAAAAGTATGTGAGAATAAATACTTTAATTTTTCGGTATAGAGAGAGAGTATACCTTGGAGATTACGAGAGAGATAGTAATCTAAATATTTATACTATACGTAAGTGATGAGGTTAAAATACGTATGAAGAGTATATATGTAGGTTGGAGAAATACCTATAATTTATAATAGGATGTGTGTATGCCTATTATGTGATATTATTGTTAAGAGCACTAATGGTGATAACCCGGGGGTGCAAGAACCTTATAGTTAAGCGCACTAATGAATGATAACTTGGGGGTGCAGAAACTCTATTGTTAAGTGTACTAATGGGTGGTAACCCGAGGGTACGAATATGATTATTGTTAGGCGCACTAATGGGTGATAATCCAAGGGTGCTGGATTAATATTGATAGGTGCATTAATGGGTGCTAACCCGGGGATGCAATATTCTATTGTTAGGCGCACTAATGGGTGATAACCCGAGGGTGTTGAATTATTATTAATACGTGCATTAATGGCTGCTAACCCGGGGATGCATGATTTTCTGGAGATATGCACTAATGGGGCTTAGCCGGGGGTGCATGATTAGTATATATATATGTATAGGGATGATGTTACTATATATATATATATATATATATATATATATATATATATATGGACTTGTGAATATTGTTACTGTGTGAAATTAGTAGATTTGGTAATAATAATAATCATTTCATTGCACCAAGCGGTCTTAACCTAAGGGTGCAGGATTAGTGTATATATATAGGGATGATGAGACTATATATATGTATGAGTGTACTTGGGTAACTTTCTACTTTGTGAGACTAGTAGATAAAATGAAAATGAGAAGTAAAATGATCTTAGTGAATAAAAGATTAACCATTCAAACGGTGAATAATGAAATTTAGTATATGAAATAAACTATCTGAATAGCGTATTGTATGGGCGATACAGGAATACTACTTGTGAGCATAGTTAGTATTAGTATGGTTTCTGACTAGTTAGACTGGGAGGTATAACTAGGGGAAGATTAGATGAACGTTAGGCGTGCATAATAGACGAGAGGTGAGAAACTCATGTGAGAGTTCGATAACTAACATGCGTATAAGACTTGTTTTAAGAACCAGCTTTAAATACTTGCTAAATCATTTTTACACATCGGGGTCTGACCCGTTTCTTGTATCTCTTCTCTCTTTTTCTATATATATGTATTATATCAGGTGCTTAGCCACATGAGTATCAGATTTAGAGATTTGGATTGCTTGACGTGCTGCAGCTGTAGGTCCTTGCAGTAGACGCATCTATCCTTTCCATTCAGTTTTATCTAGAGTTCTTGTTTAGGGCATATGTCGCCCACTTCTAGTTCTTTCATCAGAGTTATTGTATTCAATTTATTGTATGGTTTGGAGATTCGAACTGGGAAGTTTTATCCAGTCTTATTTATTTCAGTACTTGATTCATGTTCAGTATTTATTTACATTCCTATGTGTGGTGAATGGTTTATATTTTAAGATGTAAAGAAATGGATTTACTTGGTTTTATTAAATTGGAAATGTTTTGACACCTAGCTTAATTTTATATTAGGTGATTAATATGTTAAAAAGTTTTTCGACAGTGATGCTGAGAATGAACTAACTGAATATCCTGTTTTAAATTGGTAGAGGACTGATCACCCTATATTTAATTCGGCGGGGTATCACTGTATCCTCTTCCCTTCATTAGAAATACAAGTTATTTGCCAAAGGTCAGGATATCACCATTTGGGGGGACGATGACAGTACAGATAATGCCAGCACTAGTAGTCGAGTATTGGAGATCCAGTATGGGACCAATAACATGTTCCCGTCTGGTTTTAGAATTGAAACGCTCCTCCTCCCATAAAGGGACAACTTCAAAGACCGAGTCTATCCAGAACACAATTGATGGTAAGCAAATATTACAAATTTCAACCTCCGAACCTACGCATTTTAGCCCCCTCGGGTATCTTATTCCCTATATTTATGCTCGTTAACCAGACAACCTCATAATTCTACATTAACATGTTTTGCAGGGGTTAATTGAGCTTTTATAGGTATTTGGATGCTAAGTGTGAAGTTCGAACGCATTTCGCTCGATTTCCTTACGCAGCCACTCGTTCAAGGGCATTTTAGTCTTTTCACAGCTTGGTCACCTGGCCCGACATTCACGGAAGTTGTAGCCTTCCTCGCTAGCTTCACGTGAATGATGCGCGATTCTGAGTCCGTATGAAGAAGTTATGGAGATATCAGTGGATGGAAAAACAATGAAACCAAAAGAGGAGGAGAAGAGGAAGGAAAGGCAATGCAGTGTGCTGCCTTGGCTCACCCCTGATTGATCGATCGATTGACCAAAAGGGTCAATCGATCGATCCTCATCGACAGTGGATATTTTGTTCATCATCGATCGATAGACCAAAGGGGTCGATCGATCGATCCCCTATTTTCAAGAGATATTTTGACCTTTATTTTCTTTTCTCTTTTCTTTTCTTTACTTATTCCACTTAGTATAAATAGACTTTTTTGTTGTAATATCGGATATTAAGTAGTATAAACTATTTTGGATAGTTTTAGGTTAGAATAACTAAGGGTTTAGGTGATTTGGAGAGTTCTTCTTCAATTATTCTTGGATTGACACCCCGTTTGGGTTGAATGTTGCACTATTCATCATCCTCTCCATTAATATAGTTTGTATTTCCTTATTTCCTTGCTTTCTAATTAGATTTACATGCTTTCATAATTAGTTTACGTGCTTTCTTCCTGAGCTTTCTAGGTAGATTTATCGCGTTTGTTTACCGCTTTCTTTATCGCATTTTTAACATGCTTTCTAGCTAATTTAAATTAGGTTGTGTTTGAATGGAACTCACTCCGGTTAACGCATTGCTTTGCTTGATGATAGTGTTTACGGGTCTATTTTGAGTGCATTGTCCTAGTTATTACGCCTAGGAGATTTGACGGGGCATATCATGTATGTCCCGTGCTTACGACCTTTCGCGCGTAATTTCTGGGATATTTGTTGACACCAAAATCGTATTAGGCTTTTATGACGATTTAGTGGCGTGACAACCCTTTATTTAATTAACTGTAGAAACGAAATGCATTTGTAATAACTCGTCGACCCATGTAACCATTTTATACAAATTAACTCGAGTGACGGATATTCGACGCAACCTATAGTTTTACTCGCTTTGTTAGTCTAGTTTCAATACCCTCACCTAGATTAATCTTTCCCTTTTATTCATCTTTTACTTTTTAGTTTGTAAATCATCTTTTACACTTTTATTTCGGAGCACTAAATCATATAAATTCTAGCACCTCGTCCCTGTGGATTTTCGATACCCTACTTACCGCTGTGCTTGCCTCGCAAGTGTAGTTGTAATTTATGTTTGTTTGTATTATCGCGGTGAAACCAAAACAACGACCGTGCCCTTACACGAGCACGCATTTCACGTGGGTAATCAAAATGGCGCCGTTGCCGGGGACTTATTTGTTTTAGACTTTATTTGATTTAGTATTTCATAGTATTTTCTTTCTATTTGTATTATTTGCTAACCTTTTTGCAGGACTTCCACATTTGAGCACTTAGAAACGCTCGATTTTTTCTCGCGCGCACTTACTTTGTGGAATCCGCCACTTCGAGCCATTTTGGGGGTAAGCATGTCTTATTCCAATTCTTTCGGTAATCCTTGTTATAATTCTCAAAATTCTCCCAAATCTATGACTTTCGATGAATACTTAGAATCCCAAAGTATAACAAATTCAAATATGACTTTGGGCGAGTATAACGAAAGTCAAAATTTAGGTTACTGGAATTTTGATGATGATGATAATGATTTTGGGCCTTTACCTCCTTATAATAGGAATTTTAAAACGAATTCGAATAGTTTTCAAAATTCCTATAATAATGAGGTTTCATTTAAGTCCGATGTTAATTTTCAAAGTTCCCATTTTCATGCATCCGCACCTCGACCCATGGCATTCGGTGAGGGTTTGCGTATGTATGAAAATGAGAAAATTGAAAATCGTTATCGGGAAGAAAATCATTCGTGGGAACATGACTTGGATTTACTTTTTGAGTCCGACAATGATTTTGCTTCCGAGACTTTCGAGGTCGAAAAATGTTTTGAACCAAATGAGGTACTTGTGCCTACTTTGGAACAAACTATTCTAGACTTTGCTCATTGCGTAATAGATAATGAAAGTGAGGATGAAAATGACGTAATATCTATTTGCAATGAAATGATTTCTTCTTTGGCCCCCAAAGAAGAACATTTCATTGAAAATGATATTATTTCCTTCGAAACTCAAACTTCATGCGATGATGATTCATCTCATGAGTTTGAATTTCTTTCATCCCCATTTTCATGCTCTATTATCACACCGTCACAAGTACCCGATGATTCGGTTTCAAACTTTAATGTTTTAAACCTTTTTGCCGATGAGGAGTACTTGCTCGAGTCGCCTTCCATGATCGCATACGTGCCTTCGTGTGCGCCGCCTCCCATTCCAATTTCAAAATCCTTGGGAGGATATTCTTCTTTTCTCGGTCCGCACTTGTTTTTGTCACCCATTCAATCCAAACCCCCCATCGTCCTTCCAAAATTTTTAATTGGCGATGGTTCCTTTCTTCTGCCTTACACATGCCTTCCGTTGTTAAAACAAAATCCATATTTTTCATAGGGCATGCTTGTATGTAAGGGTACACCGGTTATCCTCCAAAGTCAAATCGTTTTCATGGTGGACCCTCAGTTATTTAGACTTCTAGTGTATAGTTAGTGTGAGGCCTAAATAGTAGGTTGTATATAGTTAGTTTTTTATTCTTTCTTTCTTTTTACTTTACTTTCTTTTTAATTTAGTCTAGTGTAATTAGTTAACTTTTTATTACTTATTTTTGCTATGCTCGATACTAACTTGTTTTGTAGATTCTTTGGACTTGTTCTTATGGGGATCGCTCCAATTTTGGGTAATATCGCTATTTTCTTCTCTTAACTTGGTTCTTAATTCACATTGAGGACAATGTCAAGTTTTAAGTTAGGGGGTGTGGGATATTCTATCCATTTCTTTATTTTAGTCCATGTTTTTGCTCAGATATTAGTTACTCAGTAGTCTTTTCTTAGAAAAATTCAAAAAATTCAAAAAGATTTTCTTTCTTTTTTCTCTTTTTTTGGGCATTTTGCCTTTGTTTCCGATGATAAATTCCAATAATTGCCCGATTCAATAGACAACCCAATGATGCATGTTCTCGATTTTAGAAGTTATTAGACTTTAGTCTCCATTATTGATATTATGAATAACTTCGTGAATTAAACTTTAATCCCATGAGCACATATGCACTTTTATTGTTCTATTGATTTGGTTTAAGATTTTTATAACTCGATAATCTTTTGTTGCATTGTATATACTTACACCGAGTAAGCTCTGTACCTTTCGTCGTTTGTGAGTGTATACACTATTCTTTTCTCATTGAAAATGTTGAATTCGTTGGTAATCTCACTATTCTTTCATTTTATCGTTCATTAATTGAGTTCATACTTGAAATGTGTTACTTGATCATGATTTTCATATATTATTTTGATTCGAGAATTGCGTAAACTTTTGAAAATGATTATAGGCATTCTTTGTTATATCACCCATATTAGCCTTGACCTCACCCTTATATGTTTACCCTCGTTAACCCCTTTGAGCCTTAATATAGCCTTTCGTTTCATAACCCCAATCCCATAACCAACTCTAAATTGGAGTTTTAGCCCATACATACACTTTCCATACCTTTGTTTGGAATGTTACTTGGGATAGAATGATGTTGTTATGGTGTCGGTTGAAATTTAGGCATATGAGAGTTTGATAAGTAAAGAAAAGAGTAGTGAAAAAAGTGAAGAAAAAGACAAAGCAAAAAAGCAAAAGAAAACAAAAGAAAAATGAGAAAAAGAAGAAAAGAAAAGAAAAAGAAAGTTGTAAATGTTTTATAGTGTGCAATAAGCTTTGATTACTTTCCCTGATGATATATTTAATGCCGTTTTGGAACTTGTTTTCCAATTTTGATATTGCTCGCATTTTTCCATTATCCCGAGTTTTCATTCCGAACACTTTGAATCTGTACATACAATTCCTTCATTTCATACCCTAGCCTAACCTACATTACAACCCTATTAAAGTCCTATGTGATCTTAGGTTGATGTAATTTAAAAGTCATAATAGTTGTGATAATCTGTGAAAATGCATTTCGCTTCTTTTAGTGTGCGGTATCTTTCATTGAGATTATGGTTTTTCAGTTTATATATAGTGTTCTTCATTTATGACATGTGTGCGGCCTAATTTCCATTTCCATTTACTCTTTAGCCCGCATGTTCCATGTGTTACCTCCCTGTTTCGAATGAATTCGCTTGATGAGTGTAATGCCCGTGAGGATTGAATATATGCTTGCTTTAATGTTTATCCGGTTTATATAAGTTTTCGCCAAATCACACTCTGCATGTGCTCGCTCCCCTCCCACATTTTAAGGTTTCAATTCTATGAGGTGCATTCTATAATGTTAATGATTTGGACTTCTGTTTGAGTTCATTCAATGTGCTAATAATGCATATGAAATCCTTTTCGCCATTATTGGGCTTGTCGTATGTTGGGTTGGGCATATTTTGAGGAAACCATATGATGTTTGTGGGTATCATCCCTAAAAACCCTCACGAGACGACACTCGTCCACTAGGGTGACCTAAGCGTTTAACGACTTATTACATATGCTAAATGCAACCGAATCGCCCGCGAAAGTGGCCTTTTGCTTTTATACCATACTTTTGTACTATCTCCTATTTCTTGTTTGCTTGTAGTTCTTGTTGCATCCTATTTCATTGCTAGGGACTAGCAATGTGTAAGTTAGGGGTGTGATGATACGCAAATATTGCGTATTTCATCCTCCAATCCTACGCATTTTAGCCCCCTCGGATATCTTATTCCCTATATTTATGCTCGTTAACAACACAACCTCGGATTTCTACGTTAAATGTTTTGCAGGGGTTAATTGAGCTTTTATAAGTATTTGGATGCTAAGTGTGAAGTTCGGACGCATTCTGCTCGATTTCCGTACGCAGTCGCACGTTCAAGGGCATTTTAGTCTTTTCACAGCTTGGGCACCTGGCTCGACATTTCACGGAAGTTGTATCCCTGCTCGCTAGTTTCGCACGAACGGTGCGCGATTCCGAGTCCGTATGAAGAAGTTACGGCGATTTCAACGGAGGGAAAAACAATGAAACCAAAAGAAAAGGAGAAGAGGAAGGAAAGGCAATGCAGTGTGCTGCCTTGACTCATCCCTGCTTGATCGATCGATCGACCAAAAGGGTCGATCGATCGATCCTCATCGACAATGGATATTTTGTTCATCATCGATCGATCGACCAAAGGATTCGATCGATCGATCGATCCCCTGTTTTCAGGAGATATTTTGGCCTTTATTTTCTTTTCTCTTTTCTTTTCTTTACTTATTCCACTTAGTATAAATAGACCTTTTTATTGTAATATCAGATATTAAGTAGTATAAACGATTTTAGATAGTTTTAGGTTAGAATAGCTTAGGGTTTGGGTGATTTGGAGAGTTCTTCAATTGTTCTTGGATTGACACCCCATTTGGGTTGAATGTTGCACTATTCATCATCCTCTCCATTAATATAGTTTGTATTTCCTTATTTCCTTGCTTTCTAATTAGATTTACATGCTTTCATAATTAGTTTACGTGCTTTCTTCCCGAGCTTTCTAGGTAGATTTACTGCGTTTATTTACCGCTTTCTTTATAGCGTTTTTAATATGCTTTCTAGCTAATTTAAATTAGGTTGTTTTTGAATGGAACTCATTCGGGTTAACGCGTTGCTTTGCTTGGTGATAGTGTTTACGGGTCTATTTGTCCTAGTTATTACGCCTAGGAGATTTGACGGGGCATATCATGTATGTCCCGTTCTTACGACCTTTCGCGCGTAATTTCTGGGATATTTGTTGATGCCCAAATCTTATTAGGCTTTTGTGAGGATTTAGGGGCGTGACAACCCTTGATTTAATTAACTGTCGAAACGAGACGCATTTGTAATAACTCCTCGACCCATGTAACCATTTTATACAAATAAATTCGGGTGAGGGATATTCGACGCAACTTATAGTTTTACTCGCTTTGTTAGTCTAGTTTCAATACCCTCGCCTAGATTAATCTTTCCCTTTTATGCATCTTTTACTTTTTAGTTTGTAAATCATCTTTTACACTTTTATTTCGGATCACTAAATCATATAAATTCCAGCATCTCGTCCCTGTGGATTTTTGATACCCGACCTACCGATGTGCTTACCTCGCAAGTGTAGTTGTAATTTATGTTTGTTTGTATTATTGCGGTGAAACCAAAATAACGATCGTGCCCTTACACGAGCACGCATTTCACGCGGGTAATCAACAACCCTCATGGAAATATCAATGTGATTCAGATGTTCAAAAACATGCACTTCATATTTTAAATGGGGCTAGGGCGATTCCAACAAGGTATTCTTGAGCCCATAGTCCTGAAGGAGGCCTTTTCCTCATGTGTCTTGGGTTACCAACCTTCACTGGATAAATTCATAGCACTCTGTTGATCGAGATCAAAAAGAATCTTGGAAGATGAAAAGACTGTTTAAAGGGACTCTTTGAATGAAAGATTTGTCAAGGAAGGTGAATACTTCCCCTTCTGTGACTTCCCTGAACCATGTTACGACCACATTGATAAGAAGATGAAACTAGGGATAAAAAGTTTCTTTCAAGACAGTAACTCTTGGGCCGAAGACTACAAGCATGAAGTGCAACCTCTCACCAAGCAAGTTGTGACAATTATCAAAGACTCTAAGGAAAGTGAATTCTAAGAAACCTTCGACTAGTAAACACTGGGGCTAAGTCTCTTTATGATCTGCTTAGATGTCGTATCGTCAGACCCGTCCGCTAAGATCATGACTATTAACACGCCTCTCGTTAATTGAAATGTCATACCAGTCTAACCTGCTCAAATTCAACCCAACCTCAATGTTCTCCCTATTCAAGTCTCTTCACCTATTGATGATTTTCCTTTTCCTGACATCGATGTAACTGAGACTTCTTTTGACGAGATGCTCAATGTTATTTTTCTCAAAAAATAAAATAAACGAGGATTTTGAGTATCTTGACGTGCCTTACATTAATTTTCTTGATTCTGATCAAACCTTTGATGATGATGATGATTTTATAAATGAAAAATTCTTAACTGATCTTAATAAGGAGAACAACAAATAGCATAACCGCGTTCAAATTAATAATGATGAGATTGTTTCTATTAATCTCGGTTCTAGTACCCATTAGCGTGAGATTAGGATAGAGTCCACCTTTAACGACATGAGCATGCACAATTTGAAGAACTACTGAAAGAATTCGTGGACATCTTCGCATGGTCCTACGATGACATGCTTGGTATTGACCCAGATATAGCTCAGCATGAGATCCCGATATTTCCAGAATGCAAGTCTATCAAACAGAAGCTAAGGAAACTCTGTACCGAATGGTCGATCAAATTCAAAGAGGATATGGTTAAACAGTTGAACGTGGATTTTATTCGCATAGTTGAATACCCAACATGGCTTGCCAATATCGTCTCCATGCCAAATTCGGGAGGAAAAGTACGCATATGCGTCGACTACCGAGATTTGAATAAAGCATCCCCAAAGGATAATTACCAATTGCCTAACATCGACATGATCATGGACAACACATCCAACCATGTCCTCAAGACGTTTATCGACGGATTCATATGATATAACCAGATCAAGATGCAGCCTGACCATCAGGTGAAAACCGCCTTCATTAACCCATGGGGAACCTTTTGCTATATTGTCATGCCATTCGGACTCAAGAATGCTGGGACTACTTACAAAAGGGCTACCATAACCATCTTGCACGAACAAATTCACAAGAAGTCCGAAGTCTTTGTGTACGACATGATCATTAAATCTAAGACTCTGGAAGACCATATTCCCTCCCTTTAAAAGTTCTTTGAGCGTCAGATGCAGATGAATCCATAAAAATGTGTTTTCGGCATCACGAAAGGAAAATTCTTAGGATTCATGTTCTGTAAAAAAGGAATTGAAGTAGACCATGCCAAGATGAAGGTCATACTTGAGATGCCACCACCACGAATGAAGAAGGAAGTTCGAGGATTCCTGGGTAAACTACAGTACATCAGTCGGTTCATCAGCTAACTGACTTCAATTTGCGAACCCATTTTCAATCTCCTCCAAAAAGACTCAACGAAAGTCTGGAATGAGGCCTTCCAAGAAGCCTTTGACCAAATCAAACGATACCTCACCCGACCTTCGGTGATTATGCCTCCGCATCCAGGTTTCCCCTTCCTCCTATACTTGACCGTAGTAGATACCGTAGTAGGGGCTTTTCTAGCCCAATACATTGAAGAATCCCATAAGGAAAGAGCCATTTATTATGCCAATTGATAACTGGCCGGGTATGAAGTCAATTACACTGATTTAGAGAAAGCGCATGTCATCCTGGTCTGGGTTACGCAGAAATTACGGCACTACATGATTTCCTTCCCCATTAGACTAGTATCCTGAATGGACCCCATCAAATACCTACTGAAAAACCTGTTATGTCTAGTCGAATGGCCCGTTGGTTGATGTTTCTACCCAAGTTTGATATTTTGTATGTCACGCGGAAAGTTATGAAAGGAAGAGCCATCTCCAACTAGCTTGTTGACTATCCCATTGAAGGAACTCATGTTTGGGTCTTTTAATTCACAGATGAACACATTCTCTGCACCTATCAAGAGGACCTTTGATGACAAATGTTCTTTGATGGAACTACCAACAAGAAAAGATACGTTATTGGAATACTCCTATTCGCCCCTGATGACTTTCACACCCCTATTTCTATCAAGCTAGACTTCCCTTAAATAAAAAAACATGGTTGAATATGAGACATGCACTGTAAGCCTCAAAATCGACCTCAAGAAAGGAATCTTTCGCCTAGACATCTACGAAGACTCTTCCATCATCGTCGGCCAAATCCTCAGGTGGAAATTTAAAGACGAGAAGCTACTATCCTTCCATGCCTTCCTAGAAGAGTTGGCCACACAGTTCAAAGATGTCACCTTCCACTACCTGCCTCGTACAAAGAAAAGCCTAGTCGATGCCCTTGCTACCCTGGCCTCCATGGTCGACATGCTTGAGGGAATAATAATGTCTCCTTTCCTGGTTCAGAAACAAGCTACACCCACCCACTGCTACCACATAGATCTCGTCACTGAGGAAGATTTTGATATGGTCGGGTTATGGTACTATGATATTTGGGGGCACCTAAAACATAGTAGGTATCCCCAAGACACGGATAAGAAAGACCGTGCGACCCTTCGCAAATTGATTACTCGGTATATGATCTACGATAAAGCTATTTTCATGAGAAACTTCTATAGAACCCATTTTCAGTGCATTACAGGGGTTGATGTTGAAGAAATGATGCAGAAGATCCACAGTGGGGATTGCGGGCCTTACATGAACGGTCATATGCTTGCTAAGAAGATCATCCGATAAGGATACTATTCGACCACCATGGTTCAAAATTACATTGCCTATGTTCGAGGATGCCTCAAATGTCAGCAGTTTGCCAACCTCCAACACTTGCCTCCTCGAGAACTATATAACATGACCTCTCCCGGGCCTTTATACACATGGGGCATTGACATCATAGGGAAGGTTACTCCCAAAGCTTTAAACGGTCACAAATTCATCATGGTCGCCATTGATTACTTCACCAAATGGGTTGAAGTTGAGTCATACGCAGTGCTAAATGCCAAAACGATGTCCAAGTTTATCAAAAAGAACATTATCTGATGATACAGAGTTACCCATGAGTTAGTATCAGATAATGGACTCCACTTAGAAGACGAGGTCACAAAATAAGTCGATTAGTACAGGATTCAGAGACACAAATCTTCTCCTTATCGACCCCAAACCAATGGTGATGTTGAAGCCGCCAACAGAAGCCTCAAAACCATAATCAGCAAGATGATCGAGAGTTATAGAGATGGGGCCGACCGGATCAGAATGCCATCTAGGGCTACCTCACTTTAATTAGAACGCCTAATGGGACTACCCCTTATTCCCTGGTATACGGAATGAAAGCAGTCATACCCATTAAGCTAGAAATACCTTCCCTATGTGTCATGATCGAAAGAAACGTTAGCGAAGAAGACTAGCACCAGAGTTGCTTTAATGAACCGTCACTCTTAGATGAAAAGAGGCTTAAGGCTCTATACCATATACAAGGGTATCATCACAAGATAGCACGATCATTCAACCAAAAAGTTAAGGATCGCGGTGTTCAGGAAGGAGACCTAAAATCATATAACCCGTCTGGACCCCAGAGGAAAATTCAAACCGAATGGACGCCGCCTTGCTCACAGACCTCAACCACCTCAAAATTTTTACTCTTAGTCTGAAATCTCAACACGCTACGAGTCTTCTCATCCTCCTTTTATTCTAAAAAAATTATTTATTTCCCCTACTCAGAACTACGTAGTACCTGATCCTCTCAAAAACATTTCTTTTTTAAATGAGACCATAAGCCACACATGGGCACAATCCTTTTCTTTTTCATAAAATACTATTATTTTCTAAATACCGAGAATGGCGATCCATCTTATTATTTACATGAACAAAAGAATTATGTATGCCTTAACGATTGGTATGGATAATTCAAAATGCAAACTCATCATGAGGCACAAAAAAATATGATCAAAATCATTTTTATTTCAATAAAGGAATACAGCTGTTACATGAAGTATCGGTGAAGGGATTTAAACAGACTACCCCCTTTTCAGTGACAATGTCGTCTTAAATAAACCCAATCCCTCTCAGCTTCACAAAAATTATCCCTAACCCCACAAAAAAACCTAAAATCACCTAAAACACATATCAACCTAGCTTCATAAAATGTTACCCCAGTTTCACAGACACTATCCTCAACTGCAGATCGACCCTCTTCATCATCATTCCCTGCCCCCGGAGGTCCTCAAGTCTCCCACTCCTGGTTAACACTCTGTATGAGATCCATGGAGCGATATGCCCCGACAAGCTTGGACGAAACCATAATACCTTCCTCTATGGCGTCGAAGGCGAGAAGTCACCTTTGTCCAGTCTCTTCCTCCATAATCTTCTCCACTATCCACTTCCAAATCCACTTCAGGTAGTCCCCAAAAACATGCCAAAACCCTCCTAAAGATTGTGATGGACGGGTAGACGACCGATGGTGCTACCACAAGGAGTCTAGCATCATTTGCAATGATTCTTTCAGCTCCTCTACCAGGAAGAAGTTCATTATGTGAAGAGGCACAATTTGTTCCCATTCGACTCGGTGCTGAAGCCTACAAGGGAAATAAAAGGAAGTCTAAAGAAGGCTAACCGATCGCACATACCGGTACTCTCCTAGCTGCAAAATAGGCTACAAGTCTCCCCACCATGGTACCGACTAATGAAGACATCGGGCTCCATGCTCCACAAACCAGTTGACCTAGTTCTCTACCAATGGGTTGAAACTAAAGAAAAGCGGGACAAAGAAATTAGGCACACCCATCAAGGGATACTCAGGAGGGGCCGTGAGATGGAACCTCTCTACAAGCCACATGAACAACATTACCGAGCTCCCCCTTAAAAAATTGAAATGACTCTCTTTCCAAGTATCAAGACCATTCAGGTTCTCTGCCAGCACCACTGTCGCAGGATTATGGTGGTAAGACATCAATGTCTCTATCGCAACCACTTGGGCATCAGCCGCCAATTCCCCTGTCACCAGTAAAAGCCTCGCAGTAAGGCCCAAAGCAACAGCTCCGGCAAAGCCAGCATCACGAAAGTTGCTCAAGTGAACTAAATAAATAACTACCCCCGGGCCATTTCTTTTAAAATTACTTCTTTTATCTATTTATTTAATAAATATTTTCCTCAAAAAATCATTTTTATTCTCAAAATAAATTCTTACTAAAAAAAATCTTTTCTTTTTTTGATCAAAACTCAAAAAAATTCCTGCCTTAAAAAGAAATATTAACCTCCGAGTTAATTACTTTTACTCTCATGGAAATAAATATTTTGACTTTTCATTATCATTTCCATACTTATCTCTATAAAATAAAACAATCTTAGTAGAAAATTAAAAGTGCATACAGGATAACTCGATAAATCAAGAGAAAAATACCAAACAAGAAAATGCATATTTTTCATATATATTCTTGCTTCCCATTATTAAATTTTGTTAGATAAAGAGAAAAACAAAAATACCAGACGGGAGTTCACCCGAACCCTCAACCTTCCCCTCAAATGCTCAACCACCGCGGTGAATGATTAGTCGCGAATATTGTATATTAACGCCTGTTACTTATGCATGTCCGCACAATTGTGACCATTATTCTCCACATTTAAAGCTCTCATACTTTATAACCTTTGTTCTCGTTATATATATGTTTTGAAAAGTTTATTTGAGTCTTTGTAGGTATTGTAATGCTAAACGGTGCAAGTGTACATTTTCCAAAAACATTACGACACGTTATGCAACTTCGGGGGAAATTTAGTCATTTTTGCGTTCGAGCTTCGTGCTCGAACTCTTCAAAAAAGTTTTATCGCTCCAATTAGCTTCGCATATCCCCCAATGGTGCGTTGATCCTGTCCTTAACGATTGAGTTATGGTTATGTTTCTTCGAGGTCCCTTTGCGTGGAATGCCATGAGAATAGGCGACTTGAATTTAGAACCCCGATCGACGGGCCTCAGACTCTGGGTCGATCGTCATCTTTGGTTTTGCCTTTGAATCAAGGTAGTATTCAATGTACAGAACCCCAATCGACTGGTTCCATACCCATGGTTAATCGGCCCCTTCAGTTACACAACTCTTTTGTCAAGAAGTTTTTGTTTCCTATTTTTGGTTTTGGTATTAACCTCTTCTTTGGTAGTTTTTTCTCCACTTACTATAAATAGCAAGTAGTTTGTAATTTTAATGGGTTAGTTTTTAATTGTTTCAGACAAATAAAGTAGATATTTTGGATTAGTGCTCTTTTCTCTCTCCTACGGCTTATGACATTTTCTTTCTTCTTTCTCTTTCATTGTTTGTAAGTTAGCCAAGATCATCTTTGTTGTATTTTGTTGGTTATTGACACTCTTTGGTTAAACAATATAGTTGTTTTTCTTTGAATGTTATCTTTTGTAATGGTTTTACCCTCTTAATTAATCCTACTTTATGCATATGCATAGTTAGTGTTATGAGTAGCCAGTTTCCTTAAGTTGAGAGCATAAACCCACCTTGGATGGTTCCACTCCTTGATTGGTTTAATGTTTGAATCTAATAAATGGGTGTATGTGTTAGTATTGGAGTTTAATAGGATTTTAACTTCTCTTATCATGTAAGAGTTTTTTTTAAGACTCAACTCCAATATCAACGCATTTGTTCAATAATATGTTGAAATCTTCATCTCATATTGTTCGGATGACACTTTTCATGCGGGATTTTTTAGAACAACATTTTATTCCCATTTTATTACGATTATATCGTAAAAACCATTTGGTTTTTGATCATCCGAGGTGGGGAAATTCTCCTCAACCTTTTGTTAAAAATCACTTTATCATCCGCAGTATAATTCTCGCTTGTTTTAATTTGTCTTTAGTCAAGTGTTCTAGTAATTGTGATTCACCTTGGTCTGGTGTAAATTTTGAAACCTAAATCATCTTTTCTTTTACTCATACTTTTTGTTTATCTACTTTTACCTAAAATAATATCTTCGTTGCTTCATATAATTCCCTCCATAAATTGATTTCGATCTTACCGAATTTTTATTACACTCGCGAATTAGCGTGCACTTGCGCTATACAATATTTTAAGCGAGTCAAGTTTTTAGCGCCATTATCGGGGAACTATTAGTAACGTTTATATTAATTTAGTTCTTTGTTGATAAACCCTGTTGCATTTAATTGTTTGAGCTAGTGTTGTTTTCAAGGATAAGTTCTCTGTCCAAATGAGCAACAACTCGAATCAAGGGTTCGTCGGGGAATACTTACCACTCGATTCATCTACAGACTCAAATAATGCATTCAATAATTCTGAGACTTCATCTCAGCATCTCTATACACATAATACAATGCCTTCTCATACATATTTTTCATCCGTATCACATTTTCCTAGTGCATCGCCCTCGGTGTAATCCTTCAAACTTCAAATGGAGTATAATCGTGCACCTATGCGTGTTGTGGCTCCAATGCGTCAATCATTTAGTCATTACCTTGACCCGGAGTCGATAATTTCTCATGAGTGTATCACGTTACCTTTTAATCACGGGGCTTTCCACTTTCGAAATGGCATGATTAATCTGTTGCCTTCCTTTCACCGGATGGAAAATAAAAATCCGTATTGGCACATTCGAGACTTCGAAGAGGTGTGCAACACACTTTCAAACTAAAATTGTACACCCAAACTTATGTGACTAAAGATTTTTTCTTTCTCCATTAAAGATAAAGCTAAAGAATGTTTAATCATACTTCCCTCCAATTCTATGGGGAATTGGCAACAACTGCAAGTCCTATTGTTAAAATAATTCTTTCCCAAACACAAGACGAATGCACTTATGAAACAAATTAAAAAATTTCAACAATATGATCATGAGGCATTCGATGACTGTTGGGAACGTTTCAAATCTTTGAAGCGGCCTTGACCTCACCACAACTTCAACCAAAAGTGAGTAATTTCCATTTTTCGTGGTGGGCTAAACCCCTTGACTAAACAATTGGTCGAAACTATGTGCCAAGGTAGCTTACTTGACTTGAGTGGTTAGTAAGTTGAGGTCCATTTTGAATTTGTTTGAAAGACCTCTCGGGGTTGGAATACGACGAATCCTTTTGACCGCACTAGTCACAAAAACACCACCCCTCGAGGGTAAACCCAAGGTGTATCTATCCTACAGGAGAATCGCGATATGCAAACCAAGTAAGACCAGTTGTGTTGTCGAATCGATGCTTTGTAACTTACACAACAATACCTATCCATGGAATTTGTTCAAAAGGTTTTCGTTGTAGAGGAGGTTGTGTGCATCAGACAACATTGGCCACCAAAAGAAGGAGTGTCCCTCACTTACTAACATCAAGATCCAGTTGCATGAGCAAGCTAACGCTTTAAGGTCGTATAAAAAGAAATATTACAATACCCCTTCAATCCCACTAACCCCCTTATAATCCAAGTTAGAGGATGACACATCCTCACCAAACTCCCCAAACTCCCCCATCTCAAGGTTTTCAAGGCCTATTTCCATCCCCATCCCACAATTTCAACAACAACCGCCCCAATATCATGAACTGCAGCATCCTCCCGTGGGACCTCCCACTTCGTATTTGCCTCCTCAGAGAAGGAAAAATGAGGATCAATATGCCACTGTTCAGAAAGTTACCCAACTTAAATATTCCATTTCTCAAAAGGCATGCTCTATGAAAGAGATGCAAACCTCTCTTGCCTAATTGGTCCAAAATTCCCAAGGCGTATCAAGATCGCTTTTGCCGGCGTAACCTTAACCCAATCCTAAGGGAAAAATTGGCACTGAGAGCTCCAATCTGAGCACACCACATATCAAGCACGCGAAGGGTATCACCACCATTAAGAACGGAAAAACAGTAGATAACAACGTTATGGGGATCTCACCAGAATGGCCCATTCCTACTCATTCCAAAGGCAAAGACATTGCTCCAAAGGATGTATAACCATGCATTCTCGTTACTATAGATGACGACATCCCAAAGAGGGAGATGCGACCATTTGTCCCATTCCGGACCCATTTCCACAAAGGCTCGAAGAGAAGGCTCCTAAGGCCTCTGAGGAGGGTTTTCTTGAACTTTTTAAGAAAGTAAACATGAATATCCCCCTCTTTGCAATTGAGCATGTACCAAAGTATGCTAAGTTTATGAAGGACATATGCACAGTTAAACGGAGACAAAATGTGCGTAAAAAGGCGTACATGGTTGTGCCAGCAAGTGTGATCATACCAAGAACTTGCCCCAAAGTTCAAGGACCCGGTTTACCCCACCATTTCATGCATAATTGGGGATTCTAGAATAGATCGTGCCCTCCTGGATTTAGGAGCAAGTGTGAATTTTCTTCCTTATTCTGTGTATCTCGAGTTGAAGCTCGAAAAGATTAAAGCGACTCCCGTCACTTTATAATTAGTTGACCATTCGATTAGGATACTGTGAGGAGTCGTGGAGGACGTGATTGTCCAGGTTGATTCTTTATACTTCTCAGTAGATTTTATTGTCTTGGACACCAACCCATACCAAAAAGAGTGCTCAAATCCCAATAATTTTTTTATCGCCCATTCCTCACCACCATTAATGCTAACATCAATTGTAGGAATGGGGTGATGAAACTCTCCTTTGGTAATATGACGGTCAAAGTTAATGTATTCAACTTCCTTAAGCAACCCCAAAGTTACGATGAAAGTGAGGAAGCGGTTGAAACGGGAGCTTGCATTGGCACTCTTGTCCAAGAATATTTCAACCTCTCATTTTAGAGATCCATTGGAGGCGTGTATGGAAAACTCCTTGGATAGTGATTTTCTCATCAATCATGAGGAATATGAGTATGCCCTCGATGCAAATTTCTATTCACTGAATGGGGAGTTATTGGACATATTTAATTTCCTCGAGTACGTTGAGGATATGAATGAAGATATTGTGGGTGGTTTCATAGTGGGGGATGGTGAAAGTGAGATCACGAATGATGAAAGTGAGGGGGTTATCAAAGACTCGATGTGGATCTCCCACTTTGAGAAATTACCCCCACGTGACTCTTTTCCCTTCCCATCGAATGTCTCAAATCCCAATTTTGATCTCAAAACCTTACCAAGGGTTGTGAGAACACCTTTTCGGTGATTATAGTGGCAAAACTTGACAATTTTTAAGAGGAGGCCTTTCTAGGGGTGTTGAGGAAGCATAAAAGTGATATAAGATGGTGCATTTTCGACTTGAAATGGATAAATCCCTCCATTTTCACTCATAGCATTTACTTAGAATAGGATGCCGAGCCCACCCGTCAAATACAAAGGCGGTTGAATTCGGCCATAAGCAAGGTGGAAATGTCGAAAGTGATAAAGCTATTGGATGTGGGGATAATCTACCCCATTTCCGATAGTGAGTGGGTGAGCCCGACACAAGTTGTGCCAAAAAAATTGGTCATCACAGTTATTGATAATGCGGAGGGTGACCTTCAAACCTCTCGCGTTCCAACCAGCTACCGTATTTGCATCGACTATCGAAAGCTTAATGCGGTCACGAGGAAAGATCACTTTTCCTTACCTTTCCATGACCAAATTCTCGAAAGGGTAGTCGGGCATAAGTATTATGATTTTCTTAATGGATATTCGGGTATAATAAAATTGAAATATCCCTCGAAGATCAGGAAAAGACCACGTTCACATGTCCATACAACACTTTTGCCTTTTGGAGAATGTCTTTTGGGCTTTGAAATGCACCGATAACTTTCCAACGGTTCATGCTTAGCATCTTTAGTGACATGGTTGAAGACATTATTAAGGGTTTTCATGGATGATTTCAGTGTCTTCGGTAATACTTATGAGGCATGCCAAACCAATCTTGAAAAGTTGGTAGCTAAGTACATTGAGAAAAACCTCATTCTCAATTGGGAGAAGTGTCACTTTACGGTGACACAGGGGATCGTCTTAGGCCATATCGTCTCCAATGATGGTATTTAAGTCGACAAGGCTAAGATTGATGTTATAGTTAATCTTCCCGCTCCTAAAAACTTCAAGTATGTAAGGTCTTTTCTTGGCCACGCTGGTTTTTACCAACGTTCCATTCAAGACTTTAGCTCGATCACAGACCCCATGTGCGCTCTTCTTGCTAAAGATGCTCCATTTATGTGGAGTGAAGCATGTTAAGAATCGTTTGGTAAGTTAAAAACCATGTTTACCACGGCCCCCATCATGAAATCTCTCGACTGGACCCTTTCATTCGAGCTCATGTGTGATGCAAGTGACTATGCCATAAGGGTAGTGCTTGGTCAATGGAGGGAAAAGAAACCTCACGTGATATCCTATGTCAGTCGCATGCTTGATAGCGTGAAAATGAACTACTCCACGACATATAAGGAATTATTATCTATAGTATTTGCATTGGACAAATTCTAGGCTTACTTGATAGGATCGCCCATAGTTTGGTTCACCGACCATGTCGCTCTTAAGTACCTTCTTTCCAAGAAGGATGATAAGAGTAGGCTCATCCATTAGGTGCATCTCCTCTAAGAGTTAGATCTCTCGACTAAGGATAAGAAGGGGTGTAAAATGTAGTCACTGATCACTTATCTTGATTTACGTTTGATCACGATCATATCGATCCTGCCCCTATCTGAGAACGTTTCTCGGACGAGCAACTCATGGTTATTTTGACGTTGCCATGGTTTGACGATATTACAAACCTCCTTGTCACTGAGGCCTATCCATCGCACTTTTCGGCCAAGGACAAGGAAAGACTTTCGAGTTTGGCCCAGTCATTCTTCATCGATGACCCCTACATGTTTAAACATTATCCGGACCAAATCATTCCCAAATGTATCCCAAACGATGAGATCCCTAGTATTTTGTCTTTTTTCCACAACGGAGCATATGGAGGGCACTTTTTTCCCAAAAGACCACCTTCAAAGTTTTACATTGTGGTTTCTATTGGACTATAATCTTCAAAGATGCACAAGCTTCTGCAAAACTTATGCTCAATTGCTTGGGAAGGTTACTAAAAGGAACATGATGCCTTTCCCCTATTATTGTTATCGAAGTTTTTTATTGCTGGGGAAAAGACTTCATGGATCCTTTCCCTAAATTCAATCAATTTGAATACATTTTAGTCACGGTCGACTATATATCCAAATGGATCGAAGCCATGCCAACTAGGAAAAAAATCGCAAAAGTGGTGTTAAAATTCCTAAAAGATCACATTTTGACTCGTTTCAACACACCAAAGGCAATCATAAACGACCAAGGCGTTCATTTTTTCAATGACATATTCACTGCCTTGATATCGTAATATGGTGTGACCCGTAAGGTCTCCACTACATATCATCCACAAACTAACGGCCAAGCGAAATTGGCCAATAAGGAGATAAAAGGGATTCTCAAGAAGACGGTAGACCCTTTAACTAAGGATTGGTCATATAGGCTAACCGACGTGCTTTGGGCATATCAGACGGCTTATAAGAGACATCTTGGGATGTCTCCCTACTGGGTGGTATATGGGAAAGCATGTCATTTATTGGTATACCTTGAGCACCCGGCGTATTAGGTTGTCCAGAAGCTCAATTTTAACATTACCGAAGGCGGAGACCTTTGCAAGTTCCAACTCAAGGAGCTTGAGGAGTTGAGGAATGATTTATACGGGAACGCTCGTCTATTTAAGGCCAAAACCAAGGCCTTTCATAAAAAAAGGATAGTGAGAAATCAATTTGAGGTGGGAAGCAAAGTCCTACTTTATGATTCTTGCCTTCAACTTTTTCTTGGGAAATTATAATCCCGATGGAATAGATCGTTCGTAGTACAAAAGGTCTACAATCATGGTGCCATTGACATTGTGAATCCGAGGACCGAAACCTTATCTAAGGTGAACGGGCAAAGGCTAAAGCCTTACCTCGAGGGATTTAACCCCCAGCTTGCTGAGATCCCTCTTGAGGACCCTCCCGTGGGCCCTTCATTGGGTGTCGCACAGTAGGTCTAAGAGTATTTTTTTGGACTGGCTCATTCTCCTTTAAATTTGTGGAAATTGTTCATTCTCTCACGCAGTTGTATATATATTTGTCTTCCCTAGGCCATCCCCTCCCTCCATTTTATTTTGTGTACTTACTTCTAATCCAGGCTGCCTAGGGGCCTAAGAAGCATTTGGCTCAAAACAGGGACCCGATCGACTGGTCCTAGGACCAGGGTTGGCATTTATGTCATCAAATTGAGGCAGTGTGCAAGATGTAGGAAGCCCAATCGATCAGACCCAACATGCGGTCGACCGATATTTAAGTTCACTCAGCATTGTCCAAGTTTGCAGGCTTATTTTGAAGACCCGGTCGATCGGGCCCATATTCACGATCGACAGGAGTACCCATCCATCGAACACTGCTTCTAATATGTATGTATTTTTTTTAGCCAAGTCGACCGGGCACATCCCGTGATCGATCAGAGGATACGGGTATTTGGG
Source organism: Sambucus nigra (assembly GCA_949130495.1). NCBI lineage: Eukaryota > Viridiplantae > Streptophyta > Magnoliopsida > Dipsacales > Adoxaceae > Sambucus > Sambucus nigra. The sequence goes on along the minus strand of OX422221.1, from coordinate 110,119,429 downwards.
ACTTTTTAGTCTTCATTTGCATATTACTCCCATCCTCTCCTCTTCTCTCACCACCTGAGATTTCCCAAAATCAAACCCTAGGTATTTTTACCACATTTACAACACAAACAACCCCTTAAATTCTTTCATCCAACATCCAAGGTATGATTTATCAACTTTTTTTATGGATTTTTTGAAGTTTTTCTTATGTATTTTAATGATACTATGGTGGGTTTGTTTGTGAGATTAATAGGCAGAATTGGCTTATTCTCTGAATATTTGTTCACATCTACTTTTCCTCACACACACTTCCTCTTATTGTTTATTTATTTCTTATTGTGTATATGGTATTCATGAACACTAGCTTGAGCAGGTTTTGGGAGCTATTGATAGTGTGGAATTTATGTTGATGGCTTGGTCTAAAAAAATTCACTTTCTTACAACATATATTTGCACTCTTGATTAATGGATGGTGATTGATGAGGATAGTCCCCTTTTGACAAAATTGGTGGGGGTGTATGTGCCATTTTGGATGTGTTGAATCATTAGATTTTTTCTGAAATTGTATCAATTCTCTTTGCTCATTGTGAATGCAAGTTTTTTGTTAAAACCACTGTTATAAAAAACCTGCCTAGGCTTGAGGCTTCGGAGAAATGCCCCGCCTTAAGATTTTTACGCCTTGTTCTTGGTAAATCCCTTAAGGCGCACTTTTTTCTAAAAATAAGAATGCTTTAGTGAAACGATATCGCCTTTTAAAGATTTTTTTTACAAACCGGACCATTATCTCATCCAAAATAATCAAATTGTATTTTAATTTGCATATATTCAGACATATTTTTATAATATGTACAATTTTAGTATTTTAATAGCCTTGTTATCATTAAAAAATATTAAAATATATTAAGAAGCCTAAACGCATTTTCACGCCTTTTTACGCCTAAGGCCCGCCTAGGCTTCTAAGGCTTAAGGCTTAAGGCTTGGCCTCCACGCCTAGATCATGCCACGCATTTTTTAGAACCTTGGTTAAAACCCCATTCATGTGCATATATTGTCTTGTATTCTTGGCATTTCCATGAATGTGGGGTTTCTTGTTAGTTCAAATGTCCCCCGCACCACTTTTTTTCACTTAATGCAGACCGAGTGTATGTCTAAATGCCTTACTTGTTTTTACTTCTCACTTGGGACATATTCTTGCTTTAGTATCACTCATTTCATCACATCGGATGTCATTATTCCATCTCCGCCTTATCATTATTCGCTTTAGTCGTCAATTGCATTGTTATGCTAATTTCTGTTTTGATATCATGGGCGAGCTGGAAAAATACAACCAATCACTTTGCAACCCTCTGAAGGGTTTTGAAGGGTTTCGATGAAAACAAGAGAAAAAGTGGTATGAGGCATATTTGTCCACTCAAAAGCGCCCGCTTGCCTTTAACTTTTCATGGAAAATGGAGGATATTCCTCCCAGGGTGATGTCACTTTTAAAAAGATATAGTTGGTACTCCTTCCTTGCATAATAGAGACCAATCAATGAGGACTTGGTCCGTATGTTCTATGCCTCATTGATCGAAATAAAGGGGAAGAAAAACGTATTTGAGGCCTATGTTCGGGAGGTGCGGATCACATTTCAGAGAAAGGACTTAGATCGATAGAAGGGAAATGTGGCGACCCCTACTCCTTTTGTTATCCTGTCTAATGATGCTCATTTTTATCTTGACACGCTTATTGTGTTCCTAGCGTCGGGTGAAGTGTGAACCCAGAAAATGTTTAAATTAGCCCGCATGCAAGAACTTTCAAGGCTCCTACATTATATTAATGTGCATTGCTTAATGGTGACAACTAACCGATCTGAGGTCCATCATAAGCATGTAGTTTTCCTGTATGCCTTGCTTAAACATTCGGGTGACATCAAACTACCCAACTATTTTCTAAACCAGATGTATCTAGCGGCAAAGGAGAGGGTATTGAATTTTTCCCTTCATTTGCTTGGGGTGATCACTCAGATTTGCCATGCTGCCAAATGCCCCGAGATAGCGAGCGACAGAATTATAGAGTCCAAAAGTTCTCTCAACAAAGATAATATTAGGAGATGTTTGGGACACTACTGGGGAGAGCCGGAGGTTCAGAAAAAATCGATGGTGGTGGTCGATGACTTAGATGAGAAGGCAGAGCAGGGTCACAATAGGGATTAGAGTAAACTCCCACATTTTTTTATGCCCGCTTTGCAGCGTTCGAGGCCATCCAGGAGAAAAGGTGGGAGGAGAAGCAGCTAAGGTGGGCTACATTGGTGTCCTTCCTTGACCGAGATCGTGATGAGCGGTGCCAGGAGTTTCTCATGATGCATAGTATAATGAGGGACCTGTACATGCATTAGAAGGGCTCGAAAGCGTCGTTGCTGACCTATTTCAGGAGTCCTTATGACCCGAGTGACCCGAGACCCTCTATTGGTTCCGATCTGTAGGAAGGCTATGTTTAGGAGTTTTGTTTTGATGTGGTTATGTAAGGATGGTTACGGGAAGAAACTTTATTTTATTTTTTCTTGATTAAGTTGCTTTTGTGAACGTTATGAAATTCGAAATGATAATTTAGTCGTTGTTGGTTTATTGTATTTTGATGTGTATACACTTTTATAAAATCAAATGTCCACCATCAATTATCTAGTATTTGCACTTCAACCCCTCAATATTATTGTGACTTACAACATGACTTCTTTTCACTTAATCCTTATTGTACATATTTCTCCATTTTTTTATGTTTGTATAGGGCTCACATTTACGAACTCGAGGATCGCTCCAAATTGGGGTGATTTATGTCTATCCCTCTCTTTTTCATAATGTCTTTTATTACATTGAGATTAATGTGCGATTCAAGTTAGGGGTGTGATTAAGCATCTCAATTTCTATTAATTCATCGTGAGCCATGTGTATATTTATTAAATATATATATTTTTAATATATATATATATATTTAAAAAACTCAAAAACTCAAAAATTATTTTCTTTATTTCTTTTCTCTTTCGTGGGCCTCGTGCTCTATTTTCCGATGATAAGTTTAATAATTGCCAATTCAACAATGCATTTTCTATTTCTTTCATGTTATTAAATTTTAGTCCGCAAATTAGTTAATGTTGGGAATAAATGCATAAATTAAACCTTGAAAATCCATGAGCACTTGAGCATATTTTATAAATGATTCGGTAGGACAATTATAACCTAGTATCTTTTTGTTGCTTTGTGTACATTAAAAAACTAGCGAGCTTTGTGCTTTCCTTCATTTGTGAGAGCTTATACACTACTTTTTCCTCCTTGAAACGTTAAATTCATTGGTAATATCACTTTTCTTCCATTGATCGTTCATTAACTGAGTGTATTATGAATTTTGTCATTTGAGCATGATTTTTAAAGTTATTTTGACTCAAGAATTGCATAAACTTAAGGAAATGATCATATGACATTTTGTTTATCAACCCATATTGACCTTGACCCCACCACCTTATAAATTTCTCTAGTCAACTCCTTTAAGCCTCGATATAACCTTTCATTTCAAAACCCAAAATAACACAACCAACTCCAAATTGGAGTTATAAACCATATACATTACCTTCCAAACCTTTGTTTGGAATGATACTTGGGATTGAACGAGGTTCTTATTTTGTGGTTGCAATTGAGCATATGAGAGTGAAAATAAATGAAAAAACAAAAAACAAAAGAGAAGAAAAGAAAACGCAAAATGCAAAAAAAAAACGGAAGAGAAAAGGAAGAAAACAAAAGAAAGAGAAAGTATTTTCATATTGTATATAGTGTTCAATAAGATTCGTCACTCTCCAATTTCATATTCCAATTTTGAAATTACCCATAATTTTTCATTATCCCCAGTGTTTTATCCCCAAACACCATTGAATACGTAAATATCCCCTTCTTTCATAAACTCAACCCCACACTAATATTACAATCCTTTAAAGTCCTATGTGATCTTAAGATGAATTTAATTCAAAAGTTAGAATAGTTGTGATAATTGTTAAACTTCTTTTCTTCTCCTTTAATGAATGATATCCATTAATGAGATTGCATATTTTTCAATTTATATATAGCGTTCTTCATTGATGACGTGTGCGCAACCTAGTTTTCCTTTACATTTACTCATTTTGCCCGCACGTCTCGTGTGTTACACCCCATTTCGAGTGCTTTTATTTGTTAAGTGTAATATCCTGAGAGGATTGAGTGGAAGCATGCTCTAATTTTTATCCGGGCTATAGGCATTTTTACCGAATCAAAGTTTTTACATGTTCACGCACACCACTCACATTTGAGGTTTCAATTCCATGTAGTAATTTTTTTAATGTTCAAATAGTTTTGGATTATTGAGCAACAGTCTCATTTGCTTTGTTAATAATAAGTTGAAATATTTAGTTATTGTTGAGCTTGGCATATTGGTTAGTTTGGCATATTTTGAGGAAACTTTGATGTTTGTGAGTTTCATCCCTGAAAATCCTCACGAGACAAAACTCGTCCACTAGGGTAACTTGGGGGTTTAACGGCTTATTGTATTCGTTAATGCAGTTGTGGGCCAGCGAAAGTGGCACTTTTTTCGTGTACATAGTTGTTTTGGTCTTGTCCATCTAGTTGTCGTTTATTGTGTTAGCTCATCACTAGGGATTAGCAATGTCGGAGTTAGGGAGTGTGATTAGTCGTGAATATTATATAAGCGTCCGTTACTTATGCATGGGCGCATAATTGTAACCGTTATTCTCCATATTTAAAGCCCTTATACTGTCTAACCTTTGTTCTCATTATACATATGAATTGCAAGTTTTATTTGAGTCTTTGTAGGTATTAAAATGCTAAACAGTGCAAGTGTGCGATTTTCGGGAAAGTTACGACGCATTATGCAACTTCGGGGGCAATTTAGTCATTTATGCGCTCGAGATTCATGCTCGGACACTTCAAGAAACTTGTAGCTCTCCAACTTAGATTCACTTAGTTGTCGACGACATGTCAATTCGGTCCCTAATGATTGGGTTATGGTCATTTTTCTCTGATGTCCCTTTGTATGGAATGACATGAGAATAAACCACTTGAATTTAGAACCCCGATCGACTGGCCTCGGATCCCGAGTCGATCGACATCTCAGGTTTTACCTTTGAATCAAGACAGTGTACAATGCACAAAAGCCCGATCGATCGAGTCCATACCCGCGGTCAATCGGCCCCTTCAGTTACATAATTCTTTTCTCAAGTAGTTTTTGTTTCCTATTTTTCGATTTTGGTTTTAACCTCTTATTTTTTGGTTTTGTCTCCACTTACTATAAGTAGTAAGTGGTTTGTACTTGTAGTGGGTTGGTTTTTAAATGTTTCAGACAAATAAAATATATATTTTGGATTTGTGCTCTCTTCTCTTTCCTATGGTTTGTGACATTTTCTTGCTTCTCTCTCTATTTCATTGTTTGTAAGTTACCCAAGATCATCTTTGTTATATTTTGTTGGCTATTGACACTCTTTGGTTAATCAATATAGTTGTTTTGTTCTGAATGTTATCTTTTATAATAGTTTCCCCCTCTTAATTAATCCCACTTTGTGTGTATGCATAGTTAGTGTTATGAGTAGCTAGTTTCCTTAGGTTGGGAGCATAAATCCACCTTGGATGGTTCCACTTCTTGATTGGTTTAATGTTTGAATCTAATAAATGGGTGTATGTGTTGGTATTAGAGTTTCATAGGATTCTAACTTTTCTTATCATGTAAGAGTTATTTGTTGAGACTTAACTTTAACATCAATGCATTTGTTCGATAATATGTTACAATCTTCATCTTGTATTGTTCGGATGGCAATCGTTGAGAACATCATTTTATTCCCATTTGATTGTGATTCAATCGTAAGAACCGTTTGGGTTATGATCATCCAAGGTGGGGGACACTCCTCAACCTTTTGTTAAAAATCACTTTATCATCCGTAATATAAATCTCGCTTGTTTCAATTAGTCTTTAGTTAAGTGATCTAGTAATTGTGGTTCATCTTGGTCCGCTGTAGCTTTCAAAATCTAAATCATCTGTTCTTTTATTTATAGTTCTTGTTTATCAACTTTACCCTAAAATAATATGTTTGTTGCTTCATATAATTCCCTGTGAAAATCGACTCCGATTTTATCGGGTTTTTACTACACTCGCTATTAGCGTGCACTTGCGCTATACAATATTTTCAGCGAGTCAGTGAACACGCTTTCCCCGGGGACGATAAGTGGATCCTCCACTCCTAGAACCAGAACCCTCGTCTGAGGTGGCACACGACACAAAGCAGCAAGCAGCTGACTTCTTGATATACTCAGACATGGAGGACATCCAATCCTTGATATCCCGCAGCCAGTTGGTCACACACGAACATACTGCAAGCAAAAAGAGCAACAAAGAAGACAAATCAGTCAATAAGGAGCAAAAAAAAAATCAATGAAAACAAAAAAAGAGAAAAAGAAAGAATATGCCTCAGGCCAGAGGGCCTCATCTGTAAGCCCCGTTAACCCAGACACCAACGCATGAGGACGGTGCGGCACGCTCAGTGACTCCCCGCTATTCAGTTGAAAATTGTAAGAAGGGATAGTAACCCGAATAATCGGAGCCTCCTCTGCTGCCGCCATCGATGTATAACCACCCGTGTTGTGGGTCGATCCCACCGGTGCACTGGTACCCCTAACCGAAGTCGAGGTAGGTGGAGGCATGTTCTCCACATCATAGATACAAGAGGGTATCAACCAGCTTGTCATAATTTCCAAATAATAAGAGCTCACCACCATATCCGTGTAATGCGTATAGGACTCACCTATTATCGTTGTTGTCCTGGCATTGTCTGACATCTCCCTCACCCGTCGCATATACATAGGGGCGCCGATGGTGGGACCACCACCTCTTCCTCCACAATATTCCTCACCACCCTCTCTCCCATGTACCAACCTTACCCGAACTCGTGCATAATCAACCGTCGCATCTGAGCATGCATGCCCGTCACCCCTGAGGTTAGAAGGTCACTGGCAATCCCCAACAGAGAATCAATATCTACTCAAGAAATAAATATGCCAAGAGGGACTCAGACAAGATGAAAGGTAACTTTGTCGCTCATCAGGGCATTCAAGACCTACTGTACGATAAACACTGATTCGACCGTCGATTGGACTTTCGCCACTGGAACACCTGACAGCAGTCGCCCAAATCCTCATCCTTCAGGGCCATTAACCCCACATTGTGCCAAATCACCTCATAGAACCACTTATGCAAAAGACAGGAATGAACAAACGAAGAATGCAAGGAAATGCATAAAAAGAAAAATGAATCCAAAATTACCTCCCGAAGGTACGTGGCTCCCGTAAAAGTCTGTAAGCAGCACCGACTAAAAGAATCCAAAGAAGAATAAAGAGATGCCAAAGTCAGGATCCCCCAATCATACAGCTGGACGTCAGAAATTGTCCTTAGATACGGAAGATAACAAATATGGACGATGTCGCCGCTCGTCGCCACCAACAAACCACCAAGCAAAAGAAAAATAAACAGACGAGTTGTCTATCTCACCTGTCGCCCGTCGGTCACATCCACCCTCCTCCTCAAAAGTTCCCCTCTCAAAACAAAAATTCGGGTAGGATCCCCTGAAAAGATTCCACCTACATCTCCCAGAGTCACCTGCACCGCCTCCGGTGTCACCCTCAAAGTGCGATCCACTATAACCTGGAACCCCTCGGAATTCAGCCCCAACAGCTGCTGAACATCTATGGGAGTAACGGTAATCTCCCCAAATTTAATATGAAATGTGTGGGCAGTGTCCCACCACTGTAATACCCCGTATTTTTGTGGGATTTTATTTTAATTATGTATTTTGGATTAATTGAATTAAATGGAGAAAATTTAGTTTATAATTAATCCGGATTTAATTGTAATAATTACTAGCGTGACGAGAGTTAGTATTTACCGATGATAACTATGTTGAATATTACTTAGAGAGTAAAGTAATATATGATTAAGAAATATTATTATGGCCGGGAGTGAAAAACACGACATTTGTAATACACTTAGTTGGGACGCGCATGTGAGTCGTGTCGGTATTACTTTATTGGGTTAAAAGATAATTTAGTTTTAAGTAACTCGGATGGCCATTTTGAGTGAGCCAGTGTGTCCGAAAGCGTCGAAATAGTCAAAAAACACTACTCGAATGTTTTATTTGGATTCCAGGGCATTTTAGCCCAAAACGACACCCCAGATGGGTATTTTAGCCTTTGGAGATTTTGGGGAAATATTATGGACGAAAATTAGGAATTAAATTAGGGATGCATGTGGGTTAAACGGGAGTTGTCAGTTTTCAACCTATGTGAGAAAGAGGGGGATAACCAAAGAGAGAGAAGGAGAACTCAACAGGTGCTTCGGGCTAAGAATTCAAGTTCTTCCACCGGAAATCATACCAACGCGTAGATCGCGAAGAGAGGATCATCCCCATACCAATTTCGTTCAACGATTCAGAAGTTCACGAAGAGGCAAGTGTTTATCTTGTTATATTATTGAGCATATATGATTCATGTTAACATGTAAGGACGTATTTTTATAAGTCTGTTATCAATTTGTTATGTCATATACCGCTACATCATCGAAGAGCATTCAAGAGCAATCTACATCAAGACGGATCCGAATTAATCAAGTTCTTCATCAAAAAGACTCCACGAAGTTTATTTTGGTAAGGTTTTGTTTTAAATACCTTAACTTTCCACTTAGAGCTTTTGAGATATTTTTACAAAATATTTTCTAAGTTTTGGAGCGGACTTTTTCGTCAAATTTGAGAATGAGTAATTTTTTCTAAGTGCTGGAGCGTTCCTCGATTTTGATGCCCAGGTCGTTCGCCCGAGATCAACATCTAGTTCGAGCAAGATTGGTATGTCGTGCGATGTCGTTTGAACAACACGCATCCTTCGTTCGAGCGACTCCCTTATCTCGTTCAAACGAGCTCGTATTTTGAGGCGGCGCATATTTTGCATAAATACTCATTATTTGGTAACGTTTTCATTAAGAGGTCCCAGCGTTTTGAAAGACAAAAAACTGCGAAAGTGCAGATCCTTTGGACTTCTTCTTTTAGGGTTTAATCCCTTTTTGTTTACAATTGACAAAAATTCCATATGCTTTGGTGAATTGTTTTGGTGTTGAAGAACACACTTTACTGTGGTTTATTCTTTGTGGGGAAAACTCTATAACCGGAGAGCTATGTGCTATTGTGGAGGGAGTCCTTATAAAGTTCACACTTGTGGAGAAGTCGTTTTCTTCTTCATTGCTGACCATCTGGAGTTCTTGCGGGAGATTACAGTCGACGACATTTTTAGCCGTTGCTTTGAAGGTTTGACGAAGACACCGTGCGTTACACTTGTGGGCGATTATCAGGTTGTATGTAAGTCAATGGTCTTGAAAACTTTTCAAAGTTCTAGAAATAAAAGGTTTTGCCATTCGGGGATTTTTCCTGAATCGGTTGTCTTGATTTTTCATGCATGGGTTAAATGATTTATGACGTTTAGATGCATGTTTAGGGACTAAACTACTTTTTTTTAAAAATAGACTCTAATTAAATAAGTGTGCCAAAGTAGAAATTTGCGAATTTAATCAATTATCACACAGTCACGTTTTTTTTCATAACATTAGTTGATGAGATATCTAGGATGCTATGAATTTGAGACTGAATTGGGCATAAATCTTTAAATTGGGAGTATAGGGTTGCATGTAGTTGAATAACCATGTTCTAGGTATATTAAATATGAGTTTTATATGTGATTTCACGAGATTAAACCTGGGATATATTGTTGTTAATGGAGTTTTTGTTAAACTAGGGCTCATTGAAATTTATGTTAAAATCTTAAGGATTTGATGTTAAAAGCAGATGGGAAAGTGTTCTGATACTAGGGGATATAGATTAGAGTTGTTAAATGTGAATTAAGATGAGTCTTGAAGTAATTTTGTGTTGAACAAATTGGAAAAACGAAACTTTTGGAAGATAAGGACGAACCCTAAATTCTCGTTCGAAGACCTGCCCAGGTCGTTCGAACGACATCGTTCGAATGAGACTTCGAACGAGAATTCCAACGAGATTACCAACAAAATTTTAGAGTTCGTCCGAAGTGAGAAACTCGTTCGAGCGAGAATCCCTAGGTTCTAACGAGATTTCAGAAACCCCAATTCTTACCCCCAAATGAGTTAAGAACCCTTCTAGGTTCTTTTAAGTGGAAAATAGAACCTACGTTATCTTAAAATAGCTTCTTTTCATAATTTAGAAGTGAGATAAATTGTGTAACTACTAAGAGAATGGGTGGAAATGAGAGATCCTTTAAGAGTATATACGATAGAGAGGTAAATCGTACCGTCAAAGTGTTATGGGTAGTAGGGACGAGTATACTACATATAAATTCAGGAACTTAGGTTGCGTGAATACCTAATGAATATAATAAGCTGTGTGTATACTTATTGATTGGACTATTATGTGTATAACATACCTACGCTACTTGCTATCGAGCGGAGGTTGCGCGTTGTGGACAATTATGCCATGAGGAACCTTCGGGTGGGATATTGATTTGTACCAATAGAGCATAGAACCTAGGTACGGACTATCTGTGAGAACGTTAGTGATGAAGATCGTATGGGTGTGTAGGTATGTGCGTAGACCATCGGCTTGGAACTATGTTCGCCTCCAATATCTGTGTTTGTTTTGATGGTTCTCGAGAGATTGAACATTTAGTCCTTTATGCAATGAGCGAAGCACCAGGACATGATAGCAGAGTATGCTTACACCGCATCTGTGTCTCGGGGTGTAGTATTGTGACAACCCGCTCCAAATAATAACGGGTGGCCAGCCCTATACTACATAAATCAGGTATCTCAGATGGTACAGTCTCAACATCAACAACTAAACTCTATAATATAAGGCTAACTACCCGAAATCATAAAGTGCGAATTGTCAAAAAAATTTAAAACTTTTATTTTTAACAACAACAACAAAACCAATAATGCACACAACCAACAATATACATCTAACTATGATGTGAAAAGTGCATGCTCCAATAATCAAAGAGTACAATACATTGTACAACAAAAATCTCAACAATGAAATACCCGAATATGCTGTCGGGCAACAGACAATACAATAATCTGATAAATAAAATATGAAAGTGTTAATCTACAACACTTGAATACTAACTCAATACAACTGAATCCTAATCTAGATGTACAATAGATAGGAATCGACTAAAGCAAAGTGCCGCAACAGTCCGCTACTGCCACAGCTCCACAAATCCTGAATGGAGGAATATCAAAGGCGTCCTTGCGGAGGAACACCTGAAGTAATACAATATATTAAAGGAGGAGGAAAATATAAACGGGTCAGAGCCCGAGTTTTGAAAAACAGTTTATAGCAAGTGTATTAAAATGCATAATAATTATAAATGCATTATTACATGATTTAGTTGGAATCGAACACTCCATAAAAATTCAACTCACCTCTCATCTAAAGCGCGCACTAAGCGTATGCACGTGTCTCCAAAAGGATGTTCGATTCTAATTAGGTAAGAGGATTCTAACTTAAACCCAAATAAAGTATTTAAGTGAAACCATCTAACCTATCTCCCAATTCTACATTTATTTCTATACTTTAAGTTATATACATTATCTTTAATGCAATTGTTATAGTTATTTTTATAATGTTCATTTGTTGAACATATAAAGTTACATGATCCAATCATGTCCACATCATCACAACACATCAACAATCTCATTTACTAGAATTTTGTATTCTAGGGATGCCCTTATAAGGCATGAAACCAAATATATAATTATTATAGTAATTATATATGAGTTATTAGCATCATGAGTATGAAGACTAAACTCCTCTCGATTCTCAACACGGCACTGCGTTTCATGCGTGGGACGTCTTGCCGAAGCGAAATCCACACAAGGAACCCCCCCGTTACACTACTCCTGACCGTATTAATCCTCGAGGCTCATTATGCCCTCAATTCATGAAGCATGTAACCCAAATTTAAGTAACCAAATTTTAATTAATTAATATTCCCAATTCTCAACGGTACACGGCGTTTCATGCGTGGGACGTCTCGCCGAAGCGAAATCCAAACAAGGAACCCCCCCGTTACACTACTCCTGGCACTGTCGATTGTCGGGATAGGTGATATATATATAAATAATTATGAGCATTAAGGACTAAACTTATCCCCAAGTTCCAACATTACACTGCGGTTCGTGCGTGGGACGTCTCGCCGAAGCGAAATCCAAACAAGGAACTCCCCCGATACACTAATCCTGGCAATGTAGGTCGTTGAGGTCCATTATGCCCTTGACACTCAAATACAAGCACAAGCAATAATAACCATCCAACCGAGCTATAACTCGAAGAACGCAGGTTCACATGCTATCATCTTCCAGCAGCCCATATACGTAGCAAACTGGGGCCACCTGGTGGGATTCAACGACACCCACCTCGTGATCTACTCACGCACACGACGTCCGGGAAGCGGTCATAGTTCCTAACTGGCAAGTGAGAGCGTCACATACCCACGACCTCTCACCCCCAAAATAATTAAATATATATATATATATATATATATATATATATATATATATATATATATATATATATATATATCATAAATGTCATTTGCTGACCACAAAGGACGACTATGACCTGGGGAATATCCACATCCTACTTTTCTAGTCAGAATGCTCACCCTCTACGCACGAAACTTCCCAATGATAGCAAGGAGGGGGTATGCTTAACATGTATATACACCATCATATAATATATACATACATCCCACATAATAAAGATATACCATTATATAAGGTATACCTGAAACATCATATTCATGTTCATTATACGCTCTTAGGCGCAATTTGGTTAACATCATTTGTTTAGTATATTTATCTCAAGATATACTAACGCTCCACCTCACACATTAACCCCACTTAGTATATGTTATACTAATTCTCGCTTGAAGCTCTCATGTCGCTTCTATTATGAATTGCCTTTCAATTCTAATTAAGTTAAGGATATTTTATATCCTAATGCACCTCAATTAACATTTCTCATTGTGTGAGATATCTCCCAAATCAATCATGAATAAGGATATTTCTATATCCGTATGCACATCAAATAACATTTCTCATTGTGTGAGATATCTCCCAAATCAATCATCAATAAGGATATTTCTATATCCATATGCACATCAAATAGCATTTATTATTTTCCATTCACAATAGGGTTCAATTCATTTTATGAACCTTTTTAAAGTTATCCCATTTGGGATTTGGATCCTAAGATCCGGTATCTCTAAATTATTCACATTCTTTCCTATGAATTGAATTTATTATCTCCAAGTATAACCTCCCGATCAAGGTGGGCTTCCCCACTTAGAATAAACCATAATATCCAATCGGTATTCCTCAAATTTAGTCAATATGACTCCAATCATTTCCTATAAGGGAAACTATCTAAAAGTCTCCAAAACATACTCCAAATTACTCCCATAGAAGTTCCCAATTGATAACTTTAGACGAAACGGGATGAAATTCTTCCTAGAAAAACATCTCCAAAATCCTCTGTTTCCGAATCGATTCGGCTCCCAAAAGAGAATCGATTCGGTCCAAAGGACCTAGGAGTCTGCTATATGCTGAATCGATTCGCAAGGGCCGAATCGATTCGGCCCTAAAGACCTGGGCAATCTGCAACAGACCGAATCGATTCGGTAGGGGCGAATCGATTCGGCAAGTGCAACAAGCTACGAAATGGGTTGTTTTATTCTTAACCCAAAATACCCAAAAATCATTTTTATCATCTTCCAACTATTTTGATTCAATCCAAACACAAATATGACATTTATATTCATCCAAGAACACATATATACAAGTTTTCTAACCTTAAATCCATTAATACAATACAAATCTAAGATTTTTCCCAAAAATTAGGTTTTGTCAATTTAAACCTAAAACCCAAAATTCAATCCACAAATCATACAATAATTGATACACAACAATTATTTAGCAAGTTTAATCACCTGCCTCGGGTTCGTAGGGTCTGAATCCGCCTTGAGATCGCGTATTGGCCCGAAAATCCTCTTTTTCTTTCCTTTCTCCTTTCCTTTTCTTCTTTCTTTCTCTCTTTCTTTCTTTCTTTCTTCTATTTCTCTTTCTCTCTTTGGAGAATTAAATCTCCCGTAGGCTTTTTAAGCCTTGTCTCCCAATGTACACATCTTTAAATGATAATACACACTTTAAATGACCCGGTAACTTTAATTCGAGTCAAACGGTCCTAAATTATTTCGGAACCTAAATAGACCCCAAGTACAGTCATTTCGACTTTCTCGACCCTTCCGGACACAATGGTACCCTCAGAATTTCCCTTGAAACTTTCTAGCAACTCTAAATTTTGACCTCAATTGCCAATTTGATTATTCTCCAATAAAATATTATTTATTTCTCCCAAAATAAAATAATTACTATTCCGAAAGTCTTAGGTTGTTACAAACTTCCCCACTTACAAAAATTTCGTCCTCGAAATTTAGCTAAGCCTAATTCTCCCCAAGCTCAACTATTCCTAATCTACCCATTAGCACTAATCCTATCTCCAAACTTCTAACTTCCCACGACGAATTAATTTATTTTATTTTATTTTAAGTTGATTATGAATTAAATAAAACCAATTTCCACAACAAGGGCGCCCATACACTCTTTATATTTGAGCTTTATGCTCACCGCAATCATAATGAGGCTTTATTTGCCTCGAAAGTTCCACAATTCCAATTATATAAATAATACTAAAATTTTAATAGAACAAAAAATTGAATAGTCCAAAGAAATAACTCCTCTCAATTCCTGACAATCGCCACTTTCGTGTGGGGGACGTCTCGCAAAAGCGAAATCCAAACAAGGAACCCTCCCAATACACTACTGTGGGCGATGTCGGGGATTGAGAGTTTGTTAAATCCGGACTAGAGTTTGAAAATATTTTAGTGAAAAATTTAGTTTGAAAGGGCCCGAAGGCCGATAAAAGTTTTATTTTTGAAAATAGTTTATTTTGAAAACGGTTTATATATTATAATATAATATAAAATGCCTTATGTCCAACACAAGGTCTTTATAGATCATCATCTATATAACATGTAGCTCAGAAATATTATCATATTCATGAGCTAATATTTTACCTGCGTCCCATCAAACCACCATCTCAACTTTCAAACATAAACATCATCATACATCATTTCAATATATAGCCTTTTTATAAGGCATATCCATATCTGGAATACAATATTCATAATAGTCTATCATGACTATATAAAAGAAGTAGCTTTTATCATTACTACTTATCACCATTTCCATTCTTACATTTACCACAAGGTTTAGAGCTCTTCTTGAGCACCTTGCAAAATCATCTATCCTTTTACAAAATAATAGAATAAGAGCCTATCTTGCTCCAAATTTCCCCTTAGGGTCATTACATACCATACATAAACAAAAAGGGCTAAAGCACTACCCGATTCATATATATCTCCCATACGATATTCCAAAACTTCATATAGTAATAATCCTATTAATAAAGGAAAAATTACTTACAACATCCATCTCTAGTCCGATTGCCCATCCTCATCAATGGGCTCCCAAACATATTCCCCCGGTCTAAAGCGACCTTGAATCTGCTGTAGGGGTTGTACTTCCAAAATTTCATCAAAACGTGGCCCTTTACCTTTATGAGGATAATCTCTCTTTTTATGACCTATTTCTTTACAAAAGAAACACTTACCCATAAATCCTTTCTGCCCACTCGCATTACTGGCACTCTCTTTGCCAAACTTACTTGATGAACTCGAGTCTCCAAAGTTCTTACTCTTTTGAGAACAAAAACGATATTCATGACACTTTAATAGTGCCGCATTTACTACCTCGATGAAAGTCATTAACTTAGGACTTTCTAACAAATGTTGTTGGATTTTCCAATCTAAACCTCGAACAAACTTTGATATACGTTTCTCTTCCGTATTTACCTCATTAGGTACTAATCTCGCCCATAGAGAAAAATCTTCTTCATATTCTTCCACCGTCCTATTTCCTTGAAAAATCCCCATATCCTGAGTAGGGGAAGGCAAAGACCTTCGATCAAAAAGTTCCCAAAATTCTTTTATAGGTAAAGTATCTCTCTGTTCAGATGTGGTGACAGACTCCCACCATTGAAGAGCTGCACCCGATAACCTAAAAGTGGCTAAAAATTGTTTCTGCACCTCACTACACTCAACCATACGAAGGTGCCTCTGTATAATGTTTTTCCATTGACTTGCAGCCATCGCATCAACTCCCCCTACAAACTCGGGAGGATGCCCCTTACTAAAATCTTCCTTCACTCTCTCCCATAAGGACAATCCTAAATGGGGTGGGGCTGCTAGCGGCAGATTGCTGGGCCATCGTAGAAACGGCAGCAGTGACCGCTTGTGCCACAATATTGGCAACATCATCCGTAATCATGTTCCTTTGAGGCATTTGGGGTTGCCCTTTGTTTGCCCTGATTGAATGACCTCCCTTCGGTGGCATCTGAAACAAGAACAATTGTATCAGAATGCCTTTCAAATATTTTCGATTCCCAGAAAGATATGGACGTATGAATGTAATCGTCATAACAATAAGACTCTATATCAAGAACGCTTACGGAAGATCGTAGTAACGCACACAAATCCTAAAGACACTAGAACCTGATGCTCTGATACCACCTGTGACAACCCGCTCCAAATAATAATGGGTGGTCAGCCCTACACTACATAAATCAGGTATCTCAGATGGTACAGTCTCAACATCAACAACTAAACACTATAATATAAGGATAACTACCTGAAATCATAAAGTGCGAATTGTCAAAAAAATTTAAAACTTTTATTTTTAACAACAACAACAAAACCAATAATGCACACAACCAACAATATACATCTAACTATGATGTGAAAAGTGCATGCTCCAATAATCAAAGAGTACAATACATTGTACAACAAAAATCTCAACAATGAAATACCCGAATATGCTGTCGGGCAACAGACAATACAATAATCTGATAAATAAAATATGAAAGTGTTAATCTACAACACTTGAATACTAACTCAATACAACTGAATCCTAATCTAGATGTACAATAGATAGGAATCGACTAAAGCAAAGTGCCGCAACAGTTCGCTACTGCCACAGCTCCACAAATCCTGAATGGAGGAATATCAAAGGCGTCCTTGCGGAGGAACACCTGAAGTAATACAATATATACAAGGAGGAGGAAAATATAAACGGGTCAGAGCCCGAGTTTTGAAAAACAGTTTATAGCAAGTGTATTAAAATGCATAATAATTATAAATGCATTATTACATGATTTAGTTGGAATCGAACACTCCATAAAAATTCAACTCACCTCTCATCTAAAGCGCGCACTAAGCCTATGCACGTGTCTCCAAAAGGATGTCCGATTCTAATTAGGTAAGAGGATTCTAACTTAAACCCAAATAAAGTATTTAAGTGAAACCATCTAACCTATCTCCCAATTCTACATTTATTTCTAAACTTTAAGTTATATACATTATCTTTAATGCAATTGTTATAGATATCTTTATAATGTTCATTTGTTGAACATATAAAGTTACATGATCCAATCATGTCCACATCATCACAACACATCAACAATCTCATTTACTAGAATTTTGTATTCTAGGGATGCCCTTATAAGGCATGAAACCAAATATATAATTATTATAGTAATTATATATGAGTTATTAGCATCATGAGTATGAAGACTAAACTCCTCTCGATTCTCAACACAGCACTGCGTTTCGTGCGTGGGACGTCTCGCCGAAGCGAAATCCAAACAAGGAACCCCCCCGTTACACTACTCCTGACCGTATTAATCCTCGAGGCTCATTATGCCCTCAATTCATGAAGCATGTAACCCAAATTTAAGTAACCAAATTTTAATTAATTAATATTCCCAATTCTCAACAGTACATGGCGTTTCATGCGTGGGACGTCTCCCCGAAGCGAAATCCAAACAAAGGACCCCCCCCCTCCCGTTACACTACTCCTGGCACTGTCGATTGTCGGGATAGGTGATATATATATAAATAATTATGAGGATTAAGGACTAAACTTATCCCCAAGTTCCAACATTACACTGCGGTTCGTGCGTGGGACGTCTCGCCGAAGCGAAATCCAAACAAGGAACCCCCCCGATACACTAATCCTGGCAATGTAGGTCGTTGAGGTCCATTATGCCCTTGACACTCAAATACAAGCACAAGCAATAATAACCATCCAACCGAGCTATAACTCGAAGAACGCAGGCTCACATGCTATCATCTTCCAGCAGCCCATATACGTAGCAAACTGGGGCCACCTGGTGGGGTTCAACGACACCCACCTCGTGATCTACTCACGCACACGACGTCCAGGAAGCGGTCATAGTTCCTAACTGGCAAGTGAGAGCGTCACATACCCACGACCTCTCACCCCCAAAATAATTAAATATATATATATCATAAATGTCATTTGCTGACCACAAAGGACGATTATGACCTGGGGAATATCCACATCCTACTTTTCTAGTCAGAATGCTCACCCTCTACGCACGAAACTTCCCAATGATAGCAAGGAGGGGGTATGCTTAACATGTATATACACCATCATATAAGGTATACATACATCCCACATAATAAAGATATACCATTATATAAGGTATACCTGAAACATCATATTCATGTTCATTATACGCTCTTAGGCGCAATTTGGTTAACATCATACGTTTAGTATATTTATCTCAAGATATACTAACGCTCCACCTCACACATTAACCCCACTTAGTATATGCTATACTAATTCTCGCTTGAAGCTCTCATGTCGCTTCTATTATGAATTGTCTTTCAATTCTAATTAAGTTAAGGATATTTTATATCCTAATGCACCTCAATTAGCATTTCTCATTGTGTGAGATATCACCCAAATCAATCATCAATAAGGATATTTCTATATCCGTATGCACATCAAATAACATTTCTCATTGTGTGAGATATCTCCCAAATCAATCATCAATAAGGATATTTCTATATCCATATGCACATCAAATAGCATTTATTATTTTCCATTCACAATAGGGTTCAATTCATTTTATGAACCTTTTTAAAGTTATCCCATTTGGGATTTGGATCCTAAGATCCGGTATCTCTAAATTATTCACATTCTTTCCTATGAATTGAATTTATTATCTCCAAGTATAACCTCCCGATCAAGGTGGGCTTCCCCACTTAGAATAAACCATAATATCCAATCGGTATTCCTCAAATTTAGTCAATATGACTCCAATCATTTCCTATAAGGGAAACTATCTAAAAGTCTCCAAAACATACTCCAAATTACTCCCATAGAAGTTCCCAATTGATAACTTTAGACGAAACGGGATGAAATTCTTCCTAGAAAAACATCTCCAAAATCCCCTGTTTCCGAATCGATTCGGTCCATCCGAATCGATTCGGCTCCCAAAAGCGAATCGATTCGACTCATCCGAATCGATTCGGTCCAAAGGACCTGGGAGTCTGCTATATGCCGAATCGATTCGCAAGGGCCGAATCGATTCGGCCCTAAAGACCTGGGCAATCTGCAACAGACCGAATCGATTCGGTAGGGGCGAATCGATTTGGTAGGGGCGAGTCGATTCGGCAAGTGCAGCAAGCTACGAAATGGGTTGTTTTATTCTTAACCCAAAATACCCAAAAATCATTTTTATCATCTTCCAACTATTTTGATTCAATCCAAACACAAATATGACATTTATATTCATCCAAGAACACATATATACAAGTTTTCTAACCTTAAATCCATTAATACAATACAAATCTAAGATTTTTCCCAAAAATTAGGTTTTGTCAATTTAAACCTAAAACCCAAAATTCAATCCACAAATCATACAATAATTGATACACAACAATTATTTAGCAAGTTTAATCACTTGCCTCGGGTTCGTAGGGTCTGAATCCGCCTTGAGATCGCGTATTGGCCCGAAAATCCTCTTTTTCTTTCCTTTCTCCTTTCCTTTTCTTCTTTCTTTCTCTCTTTCTTTCTTTCTTTCTTCTATTTCTCTTTCTCTCTTTGGAGAATTAAATCTCCCGTAGGCTTTTTAAGCCTTGTCTCCCAATGTACACATCTTTAAATGATAATACACACTTTAAATGACCCGGTAACTTTAATTCGAGTCAAACGGTCCTAAATTATTTCGGAACCTAAATAGACCCCAAGTACAGTCATTTCGACTTTCTCGACCCTTCCGGACACAATGGTACTCTCAGAATTTCCATTCGAGAAACTTTCTAGCAACTCTAAATTTTGACCTCAATTGCCAATTTGATTATTCTCCAATAAAATATTATTTATTTCTCCCAAAATAAAATAATTACTGTTCCGAAAGTCTTGGGTTGTTACAAGTATTGTATATATATATATATATATATATATATATATATTTGTAAAACTATCTATTGTGTTAATTAAGTAGGCATGTATAATAATGGAATATGAAATGAACTAAGTTGGTGAACATTTTACATATACTAAATTGGCAGGGCGCTTATCCATATTAAAGAGGAATTACTTATAGGTATTATGTACACTGCAAGGGACATATAGGAACAATATTGAACTATGATTAGAGGTTAGACGGGAAATACCTAGATAGTATGGGAATAGAAACTAGTGAGGTTTGATGGAACGTTAGGTGTGCACATTAGATGAGAGGTGAGCATCAAGTGAGTACGATAACCTAACATGATTAATATGTGTGCTATAAACTCATGTTAAGCACTTGCTGATTTTTAAAATGTTTTCAACTCGGGCTCTGACCCTTTTTCTGCAAATCTCTTTTCTTGTCAAATTATTTAAGGTGCCCAGCCACAGGACACCAAGCATAGGAGATCCACTCATTCGACGAGTTATAGTTGTTATGGAAGTTACAGGATCTTGGTAGTAGACGCATCCATGTCTATCATTCCTTCTTTTAAGTTATTTCATCAGTTAGGGCATGTTGCCCCTTTTCTATTCAGTTATTCAGAGATTTTCAGATTTAGTTGATTACCTCATTCCATTGTTGGGAATATTTTTTTGGATTATTGTATTTGGGACTTAGACTGGAATTGTTTTCTCCAGCTCCATTTATTATTGCAGTTGTTTCCTATCATATGAGATTGATGTGAATGGTAAATGTTTAATTACTTCATTAACCTAGTCTTATATTCATAAAAAGATAAAATTTTGTCATAAACCTTTTTAAATATTAGGTGGTTAGTGTTAATAATAAAGTTTTCGACAGTGATGCATAATCTGAACCAACAGGATATTCTGATTTAATTTTATAAATGACTAATAACCCGAAATTTAATTAGGCGGGGTGTCACAACCACATCTCTCTAAGAGCACATAACATCGTCGTGGAATGCGGTATCTCATCAAAAGCCTGCGCCAACGAGCCAAACCCGACGTATGATTCCATCCAGCGCACAACAACAGGGAGCTTCTACCAAACCTCCTTCAACCCCATCGTCCCCCGAGACTGAATGCTCAAATGAGTTATGTCAGTCTGCAAGAAAGCAGAAGATAAAACCCTTCATTAAGCACAAAGAACAAACAGAAAGATAAATTAGAAAACCAAGAGTCACCATACTTACATAGCAACTAGGGTTCTTCACCCTAAACGAACGGTGATATGCGGGCTCGCATAGCAAGGAACGCTCATCAGCTACAAGCTTAAATAAATTAAAAGCATTCTCATTGCCAAATGCAAGGGGCATCCTAGACCGCCACTCCAGGTCGATCCAGTCATCAACAACAAACCACTCGTTATTGTACACCTCGCTTCAAGAGCTAGCCATTTCAATTTTTAAAGAAGAAATGACTTGAGAACGATTTTTAGAGAGATAAAGCAGAAGATTCAAAAACTTGAAGGTGTGGAAAATGGGGAGGGATCTTCCCTTTTTATAGAAGGTTAAGGGTCTGTCGATCTATAGCTCCCAGCCTATAAGGATCAGCAACCGCCTTTTCCTCTTTCCAAGGAAGCCCAGGAGTCCGTGCCATTTGCCGATTAGCACCCCCTCAAGCCTTCCTATCGGCAGTCCCCCAAGATTTTATACAAGAAAATACCAGAAAAATGCCGAAAAAATCCAAAAATTGCATAGAAAATTCCTAAAAGATATGGAACATTATTTTCCCTCCAGAAAAATATTTTTGGAGCACTAATACCCTTACAAACTCTCAAAATCCCGAGCGGGATTAATCCTACACTCTTATCCACGGAATACTCCACAACAAAACTAATGATGTGCCTGCATCCAAGTCTACTACAATTCCCCAACTGGAACCCCCAAACTAAACATCCCAGAGTGGGGTCTCAAGACAACACAATCCCCAAGGAACCACAAGTGCATCTGCACCCCGAAAATAATTTAAATTTCCCTAGGAGAGCTATAACCCGTTTTACAATTTAAGGTCCTCACAATTGACCTCGGCCCGCATAATTGATCGCCCCAACTTAAGGTCATCAGAACTGATCTCGTCTCTCAGAATTAGTCATCAGAACTTAAGGTCCTCAGAATTAACCTCGTCCCTCAAAATTGGTCGTCACAACTTAAGGTCCTCAGAATTGACCTCGGCCCTCAGAATTGGTCGTCACAACTCAAGGTCCTCAGAATGAACCTCGACCCTCATAATTGATCGTCCCAACTTATGGTCCTCAAAATTGACCTCGACCCTCAAAATTGGTTATCACAACTAGTGGTCCTCAGAATTTACCTCGACCCTCAGAATTGGTTATCCCAACTTAAGTTCCGCATAATTGACTCAACCCGCAGAATTGATCGTCACAACTTAATGTCCTCATAATTGACCTTGGCCCTCAGAATTGGCCGTCACAAATCAAGGTCCTCGGAATTGACCTCGGCCCTCAGAATTAGTCATTACAACTCAAGGTCCTCAGAATTGACTTCGACCCTCAAAATTGGTCGTCAAAACTTAAGGCCCTCATAATTGACCTTGACTCTCATAATTGGTCGTCACACTTTAAAGTCCTCAGAATTGACCTTGGCCCTCAGAATCGATCGTCCCTAGCATAACTTTAAAATTGACCTCGACCCGTTGAGTCGATCATCCTCGTCTCCTTATGTCCTCATAATTGACCTCGATACGCTGAATAGGTCATCCTCGTCTCCTTAGGTCCTCATAATTGACCTTGACCCTCTGAATCAGTCATCCTCGTCTCCTTAGGTCCTCAGAACTAACCTCAACCCTCTGAATTGGTCAACTCTAGGTCCATAAAATTGACCTAAAATCCTATGCTCCAATGTCTATGTGGTGTCTATCACTCGACGACCTTCACTTGTTCCAAGATCGTCCGTCGAGGAGCTCTCTGTAGACACTACATCCTAGCCCCCCCCTAAGAACCTCCTTAGGTCCCTAACACTCAATCGTTCATCGAAAACCCTAGGTCATACTCTGAGTACCGATCTAGAGGCCACGGGGCACTCTCGAGCCTCCGCTTGACTCTGGTCAACTTCCTCATCTAAGCGAAAGCTTAATAAATATTCAAAGGGCTCTAAATTCTCTTTCCAATGGTCCACCCCGTGCGCTAATCGACCTTACGGTTCAGACAAACATCCCATTTCACTATCGTAAACTGATTTGGAGGATACTGAATGCTCGCGAGCCTCGTTTGACTCCGATAAACTTTCTAGTCTGAGTAGAAGCACAATTAATATTCGAAGGGATATGAATCCCCTTTCCAATGGTCCGCTACATGCGCGAATCAGCCTTACGGTAAGGACGAACAATCCGTTTCACCTCAAAAACTGAGTTAGAGGCCACCGGGCCCCGTTTGACTCTGATCAACTATCCAGCTTGAGATAATCTCAATGAATCTTTGAAGGTCTCTGAATTTCCTTTCCAACGGTCCGCCCCATATGCAAATAGGCCTTATGATACGGACGAATGACCTATTTTACTTCGAAGGGACACCTTGCGCTTTTGGGCCTCATTTGACCTTGGCCAACTCTTCGAACTGAACGAAGCTGAATGAAATCTCGAAGGCCACTGAACACCCTTTCCAACGGTCCATCTCATGCACGAATCGCCTTCTAGTTCGAACGAAGGATTCGTTTTCCTCCGAAAATCTCTTATCTAAAGACCAACGGATGCTTTCGGCCCCCGTTTGACCTCGGTCAATGTCTGGACCTGGGATTGGATCAATGGATTGTTAAAGGGCCCATGATACTCTTTCCAACAGTTCATCCCGTGCGTGATTTTGACTTACGATTTGCATTTTACGATAGTTTTTCTGAAAAACCTGTCTTAGACTGTCGAATGGCACCCTGAGGACCCTGCCTATCGGCTGTGTGTCTCAGGTTCTATATCGATAGGAAGGTCCAAGATAGGGGTGTAAACGGGTCGGGTCTGGATCGGGTCTGGGTATATCCAGATCCGATCCGGGTATATTTTTAGCGGATCGGGTCTTACCCGATTACCCGACGGATCTCAGAAAATGGATCCAGACCCGGATTTGTTAAGGACCCGGAGATCCGACCCGAATACCCGACCCGAATATATTATATATATATAAATAAAAAACTGTAAAACTGTATATATATATATAAATAAAAACTGTATAACTGTTTATATATATATATATATATATATATATATAAACTAACTGTTTTTATGTTTATATACTAACTTAGATATATAACTATAAACTAACTTAGATATATATGTAAAACTGTTTTTATGTTTATATACTAACTTAGATATATAACTTAACTGTTTTTATGTTTATATACTAACTTAGATATATAACTATAAACTAACTTAGATATATATGTAAAACTGTTTTTATGTTTATATACTAACTTAGATATATAACTTATATATATATATATATATATATATATATATATATATATATATATATATATAACAGTTTTATATATATTATATATATATATAAGTAAGTTAGTTATATATATATATATATTTAATAACTATATGTAAGACTATATATATATAATATTATATATAAATATATATTTATTATATTATATATATACATATTCGGGTCGGGTCCTTATCGGATCGGAGTCATGTATATCCAGATCCGGTCCATTAACTAATCGGGTAATCGGGTCTATAAAATTTGCTCAGATCCGTTAATTCAGGTCGGGTCCGGATCGGATCCGGGTCCAGACCCGGTCCATTGACAGCCCTAGTCCAAGACCAAGGCGATCGGCACCCCCCTTGACCCTATAAATAAAGGCCATGTCCTCACTTTAAAAGGCACCCCCGAATATCCCACTCAGCAATTCAGAGAACATTCTCTCGAATTCAGAGTTGTCCCCTTCCTAAAAAGCACATTTCTCACATTTCCTTCTACCCTTTTCTTACTTCATTTAGTAAATTCCCCCCATATCTTCATACCAATCTCATCCCATTGCAAGATCAGTATATCTACACTCAAGATCAATATCAAGCATTCATAAAGAGGTTCAATTCTCCATCCTTCTATCTAAATTCTTTTATTTTAGTATTATTTGCCTTATTTCTACTTTAGCACTTTATTTCATTACATCAGATACATTAATCTCAAACCTTTATCAGTAGTAATTGCACATATTTTATTTTCATAAAAAACCCAAAAACGAGAAAAAGAGGGTTTATCTATAAATTTCAAAACAGGGATTCTCATCTCATATCCTCACTTTAAAACACATTTCTCTCTATACACATACATAAGAGAAATCCCCTGTTTGAATTTATGGATTAAGCTCCACCCTATGTCATCTTCGAACTACGTGGACTTTGATGCCCCTTGGGCTACATAGGCGTCTTGGGTTAATCCCGAGATTCGTGTCCTCCCTTATGTATTTGTAATATTGTTTTCATATATATATATATATATATATATAATGCTCCTGTGCAGACTAATCCGCATTTTAAGAATGCGGACCAGACATGTGTCACCTAACGGTGTGCCTAAAAAATTTTGCCTAAATTATAGGTAGACTTTCTCTCTTCTCTGGGCTCACTACCAAGTGACACATGTCCAGTCCGCACTCTTAAAATGTGAACTGGTCTGCACAAGAGCAGGACTGTATATATATATATATATATATATCAAGAACACTCCTAAGAATGATTTCACTCCGTCCTTTCTGTGATGCGAGTTGAATGATTCCTTTCTTCATCTATATTATGCACATAAGCACACACTTCACGGAGTCTAGCAGGAGAAGATTAACACATGCCCATGAGAGACCGAAAGGGCGGGATGGGTGCCTAACACCTTCCCATTTTGTAACTTAGTCCCCGGACCTTTAAACTATTTGATTTCATAAGCATCAGTATTGTCCTTGATGTCGTTCTCTCGAGGCAACAATATTTCTTTTGTCTCTTTTGTGCAAAATAGGCTGGCGACTCTATCTCGACACATTATCCCACATTGACGATGCCTGAGCACCCCGATAAAGGGGACAATCTCGTACGCACGCCAAAGGGAACCCCTCGAAAAGAAAGAAAGGAAAAAGGGAAGCTCCCCGGGATGGCCACAATATATATATGTGTGTGTGTGTGTGTGTGTGTGTAAAAAAATTTCAAGTGCAGTGTTAAAAAAAAGGAACAAACTGCATTTGACCTTTTTTATATCTTAAACAATTAAAAAATTGTATTAGTCACACTCAAAGGTTGTGGCAATTTCACTCCGCACCATAATCAATTTATGGCCATCTCACAAGAGCGGACTCGAGACATAGCAGACCCCGTGCAACCTTTTTTTTAAATAGTAAAAAAGTCCATTTTTTCTAATTTTTTGTTGTTGAAGATCTCCTTGGTGAGGAGATTATATACAAAAATTATTAAAATATATCAAGATTTTAAAAATGGTATGAGTATATGAAATTCTAATAGGAGAGTACTTATTGTAAGAGGGTAGTGGTAATATGGTCTATGTATTTCTTGAGAGGGTGAGGCGTGACCGACACCAATAGAAAACTTTTCTAAGATAATAATATTCAAGTGCTAAAATGCACACAAAAATAAACTTTTCTTTTATAATGAATAAGATTTTAATTACGAAAATAATCAACCAATTATTAAATACAAAACTTTTCTATTACACAGATAAACGTTTTTATAATAAATGGGGAATGCAACACTCTTGAGAGCAATGATTTTGTGAGAGAGGAGAAGTAAGAACTTCAATAAATGAAAGAGAGTAAGGAGATAATATCTTTTACTTTTTGTGGGAATCTGTGCAGCATAACAGTGCTTGTAATGTCATTGTTTATCAATGTGCACATAGTGCTCTATTTATAGTAAAACTTCTATGACTAACGTGGTTATTGCGCGTCCAAGAATACTCATATGTAATAAATATCTGATAACCTTTTGTCCTTATCATTATCAGTTATCATGATATGCCTTTTTGTGGTATGATACTTGGAGTGATAGTGGACAAAAAAGGTAATCTTGTCGGCTAGTAAGCTAAAACTATTATTTTTTCTTTTATTGAAAACACTTGTTGAACAAGTTTTAAAAACTTGCAAGTGACTCTAAGGTCACTCGCCACTTATGCCTTTAAAGGTTATATGCTAGCACCTCTTATGGTTTCTCGCTACTTTGTGTAAATGTGACTGTGTAATGTATATCTGTGAGAGAGACCTTTTGGGTCCAAAGCACAAACATTCTCTTTTTCTTAATAACTTTCTCAATATATTAAAGCGGTTGAGCCTTATCTTACTCAACAAGACTTACCCCTCAACCTCGAAACCAAAACTCCCAAAAGGTCCTGAAACTGCCTAGTTGCTCGTCAAAGGCCTCTTGCTAAGTTAACATGTCAAAGACAACAATAATAAGCGTTAGTGAGGGAAGTGCTCGCACATTTATTTTATGCTTGTTGATGAACTGCTCCTACATTCCTCTTTTTCTTTGGGACTGGTTGCTCGTGCACTTGCATCTCTTTACTATTGAGGAAGTGCACACATTTCTTTTTGTGGCTGAGGGCTGCTTGTGCAACCTTCATATTTCCTTAGTGTTGTTCACGTGTCCTTCAAGTGGCTGAGAGGTTGCTCCCGTACCCCTCTGCATTATCCCCCTCGTGCAAAAGTCTCTCGTCCATTTTGAAAAAGAGAGTTGTTCACGAAATGTTACATTGAAATCTTGGAGCAAATATTTATCATCATTAATTATTGTGTTGCATTAAATGCTCTGGAAAGCTTGAACTTGTGAGACACGTTTATCCATATTTCGAAAAGTCATGTTTCATGTTGGGGAAGGGTATTCTTATTTGACAATCATTACCTATTTTTGAATTGATGATGCCCTTTTGTACTCTAAGGGTATAAATACCGCTCAAACCCCATTTTCAAAGTTTCACCATCATATTCATCTTTTTAAAGAGAGAAACAAAAGAAAAGCTTTCTGATTTCTTTGCATTCTTTAGCATTTTTCGACAAGCAGAAACCCTGTCTTTTTCTTCTCCACTTTTCTTATTTCCAATGGTTGCTTCCAACTCCATTGTCGTGTCGTCCACTATTTCTTATTCCTCCACTACAGTTTTGGTGGGAACTATGCTTGTTATAGTTCCTATTGTTGAGGTTTCTACTATTGTCTCCTCCATCCCTTCTACCATTGCCATCATTTCTTCAACTATCTCTGCCACTGGTGGCAGAGCGGTCCATCTGGGCATCAAAGTGGGACTAGTGGTCATATTCCTGCTACTAAGGCACAACTTAAGTATTTAATGCAACAATAAAAAAAGACTGTATCGCCTATAGGTTTCCTCCCTTCTTCAGTGATGATGACCACTTCATGTCTTGGCTCGAAAATTTTAAGGCTAGTTATGTCGTTATGGTGTCCGAGAAACCCTTTTTAGGGTTTCCTGGGTCTGAGGAAAACCCAAACGTATTGCCTAGTAGCATTCTGAGAATCCAAGTAGATACGGGCGACTTTCCTTTCTCTAACATCAACTTCGATGCTTGTGGTGGAGCCCCTGAGGAATGGGAGGCTTAGTTTAACTATGTCATGTGTGTGGATAACTATCATCAGACTATTGTAAGGTTCGTGCTGGGCAGAATTATAAACAATTTGAAGAATAGTACTATCAGTAATAGTACGAGCGCTCTTAATGCCCTTATATCTCGTTGGAGTGTGGATACACACACGTCACTGGTTGGGGATAATTACCATCACTTAGAGGATATCTGTTAACTTACTAGTTTGCCCATTTTGGGAAGTCATATATTTACTGATGGTTATGAAGATGCTAAGGAGAAAGCTTTGTGCGAAAAGTTAGAAAAAGATTAGGTGATTGCACGCATTACGTGGGTCTTACTTGTACAGGTATGAGCAAGCACTCTTTTGCCAAATGGCATATATATTTGTTCAGGAATTTTGAACCTTTGTCTAATATTGAGATTAAAACAAAAACTCCCATGAATCTAGATGGTCGAGGATTGAAAGCCACTAGTCATCTTGATGTTTTCTTTGTTATAGGCAAGACCAATGATTCTCCTCATGAGCTTCTATTCCGCTTAGTTTTTTGTCTTGCTTACGATAAAAGTTTGCCTTTAGCTGCATTGACTTTGGGTTTTATGTACACTTGGTTGGATCGAGCGCATGTTATCATGAAGAGATCTCATGGGCGTTATGATGTAATTTTATTTTGCTAACTCATTCATTTTGATGGGATTTTTATTTGAGCGATTCCCAAGTTGGGCCCCAAAGCCTCACTCACTTTCGAGTACTAATGCTCGCATTGCCAATGACATTAAAAACTCCTAAGTCCTCTCTCAAACCTTTCTAGTAATCGAAATCTTATTCATTATAAAAGAAATGTTTATTTTTGTCTGCATTCTAACTCTTGAATATTATTATCTTAGAAAAGTTTTTCATTGGTGTGGTTCACACCTCACCCTCTCAAGAAATACATGACCCCAATACAACAACCTATATATATAAAGAGAGAGAGAGAGGGGCTCATGTGCACACTAAGTTTGTACATCATTTTTTTAAAATAGTAAAAAATATATTTTTGAGTTTATTTTTTTTGTGTGATATTTAAACATTTCAACGGACCCATGTAAAAAAATCAGCTAAAATTTTTATTTTTTTGGCTATTTTTAAAAAATCTTTCGCTGCTTTTAAGAAAAAGTTTTTTTGAGCTGATTTTTTTTACATGGGTCCATTGAAATGTTTAAATATCACATAAATAACATCAACTCAAAAATATTTTTTTTAATGCTTTAAAAAAATTGGTGTGCGTCAGCACTGTGCAAACTTAGTGTGCACAAGAGTTTCTCTCTCTCTCTCTCTCTCTCTCTCTCTCTCTCTCTATATATATATATATATATATATATATATATATATATATAGTTTTAACAAATTGGCTTAAACATGTTAAATCTCAGTTGGTTTTGCAGTCTTAAACAGGTCCAACTTCGAAACTGCTTATCGATGCTACCAAAGCAAGTATTTTGGGGTAATTACACTTGGCCCTCCTGAACTTTTGCCCCATTTTTACTTCACCACCCAAACTTTTATTTTCCAGACTTAACCCACTAAACTTTCAAAACGGCTTCAAGTAACCCATAATACTAACACCGTTAATTTTTCGGACGGAATAGTGATCATGTTCATGGCACATCGCAAATGAGGGCATTTTTGTCCAATCCTATTTAAAAGGAAAATTTGTAAATAAAGACAATACAAGACTCGTTCCTTTTTATCTTTCTCGTCGTCCCTCTCTTTCTTTCTCTCTCTCTCTCTCTCTAAATAAAGAACAGCCATGGCTCTCTTCCTCAATGCTCTCTCTTTCTCATACAGACACAGACAAACACACAAAAGAAAACACACACATAAGAATGATGATTTAGGAGACTTGCCTTTCGATTTTTGATTCGGTAGTAGTTGATGGTGGTGGTGGTGGTGGTGGTGGTGGAGGGGTAATTGGAAGTGGTGGTTTTGAATGGGTTTTTTATTCAATTAGGTTTGTGTTTTGATTTTTGATTTGTTGAAGGCTTGATGGTAGCAGTGAAAGGTTTGTGGGAGTCGAGCGATGGTTGCAAATAGTGTTTCAGGCACCAATTTCAGATTTGGTTTATGGTGTTTCCATCATTAATTTTAGATTTGGATTTAGGTGATTCTTGAAAAAAAATTATGAAGGTTTTTGGTCATTTAACGACAAAGATTTGAATATGTCTTTTTTAACGACAAATATCTCACGGATTGGAATATTTTTTGGGTCATTTACTATTTGGGGTACATTTGTTATCTGTATTTTATTCCTGGGGTACGTTTGTTTACGTATTAATTCGTTGGGTCCAAAACTAACAGAAATCGTCAGTTGACCAGTTGACCGTTAGCTGACATTTTTTAAAAGTTGTCTCTTAGATAATGAATGACATATTTGCCCTTGATGTCATTGATTGGGTCCAAAATGTTGTTTAATAAGAACTTTTTGATAAAAAATGTTTAATATTTATAAAAAAAAAATGTTTAGTATTTGTAAAAAACTCTACAATATTTCCAAAAATTGTTTAATATTTATAAAAAAAAGTTTGATAAAAATTGTTTAGTGTTTATAAAATATGTTCAATATTTATAATAAATGTTTAAAATTTATAAAAACTATTTAGTAAAAACTGTTTCCGAAATTGAATATATATATATATATAAGGTTTAAATAATCAGGAAAAAAACTGTTAAAAAGTTTTTAAATCTTTTTTTCGAAAATTGTTAAAAAAATGTTTTTCAGTTCATAAAATATATTTCAAGAAAAAAACCTTTTTCAACAAAAAAAAATGATCTTCAGCAAACAAAAATTGTTTTCACCCAAAAATCTATAATTTATAAAAAAAAAATTATTATTATTCTCCGATAAAAACAATTTTTTATCACCAAAAAATAATAAAATTGTTTATTTTTCAAATTTTATAACATCCATTTTATTATTTGTCAATAAAGAGGGGTAAAATAGTCAATTGTATCCCAAATAGTTAAGCGAGGGACTAAATTGAGACAAAATGAAAGGTTGAGGACAAAATTGAAGAAAAAAAAGACGGAAAAAATTGAGAGAAAAATAAAATGTTGGAGGATGAAATTGAAGCAAAAAAAAGGACAGGGACGAAATTGAAATAAGTGGAAAGGTAAGGGACCTATGGAATAGTTTACTCTAAAAATAAACTATTTTTCAAACTTTCTAATCAACCTTGGAGAGCATTTCCACTCTAAAGCCAAAATAGAAATAGTGCATAGCAGCCTGGTATCTTTTCAGGTTGTCCTCAAACACAGGTTAACCGCGAATGACCCTCAATAAGAGTTAACATAACTTTCATATATTATTGGTTACAGGATTACTAATTAAGCAGTACATCCTTCCAGTTTTAATGCATATAGGAGTCATCATGCCAACTCACACTCGATGAGAGGTCAACAAATTTCCATGTACACCAATACAGAAGTTTGTACATAACAACCCATTACAAAATAATGAATTGCCTTATATTAATACATATTCAAAAATTTATTCCGATGAATTGCCCGAGTTTGTAAAGACCAATGTATAATTACCCACTATACAAAAATAAAAATAAAGATTAAAAAATAATCTTAAGAAGCAACATACTCGATAGATCACAAGGAGAACGGCTTTGTGTACACATCAAAAGTCTCGCAAGCAGTGAGTTGTGGTTCCTGTCGGCAAACAGAAAGTATTCAGAAAAATCTCGTTTGATTACATGAAATTGAACTTAATAAAGATATCATACAGCACGTGTGCTCTTGCAAATTTGATTTGCTATCTATGCTCACAACTTACAAATGACGCATTTACGAATTTATCAATTCTAAATAATAAAAATTGAACCCCCACGTCTAACTAATGCATTTTGTAATTTGATATCGAATCTGATTCACTATCTATGCTCACAACTTGCAAATCATGCATTTCCAAATTTATTAGTTTCAAGTAATAGAACACTAACTGATGCATAGTTGTCATTCAAGTGGGGCCTCTATATTGATTTTCTTATTTTCCAAGTAGAGTATCAATATTAGTTCTTGATTACGCGCAGCCAAAAAATTACCCTCGTGTTTATCAAAAATTGCACGTTTTAATGCATCATCTCTAGATATTTTAGCTCAATGCTGAAATGTGGATGACGCAAATACCTTTGGATAGCTGAGAATAGGGCCATAAACGAGCCAAGCTGAGCTCAAGTTAAGATTGAGATAATGTTCAAGCTCAATTTATTTACTAAACAAAGGAGCAGAACTTGAGCTTCAAAAAAAGCGAGCTCCAGCTGACGGTCACAATTTTTTTTTGCGACCCTAAAATCGTGATGGAGCTCTACAGACGAGCCGAGCTCCAGCTTTAAAGGAGACAATATCAAGTTGTTCACGAATAGCTCGTTTTTTGCAACCCTAGTTGAGATTGCCTCACATTCTCTTTCCGCAATTATCTCAAACTCTCTCTCTGTACGTGCTCCTCTCCCGCTCCCAATTACATCCCACTCTCTTCATGCTCTTCGACCATTGGCAATTGTAAAACAGTAGTAAAAGTTTACATCATTTCATTTAAGTCCTTATCTAACTTTGAAAATTTATAGATACATTCTCAACGAATTAAAAATTGACTCCAAATATGATTACAAATCGTGCCTTAAGCACAAGTGATGTATATGGGATTTCTAGCGACACGTGGTTGTGCCTACGGGAGACAACTATCTTTTATTTTCTTTTATTTTCTATTTTTAGTTTAGGGTTTATTGTCATTTTCCTTTATTTTTGTCTTTTAATTGGTTTTCAGGTATGTTTGGATGTTTGGGACCAGTGTTCTAAAAAAAGTGCCTAGGCGCGGGACTTTTTAGATACGCCAAGTTTTAACCCTAAGTGTGGATTAAGGCGTGGTCAACGATGGTCAACGTTTTTTTTTAGTAAGGCGTGAAAAAACGCGCGTTTTGAGGGTAAGGCGTGAAAAAACGCGAGTTTTTTTTTAGTATTTTAAAAAAATAGTGTTTTAATTTACAAATATTCAGACATATTTTTAAGGTATGTACCATTTTTGTATTTTTAATAGCCTTGTCATAATTAAAAAATATTAAAATATATTACAAAAAGGCATAAACACTTCTTCACGTCTTTTTACGCCTAAGGCCCGCCTAGGCTTTTAAGGCTTAAGGCTTGCCCTCCGCGCCTCGGTCACACCCCGCGTTTTTTAGAATTTTGTTTGGGACTAATGAGTCATTTTTAGATATTAGTTGTCATTTTTTGTCTTTTGGGGTATTAGCTTGGCTAACAAGCTAACTCTTCCTGCAAATAGGTTTTTTGTCCCTCATTTGTACTTAACCTTGAATATTGAGAATAGAGAGAGAAAGAAGCCCATTTCACTAATCTAATTTATTTGTTGTTGTTATTGTTGTTAATACTTGTTATGTAGTGTAGTAATAACGCTTCCGCATTTGAAGATTTACATCAAATTGGTATCAGAGCCCGGTTTGTTCTTGGTGTTCGTCGGGGTGCGTGAAGCGGGTCACGAATGGAGATTCTAACTCCGGCAACCCTTCAATCGAAAGATTGATAAATGCCCACAAGAGAATCAGGTGAATGGAAACCCTAAATTCCATCACCACTAAAAGAGGAGATACCAACTCTTTTAGCTCCTCCACCCTCCATCTCCACAACCACCCTCCTCCATCTCCACAACCACCCTCCTCCATCTCCACCTCCACCTCCTACCGCCACACAACCACCACCCCATTGACATAAATCTCCGTCTTCCATTTTTTTACCCAAACCCTCACTCAAGAAAACCCATCAAACCAAAATTCAAACCCTAGCCCTCAAGAACCTACAAACCCTAATCAAGAAAAAAAAAAAAAAAAAGGTAGCACCACCCTCTGCTAGACAGCCCCTACCGCTCCTACCGCTGGCCCGACAACGTTTCCGACCATTACCCCTACTGATCAACCATCACCACTGTTCCGACCACCCCAAAAGCCCCAAAAGAGGTCGGAATCAACTCCAACCTGGTAGGCAATCCCTACCAAGACAGCCCACGGCCACACCAAGACAGTCCGTCCAGTCAACCCTCTGATCCGACCCCATTTCCCCTCCAAACAATCCCGGAACCTTCACCAAAACCCCCGAAACAGTCCTAGCACCCCTCCCAATCCCCACCAACCTCCCCCTATCCAAAAACAACCTCCCAGACCACCCCTAACCCCTCCGGCGCCCCCCTCCCCACTCCGGACAACCCCCGGCCAAACTCCAACCCTTTTTCGACACCGAAAGATCACCAAAAACCCCAAAACAGTCCCCCCCCCTACCCGATCAGCCCCAACAACACCTCCCAAACCCATTTTTTTTAAACCCGGACCACCTTCCTCTTACCCCTAGGGCAGCCCACATCTAGGGTTTGTCCTCCCTCCCTTTTCTTGACCACAAATAACAACCCAATCCCCACCACCTTCAAGAAAACCCCAAGAAACCAGGCCTACCCCTATTTCAACCCTAATTTCCCTTTTTCCCACTCATTAATGCCCATCCACAATCAAATCCGACTCAAAACGGACCTGCCCTACTTTGAGCCGATTTCGCCCTCCCTATTGACCTCTATTCCAGTCAATTTTTGACACAACATATGACTTCCATGAGAAATGTGCCCACCAGAGATACATTATCCGACTATTAGCCACCGGGGACGTCGCCGTCTTCATTCCTCTTGTACCGTTTGGATTCAAGGGTCTACCAAGCCAAGTTGCAACCATGTGCTTATAGTGTTGAGAAGGCGGTGTGGTCGTCAGTTTTTGGTTGCTCGGATTCTATAGGAAAATACCGTTGAGATTCGGGTATGTCCATATGGGTCTAACAGAAACTCGAGGACGAGCTTTTTCAAAGGCGAGGAGAATGATGTATATGGGATTTCTGGCGACACGTGGCGCGTGGTTGTGCCTATAGGAGACAACTATCTTTTCTTTTCTTTTCTTTTATTTTCTATTTTTAGTTTAGGGTTTATTGTCATTTTCCTTTACTTTTGTCTTTTAATTAGTTTCCAAGTATGTTTGGGACTAATGAGTCATTTTTAGATATTAGTTGTCATTTTCGGTCTTTTGGGGTACTAGCTTAGCTAGCAAGCTAACTCTTCCTATAAATAGGCCTTTTGGCCCTCATTTGTACTTAACCTTGAATAATGAGAATTGAGAATATAGAGAGAAAGAAACCCATTTCACTAATCTAATTTATTTGTTGTTGTTGTTGTATAGTTAATAGTTGTTGTGTAGTGTAGTAATAACGTTTCCGCATTTGAAGATTTACATCAAGAAGTTTCGCTAGTGTAATGATATCATACATAAATATATAGTTTTTCTTGCTCAGTCTACAATAGCATCTTCAGCTTCCTTCAACCAAGATGGGATCACCTTCGGTTCATGTTACGCACCACGAGGGAAAAGCATTGTTTTGCACACAACAAACAGAAGAAATAACAGTTTTCAGAAAATGACTGCCCTGATTGATGAAATGACTAGCATGGGCTCTATGAAGAGTAAATAACACGAGTGAATTAACCTTAAGGAATTTAAATGTATACACAAATTTTGGGATCCTACGGTGAGCCCGGCTTTCATATAGCTATGTCTGTGATATACATAGCTAATTTACTATTATAAATGGTAGTAGTAATAAACAATTAATTAGAATAATTATTATTAGTCATTCGATATAGTTTAGGAGATATATTTTTTATGTCTTCTATTTAATGATTTAATTATTTGTTAGGATTAGAACTCTAATTAGCCCTATAAATAAGGGCCTTTGGCTACGAATTGTAACCACTTTTACCTTAAATTGATTTATGAAGCTATGAGTTGAGAGAGAAAGTTCTTTGACTATTATTATATGGGTATGTGCACGCGCGTGTGCGCGCGTTAATTTTGCTACTTTAACATCAATGTCAGCCAGCGGAGGTACTTTTTGTTTAACTGTGTAGCTTTTGCCCTTTCGAGAAGATTACAAAAATTTTGGGCCCCATAGCCAATTCCTGAATCCTCCACTGGAATTAACATTGAATGTACATTATTTAATAATAAATTAAAATATGACAAGGAAATACCTGTCTAAATCCACCACCGCCGCCAATGGCACTGCCTCCTGTCACAAGCATGGTGAGGAGAGAAGTTACAACACCACCACCACCGCCAATACTACTACCTATGTCATTACCGCCCGCGCTTCGAATGGCAGAACGCATAGAATTTAGTATACTCCCATAGGTAGTCCCGTGTCCACGCTCAATCGCTTGGATGAAACAAAAAGTCATAGCACCAGTTGATGTGATTTTTGATAGAGCCTGCTCCCATATAATACATAACATAAAATTGAATTATCTATTTTCTGCAGTTCATGTTTAATACTATTGGGGATTTAAAATTATAGAAACAGCGTTGTAAAATTTTATAGAACTTACGGATGTATCAGCAGATGTCTGATTATCGTCACAGCCACTGAAGGAAATAACTTCACCGCCACTCGATCCTTTCCACACTCCAGATCGAGGGCGATGGTCCTCCCATACATACTGCCCGCTCCTATTTCAGAAGGGAAAGAGATATAACCATAATGACACATTTAAGATAGATTTAAGGACATAAATAGTTACTTGGAGCAATTAACAATCAAAATTCAGAAATCAACTTGGGGTTGCGAGCCAAATTACTTGATATTATTTCTGTGGTAATCCAGATAACTTGAGATCTTTATTTAAGGTAATGAATATAATTTGGCAATTTACATATATAGACAGAATAGTAACTTTACAGAGGAATCCTGATTATTAGATTTAAAGTGATAAATCAAGATTATGTTCACCTCAAGAAAGAATCAAGATACAATGTGAAAGTTCTGTCAAAACCTTTTTTCAAGTATCAGGATAGAGGAAAATTTGAGTTTGGATTTCTAGCCTCTCCTTTTTCTTTTATTGCCTCTGATTTGTGTAGTGATAAGCGTAATGCTACTACTGTTGATGGAGAAAAAGGATTTCTTTTATAACACAATAAATTTATATGGAAGTGCCGAATAATATAGAACAAGGTGAGAAAGAGAGAAAAACAATGCATGTACATGGTTCGGCCGGGTTCAGTCTACGTCCATGGATGAAGAGGAGGGGGGTCTTTCTTTATAATCACTAAGGATCTTGGAGTACAGAGTTACAAAGTTCTATTGTCCCCTTTTCACTATCACCACGCAAGGCTTTATATACACAGTCTGTTACAACGTTACCCCTTACTTTTAGCACGCACGTTTGATATATTTAAATCTAGAGGTGTAACATGTTCGGATTTTTTGAGATATTTGTCCGTAGCAATAGGGGTTGTGCTAGCCGTTGGGTACACACATTGATTAAGTCTTCAAATATTCAAGTATGCTGGACTTGATAAAGATGAGTCATAGGCTGGTTCCGAAGGATGCGCGTCGAAGAGTGCTGAACCTACGGTTGTTGAAGATTTGTTGATGAAGTCTTCGAAGTCTATATAACTTAATGGCTCGGTCGAAACAGACCATCTGTCCATCCTAGGTCAAAAGCCTTCGGCTATGCGAGTGATTGGAGATCAATGCTTGCATGCCAGTGGGCTCAGCATTCGGCAATCGATGCATGCTCCTTAGCGCTCGGAAATCCCCCTCATCAGTTACTCATGGACTCATTGCATTCGTTGAGCTGAGCGGCAAAATCTTGTCAGTAATTGAATGATGTTCATATCACACGATCATTGACCAATGGCATTTCAAGATAACTGTGACAGCTGGATTTACTCGTGATTTGCCTTAATCTGGTTATGATTTCATCGACATTTGAGACGGTGTGAACTCTTTTCGAGACAAGACGTCATTTGTCAAAAAGCAATCAGCATTGCCGTCAGGCGACGCACGTGTTCTCGAGGCGTGAGTGGGCGTACTGACCCACCTCATGCGTTCTGGCTGCGCGTGTCATGTACTCGTCGCTTGTGGGCCATTCGATTTGTGGAGATCCAAGTCGTTGAATTCGGCTGGCTTCTTTCGTTACCCTATAAAAGAGTTGTCGCTTCGCCAATTCAATTTCCCTCACTTACAATTTTCAGCCAAAGCTCTCTACTTCCCATTTTCCTTTGTTCTTCTTAAGAACTTCTTCCATCGCAACTCTTTTTTCTACTAGTATTCTTTTTCTTTTCTATTATTTCTTTTCATTTCAAATTCTGGCTTATCTTAGTCTTGGTTTCACTTTTCATTTTACTAAGATAAGTAAATTTTTTCTCAATTTCCAGAGAG
Organism: Sambucus nigra; assembly: GCA_949130495.1. Lineage (NCBI taxonomy): Eukaryota > Viridiplantae > Streptophyta > Magnoliopsida > Dipsacales > Adoxaceae > Sambucus > Sambucus nigra. The sequence goes on along the minus strand of OX422221.1, from coordinate 110,080,054 downwards.
CAATTCTCGAATTTCAGACTGTCTCCCCATTCAACATTATTCCAATATATCGAGTGGCTTCAGATGTTCTGTCAATCTCTCCACCTGGCTTCCCAAGCGAGGCTTCAGTGCCAAAGAGCCCTAACAAACATGGTGGAAATCGTTGAGGCCTTTGGGTACGAGTACAATGAGCGAAGGGCTTCTATCTGAGGGGCTTCCTCATCACACCCTTCTAGGTCCAATCTTCCCTCCAAGGCTCGCAATCGATTCCCTCGTAAAGCCCCAGAGGTTGCCCCACCTAGTTCTCCTCCGGCCGTTCCGTCCAGGGGTAACTCTTTGGGTCCCTACGAAGCCATCAGCTACTTGGTCAGAGAGATGACTGACGAATGGGTTGAGCGACTTGCCCTTCCAAAGGCTTTATCCATTCGCGTAGCTGATGAAACCGATCGGGCCCCGATCTCCCGTGAGGGGGAAATTTGTCTCCATGAGCATTCCTTTCAAGCTGGGCTCAGTATTCCTCTCCCTAAACCAATTCGCGAAGTCAATTGCCTTCATAAACCTTGCCTCCTCCCAACTAATCCCAAAGGCATGGAGGATCCCGGTCGGCTCCATGGTCCACTTTTACGATTTGTTTGGAGTCAATCACCTTCTTTAAGTCGGCGAATTGTTAACTGTGTGCAAACCTGCAGCTTTCCAAGGAGGTTGGTACACCATTGCTTGCTGGCGTAAAGGCGAAGCTTTTGTTGCCTCCCTTCCTTCATCAAATCACAACTGGAGACACCATTTCCTGTTCATGGTCTCCTTGACCTGGGCCAAGTCAAACTTGAGTTAGCTTCACTGCCTTTGGTAAATTGGTGATGACCAGCCCCTCTCGACACTGATTTATCTTTCTTCATTAATTTGCAGGGATTTTTAACGAGCCTCCGGATATTCCTTCCAACCGAAGGGATAATAAAGTTGAAGAAGTAAGCAAGGCTCACCCCTTCAAGAAGCTTTGTGATTTGAAACGTTTGAAGGGTCTAGGTTTCATTGCCAAAGGGGAGGAAGTACGAAATCCAAATATCCTTCAGCTTCGGGCGGACACCGAGGAAATACGCCTTCTTCTAATCCGATTTCAGCATGCGTATTTTCCCAAGTACATTTTAGTCATATCAATCGGTTTGATTGACAAGTGTTGGTGTATTCACAGTTTTTATCTTTTGTAGCTTTTGACACCATGACCCGTCGGGGATACCGAGCTGCACTTTAGGGGTTGAGTAAAAACCCGCCCGCCAACCAGCCTGCTCCCACCCAGCCAAATCATCAACTAACCGAAGTCAACCCGCAGCTAAAGGGGTCAGAGTAAGCGAGTCCATCCTTCCCCCTAATGTAATTGAGGAAGAAAATTTCGTCTGTTGAACTGATGGAAGAAGGAGCCTTGCAGAGGAGGAGGAAAAAAAGCCCATGGAGGGTGGGGGTACCCCTTGCACCGTTTGTCAAAAAGTAATAGTCGACGAAGAGAACGAAGATGTTGAAGGCGAGAGGGTTCCTCTAGAGGGGGAGAGGACCAAGATTCCCTGCCAAGACCCTGATGAGAGCTATCTAGCTTTTCAGAATGCCTATCTTCCTGAAGACCTCGACAAACTGAGCGAGGGACCGATCGGTAGTGCCAAGAAGCTTATCCAACTAGGGGCTAAGGTAAATGCTTGTTTTTGTTTCCAGAAATATAATTTTCACTTGCCTGCCATCTTGAATTGTTTTTTGATAATTTGTTCGCAGGTTTTCATGTCCCAGGAAGTGGCAAAGCAAGAGGGATGAGGCGAGGCAGATCCCGGGGCTAAAGGCAGAGCTGGAGGTTCTGAAAAAGGCTAAGACAAAGGTGGGTGATGCCTTGTTGAATGCCCGGAAGGAGCGTGATGCGTAGAAGGCCGCTAAGGAGACCACCATGCAAGAAGTGACCATTCTGAAGACTCGGATGGCTGCTGAAGTTGCCGAGCTGAGGCGTCTCTTAGACCTTCGGAGTAAGGAGAAGGAGGAGGCTGTTAAGGCGGAAAGGGCCTTAGCTCCCTTGATCAGGTTTAGGAATCAAAAGTCCTTCCTTGCCTCCGAGTATTATGGGGTGGTCAAATACCAGTCCTTCTTAATGGTTATAACGAGCTGGTCAACCGAGTGAGGGAAGCTCACCCTGACCGGGATCTCTCAACTTTCAACCCGAACGATGTCGAGACTGAGGAGTCGATGCCTTCTCCCTCCTGCTTGGATGAGGCTAGTTATGTTACTTTGTGGCCCCCGACAAGTTCTGAGGGGGAAGATATCCAAATTTCCATGCGCGAAGAGATGGGTCGCATTCTTTCAATTGTGCCCTCCCCTGCTCCACATCCTGCTCTATGACTTTTCCTGCTTTCTTCCTTTATTTATTATTCTCCACAATGTAATTTTGGCTTCGGCCTTTGAACACCAATTTTTGTTGGTTCTTGGTCTATGAACATATAATTTTTTGTCTGACCTTCCTTTTTGTATGTACTCTTTTTTGGTTTCTAATTTGACTATTTAATACTGAGTATGCTTGGAAACACTTACTAGCAGGTGATGACTCGTTCCTCTGTAGGTTGATCGGCATAAGATCGGGAGGCGATAACATTTCTGAATGTGCTGATTATCTTGATTATACTCGGTTGGCGATTGTGATGTTTATACTTGGGCGATGGTTCAAGTTATGCTGAAATATTTGTTTATACGCGGTAGATGACCCGTGTTGTTCGTATCACGCTCACTTGTTATTCGAAATAAACATTTTTCTCCCTAATATTATCAACCAATTGAGACTTCGTCAAGAAAGCGATAGGTGAAAACCGACATTGGTGATTTTCTATCGAGGGAGAGAGATTCGGTGAAAACCAATGTAGATGTCCAACGAGAGTCTTCGGCACGGTTGTTAAACCGCGTGGCGCTTAACTTATCAAGTTGTTCACACTCGGTTGACGAGCCGAGTCATGCTGGAATTTATTTATACTGGGTTGGAAAACTGAGTTGCTCCGAACCATTTGAGTATACACGGTTGATGAATCTGTAGAATTTGTTTAATAACTATTTGTTTATACACGATTGATGAACCTTCTTGTTTATACTCCGAAAGTCAATTGGTAAAGGGTGGTACAAATGACCATTTATGTTCCGATCATTAATTTTTTAATAAAAAAAATTTAAAAATTTGCACCGTGTAGCACTTCAACCTTATTTCCTTTGTATTCACCCCACCCCAGTACATCTCCCTTTTATTTTGAAATTAAATGAATGGTCGGAGACAACCCTTCTTGACTCAGAGTTAACCTTATTATACTCGAACGACCTCGCCTCGCAGATTAAATCAGATCAAGGGCAAGTTAACTTGGGGATCAGCCAAGTTGGTTTTTCGGAGGCTAAGAGCCTGGGAAAGGCGTACCAGAGTGTAGTCCAGTGTTAGCCTTCTTCCTCCTAATGGTTGGTTCGTAATCTAGTACGAACCGAACGCTTAGGTGGGTAGGAAGATTATAATTTGATGGAGATTAATCACATAGAGAAACAATCATTCGGAAACGACTTTCTTTATTGATAATTATGTTCAAAAATATATTCAAGATAAAACTTCAGGAAAAAAATGCATAAGTCTGCTAAAAGCTACAACTGGAAGTTGAAACAAACAAGAAATGAAAGATGAAATTCTATTGTTGGGCCTCGCCCTTTGTCCACTCTCTATTAATAGTACCATTTCAAGTTCTCGACATTCCATGAGAGTGGAAATGCTCGACCTGCTTGATCTCTAAGCCCGTAGGTTCCAGGTCTGAGAATGCGAGCCACTACATATAGGCTATAGTCCTTCCCATTTGTCCGCTAACTTTCCGTGACTGAGATTTTTGGTTGATTGCATTGCCTTTCTGAAAGCTAAGTCGTCGACTTGGAACGTCCGGTTCTCGACTCTTCGGTTGTAGAAGTGGGTTGCTTTCTGTTGAGCCGTTGTTATTCTTAGTGTCGCTTCCTCCCTTTGTTCGTCCAAGAGATCCAAGTTTGCTCGAAGTTGTTCGTCGTTCTGCTCTTCCTGAAAATACTGTACCCTCAGACTCGAGACTTCTAACTCGATCGGGACAACTGCTTTTGGTTGCGTAAGTGAGAGAGAAAGGAGTAGTAACTATCGACCCCTCGTTGTTCAGTATGCCCACAAGACTAAGGTTAGCCTGTCCGCCCAGAGGCCTTTGGAACTGTTCAGTTCTGTATTGATCAAATAGAAGAGTGTTGTTCGTGACTTCAACTTGTCCATTGCATCTGGGATGCCTTTGAGCTGAGTAATATCGTTTAATGCCAAACTCGTCACAGAGCTTGTCGATCCAGACGCCATTGAATTGTCTTCCTTTATATGAGATGATAACATTAGGTACGCCGAACCGACTGATTATAAACTTCAATATGAAAGAGTAAACTTTATGATCGGTGATCCTGGCCAGTGGCTCTACTTCCATCCATTTGGTGAAATAATCGATTGCTACCAATAGACACTTGCATTGACCTTTTTTGATTGGCCACGGGCCGAGGATATCCATCCTTCATAGTGTGAACAGCCAGGGAGAGATGATTGCCGTTAATTCTTCGGTTGGCTAGTGAATGTCGTTCGCTGTTCTCTGGCACTTATCACAAGTCTTCACATAGCCCTCGGCATCCTTACTCACTGTCGGTCAATATTAGCCCTGCGTTAGGGCTCTTTGGGCTAAGCTCCTCCCCCCGTGATGTCTCCCGCAGGCGCCTTCGTGCAGCTTAGTGAGTACGGTTCTTACTTATGTCGGATGGACACATTGGAGGATCGGCCTTGAGTACCCTCTTCGGTAAAGTACCCCTTCATACACTAGATATTTGGTGACCTTAATTCACACCTTCCGCGCTTCTACCGGATTGTCCAATAGCGTCCCCTCTTGTATGAACATGTATTTGTCTATCAAACTAGGGCCAGTTCTATGTAATCGACGACTTTCTCCTCTTTGGTTGGATGCTTAGTTTGTCCAAGATTTTTACCAACGGATTCCCATGGTCGGTCGAAGCCAGTTTCAGTAGGTGATAGGTTTTGGTGTTCTCTTCCCCGGGATATGCCTGATGTTGAAGGCTTTGAACTGTTTCGCTATTTGTTGAAATTCTTTTAGGTAGGATATCATATTCTTTGCCTCTCCCTTGTGCACTGGGTACAAGTTTTTACTTTTTACCTGTTTTTTAGGATATCATATTCTTTCCTTTGGCTTTGTAATCCCCTATTACTTCTTGGACCACCATGTTCGAATCACTCAAGACTTCCACCTTTTCGACCTTAATGGAGAGGGTCCCTGCTATTAAAGCTTCATATTCGACTTTGTTGTTGGAAGCCGTGAAATTAAAACGTAGTGCTTATTATATGTTAGCGCCCTCAGGCGTTTCGATTATCAATCCCGCCCGCACCGTCTTGTTCCACAATCCATCTAAAATGAATTGTCCAGATCAGCTTGATTGTTCAATCGATCGGGCCATGTTATCCTTTCCTTGGTCCGAAAATTTCCCGATAAAATCAGCAACGGCTTACCCCTTTACAGCCACCTTCAGCATGTATTGGATGTCAAACTCTCCTAGTTGTACTGACCATTTCATGAGACCTCCGGTTTGTGGAGGACCTTCTGAGAGGGAAGTCCGTCAGAACAATTATCGTGCGAGCTTGAAAATACGGCCTCAGTTTCGAGCCGCTATGATTAGTGCGAATGCTAATTTTTCCAAAATCAAGTATCTCGACTCACCCCCCCCCCCCCTGAAGATTCTGATTACATAGTAAACTGGATGTTGAGTCCCTTTGTCATCTATGACCAAAAATCGAGTTGATCGTTGTTGAGTTGATCGTTGTTGAAGAAACGGCGAGGAAGATGTATAACTCCTCCTGGCTCCGATTTTGAAAGTAGAGGAATGTCCATTGGATAGGCCTTTAGGTCTTGAAAGCTTGTTCGCACTCGTCCGTCCCGAACAATGCCTTTTTTAGTGTTCTGAAGAATGGGATGCACCTATCTGTGGACTTGCTCACAAAACGGTTCAGCGCGTCTACCCTACCTGTCAGCGATTGCACCTCCTTCACCGTTCCCGGGCTCCTCATATTCAGAATTGCCTAGATCTTCTCGGGATTCGCCTCTATCCACTGTGTCGCCATGAATCCTAAAAACTTGCTTGAAGCCACGTCGATGACACGTTTCTCGGGATGTAGCTTCATCCCGTAGCGATCAAGGATCTTGAATGTTTCCTCCAGATGTGTCACGTGGTCTTCTACCTTCAAACTTTAAACTAACATACCATCAATGAAGACTTCTACTGCCTTGCCTATTTTATTTTCAAACATTTGGTTAACGAGTCGCTGGTAAGTTGCTCCAGCATTCTTCAATCCAAACTACATTACCTTGTAATGATAGGTCCCCCGATCAGCCACAAATGAAGTCTTTTCTTCGCCATATGCATCCAGATCTAGTTGTATCCGAAGTATGCATCCATGAAGAAGAGTGTTTCATGCCCTGTTGTAGCGTCCACAAGGGCGTCGATCCTTGGGAGAGGATACGAGTCCTTCAGACAAGCATCATTCAAATCAGAGTAGTCTACGCACAACCTCCACTTTTCGTTCAGCTTTCGCACCATTAATACATTAGCTAACCACTCGGGGTATTTGACATCTCGAATGAACTTTGCCTCCTATAGCTTTTCTACCTTAACGTGAGCGGCTTGGTCCCTCTCCAAAGTGAACGCCCTCTTCTTCTGTCGAACAGGCCGTCTGGCGTCAACCCCCGGCATGTCTTCATGACTCCATGCAAATGTCTTGTGATGTTCCTTCAAAAATCGAATCAACCCCTCGCTTTTATCTTCTAATAGTGACGACCCTGCATATACTACCCTTTTCGGGTGGTCTTTATATAAGGGGATGGGTATCAAATCCTCCACCAAAGACCCCGTAGTCGTTTCCTCCCTCGGGTCAGTCCATCAACATTAAAGGTTTCCCTTTTCTTCTGCAAGGACAAGAAATAACAGCTTCGGGCCCGTGACTCAACTCCCTCACGCTGTCCCTATTCCGTTCAACGTTGGGAACCGAATGGTCAAGGATTTGATTGATAGGACCGCGACCAGGTGGCAGAGGGTCGTTCGTCTTATGAGCACATTATAGGTCGATGGCAACCTAACCACCATGAGCACATTATAGGTCGATGGCAACCTAACCACCAGGAACTCCACCTAAATGGTAACTGACCGCTCGCATCTTCCAATGGTGAATGGTAACTCCACCGAGCCCTCCGGATACACCTGCTCTCCAAAGAAGCCCAATAAGCCTTGTATTGGTTTCAGTCGTACTCCTTCCAGTATGCTCAAAGCACTCGAAGTAGATAAGATTGGTCGAACTTCCGGTATCGATTATAATCCTTTCACTGTCAACAAAGGATCATTGTAGGGCGTGATGAGGTCCCTGGAATCTTTGGGTGTGAAGACAATATCTTCCCAGTCATTCGTGGTTCTTGTACTTCCAATAATTCTCTTTTCTGACTTCAATAGGCTCGTCTAGCTAAAGTCGATTCCCCTCCTGCTGCAAATCCTCCAAATATCATATAGATCCTCTATCCTTCCTCCTTCAACTTACGCTGTGTCCCTTCTTTCTTCCCTCCTTAGTTCTTTCTCTTTTGAGCGGCTCCTTCTCTTGTCTCGCCTCTCCACTTCGCTCTTCCTGCCGACGGATTCCTCTTTGGACAAAGTCCCTCGAGTATCTTCGCTGTACCAACGCCTCGCTCTCGCTCTTGAGGTGGAGACAATCGTTGGTGTCGTGGCCATAGTCTCGTATAGGTTGGACCTGGCCTTCATGGAGCGATTCTTCGGCTTGCTTGGCCATTTTAGCATCCTTGGGTCTGCCAGGATATTCAAAACTCTTCCTACGGTGGTGTTGAGAGGAGTGAACTGCTCAGCGTTACTTTAATTCACCCGGGAGACTCCCTTGGAGCTGTTGGCCTTCTTCCTCCTTCCTCTTCATACCTTCTCTTTCCACGCTCGTCTCCACACTTCCTTTCCCCAACGTCTTTGGACGGATGGCCCAACTATCGACTGTTGAGCGTGTCCTCAGCATGAATGTGCTTCTCCACATTTCTCATGAGCTTTGTCATGTTCATGGGCGGATTCTTGGACAGTGAATAAATGGTGTTACCATGGGATAGTCCCCTCAAGAAGGCTGATATAGTTACCTTTTCGTCGAGGCAATCGATGCAGCGCAGCTCGACATTAAATCTCTTGACATATTCCCAAAGACATTCACCCCCAGTTTGCCGGACGTTAAACAAATGATCGGTTGTCTTCTGACAAATCCTGCTTCTGATAAAGTTTCGGACAAAACGCTCGAAGAGCTCCCTAAAGCAAGTGATGGATTATGGAGGCAGTCGATTGAACCACGTCCTTGTTGATCCCTTCAGTGGTAGCAAGCACTCTGCACCTTATTGGGTTAGGACTAGCCATAAAGTCTATGTGTGCCCCGTAATGATCGATGTGGTCCCTCGGTCTGCGATACTGTCCAAAAAGTACATCCTAGGGAGCTTGAAGCTTGACGACATAGGACAGCTCATCACTCTGGGCTAAACGGCGATTCATGCCTGACTTCTCCAGAGGCCTCATTAGCCGGTGAGAGTCTGACGTCACGGGAAGCTGACATCTGATGTACGGTAGAGGAGAATGCGGGGCGTGGCGGCACCTGGTTCTCCTAGATCTACTCAACATGAGGGTCTTGGTCCACCTGTTGCTCTCAGGTAGTTGTTGGGACTGAGAGGTGGACGGTTTAGGAGTTCTACCACTTGATCTTGGAGAGCATGTTGTTGCTCTATGAGGCCTTCAATGGCCCGTGTCACCTAATTTTTATTCATGGCCTTGGAAACAGTCGTTCCCACATACGGCGCCAATTATGTTGATGGAGAAAAAGGATTTCTTTTATACACAATAAATTTATATGGAAGTGCTGAATAAAACAGAACGAGGTGAGATAGAAAGGAAAACAATGCATGTACGTGGTTCGGCCGGGTTCGGCCTACGTCTACGGGTGAAGGGGGGGAGAGTTTTTCTTTATAATCACTAAAGATCTTAGGAGTACAGAGTTACAGAGTTCTATTATCCCCTTTTCATTATCACCATGCAAGGTTTTATATACACAGCCTGTTACAACATTACCCCTTACTTTTAGCACGCACGTTTGATACACTAATTTCTAGAGGTGACACGTGTTCGGATTTTCCGAGATATTTGCCTGCAGTAATAGGGGTCGTGCTAGTCGTGCTAAAGATGAGTCTTTGGTTGGTTCCAAAAGGATGCGCGCCGAAGAGTGTTGAACCTTCTGTTGTTGAAGATTTGTTGATGAAGTCATCAAGTCTATATAACTTAGTGGCTTGATCAAAATAGACCGTTCTTCCATCCTGGGGTCAAAAGCCTTCGGCTACGTGAGTAATCAGAAATCAGTGCTTGCATGCCATCCATCCTCTCTTTTCTGCTCAGCATTCGGCAATCGATGCAGGCTCCTAAGCGTTCGAAAATCCTCTCATCAACAACCATGGGTGAGCATGCTTTAAGAAGGGGGTCAACTAAACCCCTTAATTTTGTGGGGATATATTTTCAACTAGTATTAAGCGTAATATTTATTTTTTAAGAATAAAAGACGGAGTACAATAAATTATGAAGTTAAATCTTAACTGCCTATTATAAGAAAAAATTGTTGTTAAACTTGACCCCCTTATTATATTTAAAATGGGATCACCACATAAAAAACAATTGTGATATCCTTTTTTTACCCAATTATTAAAAGATCCTCTCTGAAGATCCTCCACCTCGTCACATGTTTAATATTTCCAAGGTCTTCAAGGCCTGTTTAGTTGTGGAAAATATTTTCCAATTTCATCTCCATCTCGAGTTTTCATTTTCCATGGAGAATTTTAGAAAAATAGAAGACTCGTTCAATTATTGCAAAAAAGGCCCTTATTATATATTTTTTCCACAAATACCACCACCATTTCCAGTGCAACCTCATCACCTAACTATCACCATCCGTGTGGTGCGGTGGAGGTGGTGGTTGCGAGGGTGGTGCAGTGCGGTGGTGGTGGTTGCGAGAGTGGTGCGGTAATGGTGGAGTTTGAAGTGGTGGTAAGGCAGCGATGATGGAGGTTAAGGTGGTAAGTTGAAAATACATTTTTAATTTAAAGGAAAATTTTAGAAAACATTCTAATCGTGTTTTCCCAATTTTCTGGAAAATTGGAAAAGTGGAAAAATGGAAAACAGTTTTCTAAAATTGATAAAAATAGACATTTGAACGCGTTTTCTATTTTTTGATTTTCCAGGAAACACAACTAAACAGGGCCTCGGTGTTTCAAGTAACTGTTTCCCACTTCTAACAATACAGCAAAGTAAAAGTGAATACACAAATTCAAATTGTAAAAAGGTAATATGTGCTAACCCACCTGCTCATTCTGCAAAGAAATGGTAAATCTAGTACAGTTCCACTATGGCAGGCATCTATTATTGCATGAAGCTTAACCCCATGAGGAAGAGGTCTAACAATTGCCGCGTTGATTTCATCATCAACAATCATGCCCTGAGTTTCAAAATCGAGAGGGCATAAAGTTTCATCATGTCCATCAACTTCCTCGCCACTGTAGTTTCTTTGCTGCGAACCATGACCAGAATAGTGAAACAGAAGGGAATCTCCTGGTTGACAACCTTGTACGAGCCAAAACAATGCCATTCGCATATTTTGTTTAGTTGGAATTCTGTAGGGGTCTGTTTCCTCCTCTGCATTTTCAATATCATTAGAAAGTATCATGATTATTAGACATGTTTAAGGAACAAACAAACCAAAAAAGGACCTGGAAATAGGAGTGATGTGTATGGTGGGGCTGGGTTCCAACTTCCAAGGGGCAAACTAGATAAATAGAAAGATATATATATATATATATATATATATATATATATAGAGAGAGAGAGAGAAAGAAAACTTTTAATTTTAAGTTATGACTGAATTTAAGCTAATTAGGTTAGGTAGTAAAAATTATTTTTTAATTTGTTTTATGAAAATTTGCTTTCCTTGTAGAGCAAGGATTTTCCAATCCTTAGTTATGCATGCCATCCTCCTTCAAAAGGCAGCCAGTAACAATATAACTTTTGATTAGAGAGAGATTTTGATTTCGTTCCATTTCACGTTGCTTGTGTATACATAATGAGTTTTATCACAACAGAAGCGATTTGCAAATTATCATAACCTTGGGTCTATAGTTCGCGGTCAAAAAGTTCACCAAAAACTTTTGTTCGTGAAAAGGATATAATATTATAGAAGAAAAAAAATAAGATTCATTCAATGAAAGTTGTTTGCAATTAATCCCAAGGAGAAACCCTGTTCATGGTGTACAGTTTGTTGCAAATAAAGTAAATGAAAAAAAAAGAATCAATTTTACAACAAATAATTCAGGTAATTGTAAAGTAAAGTTACAGGAGTATGTTTAATTCTCCTCCATCGTCTTGACACTAATGTTTTTTTAAAGCAAAAATTAAAGTGACATCAAGTTCTATGCTACACAATAAGATAATGGATAAATTGCAAGAAAACCCATAGGCTATCACACTAGTTGCAAATAGTCAAATACCTCACTAAACTATTAATTGCGAAAGAAACAAGAACTCTATGATAAATGACACCAGTAACTTTGGGATGATTTCTAGACCCAGGGGGAAAGGAGACTGGGAGTTGGGATATATCAAAAGGAACTGGTTCTCTTGTGTATGTGGATTTAGAAATTCCTTCTAGAGTAAGACACTCTCTGGGGCACCATCATCAGGATTAAATATAAGATCCACGCCAACGGATGGAGTGCCAAAGTGGTGGAGAATTGATCTTTCCAATGTCTTGCGAAGATTTATTTTTCAAGGTTTGAATTCCCTTTTTTTATCAGAAACAAGCAGCTTTTATTAGCACAAGATGAAACAGTACAATGTGAGTGGACCAAAAGTCCACGAGCTACATCAAAAGATCAATGGAGAAAGAAAAAAGGTAGAATACACAAACCAAAACAGCCTACTAACTAGCCTGAGACTTGAACCAAACCGTAAAACATTGTGGTCTTTACTCCAGCCAAGAGAAATCATAGACAAAGGGATATTTTCAAATGGTTTTGATGCTACAAACTTGACCTTCCCCCAATTCCATTCTTTGCCTTCCTCTTTTCCATAAAAAATTCTCTTGTTACATTCGTTCCAAAGAGTGTCTAATAACTCAAATCCCCACAAATATTTCGCCATAAATGGCTCTCCCAATCCCTCCTACTCCCAAATACGGATATAGATAGGTAGAGAGGCAATGTCCCCAACAACATTAAATTCTCCAAACACCTTATCCACTTAAAATCAGCAAAGGGACAATGAAGAAAATTGTGCTGATTGGTCTCTTCATTACTCTTACAAAGACAACACCAATTTAGGGTTAAAAGGTGGTCAATTTCTTCACATTGATATTTAACCCCGCATTGATAATGATTGGTCTCTTCTTTACTCTTAAAAAAAGGATTGAAACAACAAGATTATCAATTTCAACACTTTCCCGTGAAGGGAAAAAAAATCGAATCATACGTAAATTGAAGATTTGAATTATTCTGTCAAATTCATTACGATACAAGGTTTTCTCCTTGGGTCATGGGAGAGAGATTTTAAAAAAATGTGTGGATAGGGGATTCTAAGTTGTTATTGTTGAAGAACTCTCAAAGATAGGGAGTTCCTTGATTTACGACTCTCCTCGGCATTGTGGATGGGTTCCCTCTTCTATGTGGCATTTCAGACATACGATTGTGGGTGGAAATTCTTTGGGATCCTTTTGTAAATTATATTTGGATCTGTTCGTAAAATTTTAATTTCTCTCCTCTTTTGATCCTTCCAAAGCTCAGATTTTTGTATGATTGGCAACATAAGAGAAAACTTGTTTATCTCCTTTTTGGTGTTTGTGTCGAAAAAACAATAGACGACATGATGCAAACACCAAAAATCGGATCCAAAGAAGAGAGAAAAAAACACAAGCCTGAAAAGTGTATTAATAAGTCAAATCTATTACATCATCACCTATTAATACTAACCTATTAATACTAGTAGCAATCCTACTCTAACTAGAAAAGCATTAAAATACTAAAATACCCTTTTCTTACTCTAATATTTCCTAAAGAGGACTACACCCCTTTTATTACATTTAACACTATCAATTAACAAAACAAAACAATAAAGCATATCTTCATCATTATCTGCATCACAACAAATTGAACACATCCTGCTCCATTGTGCCTACACAAGGTTCTTTGGAATCAGTTTCTTATGAGTTAGAGATTGTGGAGGCACAAGGTTCTTTGGAATCAGTTCTCTTATGAGTTAGATATAATGGGGGCTCTAGCAGGGTCTTGCTAGGATTTTCTTTCAATCGATCAAATGTTTATTTTACTTTTTTATTTTTATTTTTTTGAGGGGTTCGTGATTAAGAACTTATGGAAATTCATAGCTGTGTCATCGGCATGCATGCTGTGTTTGGAGGGATAAATCAGAAAATAGAGAGGTGGCAAAGGAAGGTTTATGGGAGAAATTTAAGTGCATTGCATCATTATAGGCTTCATTGTCGAGGAATTTTCCGGGTATTGAACTGTCTCTTATCTTATCATTAATAATTAGAGAGATATTAAAGGTTGATAGGTTAATTGCAAGATCAGTTCAGGATACAAAGTTTTGGATAGGGGCAGCTGCACCATGCTTGGGTATTGTCCTGTTTATTTCTCTATTCTTCTCTCCCTCGCGCTCTTTGGCTTCTTTTTTTTAATTTACCCAGTGGACTGTTGCCCTGTTATCATGATGTATTTCCCGTTCCTTGTTTAATAAAATTCTCATTTTTTATGTATAGTTATATTATAACCTTAACCGAGGGCCGTAAGCTAACCAACATGTTTTTCTCTTGTTACTTGAAAAAGGAAGTTGATCAACTGAAATATTTTCACACGTATGAATATTCAATCCACAAATATTTCACAACGCCTTAAAATCAATTTCCTAATTGAATCCGATTGAGCCTTTTAAACTAAGGCTTGCAGATGGGGAGAAATAAGAGGTGCAGGAAGAGAGAAGAGAAAAAGAGTGATTAGGCAAGATGACATTTTTCCTGTCTGCACATGCATATATACAAACACATATATATCTACTATTAACAACATGCAGGGCTACATGAGGTATGAAAATATAGAAATACTCTCAACACTAGATGATGTAAATGTTGGGAGGGGTAGCCCCATATGTTGATTCCGCGTATACATCGATCTACAAAAATTGATGACTAAAAATCTTAAAATCCTACAAGACGGAATTAGGGTTTACCTTCGAGATCGAGAACAAAAAATCGATGTTACCTAAATGTTTGCTACCATATTCCCCGTATGTCCAATCACGAACCAAAGATAGGATCTTCCTTCATGAATTACTTCAGCTCTCTCTATTCTGAAAATTTTGGGGGGTTTCAAGACTATCGAAGTAGAGAACTTAAAGTGCATAAGATAAGGATGATAAGGATGTGGCTCCTACTGAGAAACCATTATCCAACCATATCGTAGTCTATTAAATATAATTAGTCCATTAAATAATTATAATTTTAACTCCGCTGCTTAGCTGAAAATTATATTTCGAGCTCATTATTAATTACTAATATGTCCTCCGGTTAAGATCACGAATACCCGTTAATAAAATAGACTGCTGACAATTTTTATTACTTAACTTCTTTTATTTCTTTATTAGTCCAGCTTAACTTATTTGTACAAAACTTAAAGCATCTTAAGGGGTATCACCAACCTCTACACTGAGATCTGAAGTCCCTCCATAGTTTACTTTTTCCGTACACTAATCACCACAGCCTAATCTATCAAGCTTACTGATTTGGTAATGATTCTCACCCGATTGGTTAAAGCAATGACTAACTATGCACGTGTCCAAGATTAAGAGCTTAAGTAAACCTAATAATCTTGAGTTTGCATTGACTTACTAAATCATTACAATGACAATGGCCTCAAGTTGATCCATTTCAATATACACAAAGTGTACTGGCACAATAAGTTGAAACTATTACATTTCCCACTGTCAAGGCAGTATAGTGCGATGTCCCAAACGGTATGTCCAGTAACATCTGAACAAAAAATTATATTCCGCAAGAATCAGTGATTTAATCTTCTATGTTTAAGCCATACTCAAAACACCAAATCATCTACTATGCGGAATAAAAATATCAGCAATAAATTATTATACTGCAAACATTATGCCCATACAAAATTCTCATTAAATGGGTAAATTAAAGGCACCCCCATTTTGTCAACTTCACTGCATACCAAAAAAACAACTCATGGATATTGACATTCGCATAACTTAAACCATTTTTAATGTTCTAAAAATAAAAGTCAAGCCCGAAAATATTTTCTACGATTGAACTTTTAACCCCTAACAAAAAAAATTGAAATTTTGTTGTAATTCACAAAATTTTTAAAATCGTAACCCTAACTTAACACCACCACCATCACAACACAAAGACGAACAACTCACCCTAACCCATAACCATCACCGCGACTCCACTATCACAAAAACCACCAACCAACACCAACAAACCTGCCACAACCTCCCACCAACAAACCATCATAGCCTCAGTAAAAATGAGCCCAACAAACTCGCCACTACCACTAAACCATCAAAATCGCCTCAAAATCCTCCACCACCACCACCAAACTGAACACAACCACAAAACCCACCACCCAACCCTCCTGTCTGTTAATCAGTCCTATCCGCTTAAGAGAAGTTCTCTCTCTCTCTCTCTCTCTCTCTCTCTCTCTCTCTCTCTATATATATATATATATATATATGTATATATATATATGCAAATTATAAGAAAATCCAAAGAAGAAAAAAAATAAAGAACGAGATAACTATCAGAAAACCACCACCCAACCCTCCTCTCTTTCCATTTGCCATTACCAATATTTCTACCTAATTCATTCTAACCTAACTCTCTACTTTTCTCTAGAATTTTCTCTCTCTATTTGATGATGAGTCCCCCAAATGGGGTCTTGAGTCTTCTTTTATAGTAGGTACATGGAGCATGGGGGATAAGGGGTATATTGGGTAAATGGTTAGGGGGTGCATGTGGATATGGTGTGAGGTCATGTGGTAGAGGGAATAAAAAATCTTATATGGTTAATGGGGGTGTTTTGGGTAAAAGGTGTGAAAGGTGTTAGTTGGGGGTAATTTTGGTATTGGGGCTAAAATGGGTTTTATTAGTCACATGGGTAATTTGTTTAGTGTTGGTTTATTTTTTTGGTTTTGGCTTTGCTTGTAACAGGTGATGAAAACGTGACTTTGGAGAAATGGGTATTTTTTTAGTTTGAAAATGGAAAAGGGTGGATTCGGGTTTGGTTTGGCGGTAGCGGGGTCAGGTGCGTCGCCGGCCTTGGGGAGGTTCCGGGTTTAGGGCCGGTCGTGGGTTAAGGGGTGATACGGTAAGGAGTCACCGGTAGGTGAGAGAGAGAGGGGAGTGCGCCGGAGCGGGTATGGCGGGTCGGTTTGCCGCTGGCTTCTGCGCCTGTGGGTCGCCAGGATGGCAGGAGGGAGTGAGAGAGAGGGCAGTCAGGTGGTGAGAATGGCGGGGGTAGCTCCGGTTTGAGAAGCAGGGGCTGGCGGGATGGTGGGTACTGGGTCTCGGTTTCGGGTTGGCCAGGAAAGGGGACGAGGGCTCCGACGATTGGGGGGGGTCGTCGGAGGGTTCCGCCAGAGGTGGGCTTATCCGCAGGATTTGGTTTGATTTAGAGGTATGGTGCCGAGTTTATGGTTTTGGGTTAGAGGTTAGGAGAGAGAGTGAGGTGGGTTTGTTTTGTGTGTGTGTGTTAATGGAGGTAAAGAGGATGAAGATGGGTTTGATGGGGAAGAAGAAGAAGAAGAGGGGGGTTAGAGTGTGGTGAGGGTGTAGGTTAGTTGTGTGTTGGAGATGTGTTATGGTGTGTGTAATGTGTAGGATAGGATATATGTGTGTGTGTGTGTGTGTGTGTGTGTGTGTGTGTGTGCGTGTGTATGTATATATAGAGAGAGAGAGAGAGGGAGGGGCGAGGGGGCGTGATAGAGATACCAGATGGGGGTTAAGGGCGTGCTACTCTGATGATGGCGAAGGTGGAGGTGGTGGAGTATTAGGGTAAGGGTTTTTATACGTTTAGGGAGAAGAATAGAAGTTTAAAGAGAAAAGAATTGATGAGAGAATGAGTAAACGGGGGAATATTATTTGAATATTTTTTACTTGTGGGTGCCACATTCTTAAGTGGCGGAGATAACATTTGCAAACTTATGTGGTATTTATGATATGTCGTCGAGGTGATAAAAATTGGGGGTGCCTTAAATACCAATCCTCATTAAAACACGAAAAATATATTTTATTAAATAAAGTAAATTACTCATTTGGCCTCTAATCTATCACGATTGTTCCAAAATGACCCCTGAATATCAAAAGTATCAAATAAGCCCTGATATTAACCAAATTAACTTAACACGGCCCTTCCGTTAATTTTGACAGTTAATTTGGACAGAAAATGGTGAAAATATAATTTAATATTATTATCAGAGGATAAAATTGCAATTTAATTTAAAATAAAAAACGGATCTCTATCTTATATTAAACACAAACGCTGCACACGCACACACATCTAATGAATCGCTCACGCCCACCCTCAAAATGACCCGGCAATTCAATCCAACCCACCCCCCACCGGGGGGTCCAAACCTCTCCCCCAGCCACGATTTAACCCCCTCTGCTAACTCCCACCCGACCCATTTCTCTTCTCTTTCTAAACAAACGGGTTCATCTCTCTCTCTCTCTCTCTCTCTCTCTCTCTCTCTATCTATCTATCTATCTATCCATGGTTCAAAGCCAAGGCCGATACCGCGACGATACGGCCGAGTTGACTAGGTATCGGTGTCCACCGATCCGATTCCGAGTTACGAGTTGAGTTTTCAATTATTGATGTGAATCAACCCTATATCGGTAATTTCTCGGTAGTATCGGTGATATAGCGGTATAATCGGCCCATATCAGCGATATCGCAGTAGAATCGGCCCATATCGGCGATATCGCGGTGGAATCGGCCCATATCGACGATATCGCGATCGAATCGGCCCATATCGGCGATATCACAATAGTACGACCCATATCGGTGATATATCGGCCGAGATGGTACAAGTTACTAAGAATCTGTGTGTGTGGGTTATTTGATCATCGTGTGGGTTTAATTTAGTGCGTTGTATATGCGCCAGTTTTTTTTTTAAAGAATGCAAATGATCCAAATGTTATTTGTTATTATTTTTTATAATAATGTTCCCAATGTTATATTTTAATATGTTATTATTTATAAAAAAACGTAAATGTTATTCTTTTACAAACAAATATACAACTGTAATTATTGTAAAAATAATATTTGCATCCTTTATATAAAAATAACATTTGCAACACAAGTAAAAAAAAAAATTTGCATCCTCCTTGTAAAAAAATAACATTTCCATCAATTTAAAAAAAACATTTGCAACCCAACAACAAAAAAAAAATTACATTTACATTCCTTTTATAAAAAAATAACATTTGCATCATTTTTTGTAAGAGAATAACATTTGCATCCTTTTTGTAAAAAACGATTGTAAAAAAAACGTAGTGTTTTGTCAAAATCACTATTTGTATCATCTTTGTGAAAAAATAACAATACGAAAAAAGAAACATTTCTATCCTTTTTAGGAAAATATAACATACTTAAAAAACACATTTGTATCCTCTTACTAAAAATAATAGTGTTATTAATAGTTGTATATCCTCCGTGAAAAAAAACATTGATTTATTATGGAACATTTTCTCTGTCAAGTTCGCAGCACGTCAATATAATCAATTGTACAATGTTATGCATATTAAAGGATAGTTTTAAACTTATCTGATTGGTTCACATTGTTAATCGTATTTTTTTAAAATTTTCTAGATTTTTTTCGAAATTTTTTGCGCTCTCTAAATAGTGTATCTTTGCGTATCGCCCGATACCGTGACCGATACCGCGACCGAGTTGAAAATCGAGTGGCCGATACCGGGACCGATACCGAGACTTTGAACCATGTATCTATCTATCTATATATATATATATATATATATATATATATATATATATATGAATAATTGAGAAGCCAAAAAAACATCATAAGCGGCTTGAAAATGGAGGGGTTTATTCAGAGGGTGGGATTTTTCACCAACGAAATTTCAAAAGTGGAGTCTCGCCGAGGATAAAAAAAGTTGGGGACAAGGAGGATTTCTCGAGAATGAAGTGAAAAACATGAGGATGTCGGTGATTTCACCGGAAAAAAAAGATAGACGGAGGGAGAGATTGCTTTCAGAAAGAAGAGGGGTGAGGAGAGTTGATTTCGCCCGAAATTTGAGAGGTGTGAGGGAGGGGATTTTGCCGGAAAAATGAGAGGTAGGACGAGGGGGGTCGTGGGAAAGTGGAAGGGAGGTGACAGGAAATTCGCCAAAAATGGAGGACAACATTGACGTCAGGCGATGAAAAACGAAAGGGAGATTGGGTTTGGTCAAAGAGAGCCTGCGAGGGGAGGGTTTAAATTTTTTTAACTAATTTAACTATGGATTCATGTTAAATTACACTTGACCCATAATGTTAATATGTTCCCTACTTTTCCCTCATAATGGATCATGTGTCACTTCCGTCCAAGTTAACGGTCAAAATTAACGCAAGGGTCTTGTTAAATCAATTTGGTTAGTATGATGGTTACTTGAGACTTTTGATATTTCAGGAGCCACTTTGAAACAATCATGATAGTTTAGGGGTCAAATGAGTAATTTACTCTATTAAACATATATTGCCATAAAAAAAAAATGGTTTTAGTCTAGTGCCATAACTGTAAACACGGCGAAAGACTAACGGACACAGTAATCAAACGAAATTACTCAATCAATCATAATCAAAAATCATGAAATTAATAATAAGTTGGATTGGTTATAATTAAGAGCCAAAGTCCTTATTTATATGCTCCAAACTAGAGTTCTACTTCTAATTAAAGAAGTAAACATAAACAAGGCAACAAAGATAATTCCTAAACATATCCTAAATCTTTAGTGATTATCATAAATAATATGTAATACAAAGATATCTCTTAATTAATATCTTAGCTAGCTACCAATGATAATAATGAAAATATAAAATATTACAACATAATTTCCATATTTGTGAAAAACCCGAGTATCACCAAAGCCCGTCCACATCATTTTTATATCCTTCGAAAAAGATACTGCACAAGCTCAAAACTTTTTGTGAAGGTGGGCAAAATGCTCTATTTTTCAATTTTTTCTCTATTTTTCTTTAAACTTTTCACACTTTATAATAGTAATGTTAAAAATTCTCACAAATTGAGGCACCATACCTTAGCTCAATCCAAAATGCATATACGGTCCAAATTTTTTTCACAGCCAATTACCAAAACTGTTTATTTTAGATTCCTCAAAACACACCCCACATCCAAATAGAATATCATCAACATTTACGTCCCCAAAGAAAACCCCAGCCGCAAACACTTCAAGATTCTTGTTATTACTCACAAAGCAACTGACCTAGACAACATCAACAGATTCCCTGGCTTCCGCGCAAATGATGTCATCACGAACATCAACAGAGTTGGATTCTTCCTAATTCCTTCCTCTCGTCTTCTTTGATTTTGAGCCAAGGTGGTCGTTGTCCACGAATCACGACTTAAACTTCATTCCATTCTTCACCGGCACTGGAAGCACTAGAATGGCCAACAATTGACTTCTTCCACTCGTCCAACCCCTTTAAGATTTGTGGCAAGTTGCAAACGAAAGTTCCCTTCCTTATCTCGAATTCGTCTCCACCATATTCCAATGAAGCTTCGCCAAAGCCGTCTTTAAAACGCCCATTTGTCTTCCTTACTTCTTTGGGGTAGCGATTAAATAACGGGTGGTGAACCCCATTCATCAACGACCTCATCTGTCTTGTTGTCATTCTTGACGAGAGTTTGAGGGTTAAAGGAAGCGACCAGTACAACGATGGGGAATGATGATGTCGTCACTGTTGCAGGAGTCGAACGATCGATTAGCTCTATCTCTGCGTCAGCTTTAAAGGAGCTTATGCGGCGTATTGAGGTTCGGGGGGGGGGGGGGGGGGGGGGGGGGGGGGGCTAGATCTTTTCTGCTGACAAGAGTGATCGTTCATCCATTGTTTCGATCGAACCATAAAGAATTATCACACTAACACACGCATTCATTACCCTTCACCAAGAGCGAAAATATTTTTGAAACCAATTTGTTGTAAACGCTATGAAAGACTCACAAAAACATAATAATCATATAAAATTCCATCAATCAATCATAATCAAAAATCAATAATTCAGTAATAAGTAGGAGTGATTGCAATTGATGGACAATACGCACATTCGATTACTCTGAACCAATAGCGAAGATGGTTTTGATATCAGTTTGATGTAAATGCAATAGAAGACTCACAAACACATAATAATCAAAGGAAATTCCTTCAACCAATTATATTCAAACATCAATAATTCAGAAATATGCAAGAGCGATTACAATTGATAGACAAATACCTTATTTATAAGCTCTTAACTAAAGTCGTTATTCTAATAAACAAATAAAGATAGACAGGCAAACAAAAGTATAACTCTTAGTAATAATCCTAACAATATCTGAAAATTAAAATATTCCCTAAATAATATCGTAATTGATAGTTACTAAATAAAAATAATAAGAATATAAAAAACTAAAAGATAATTCCCATAAATTCAGAAATCGCAGGGAGACCCACCAATAACCGTGCACATATTTATAATACACAAAAGACATAAAGGGAATCACGTTTAGGCAACCTTTCCAGAACTTCTCTCAAGCAACTCCTCTTTTGTAGCCTCTCTCGATTCTATGAACTCAAGCCAAGTTTTCACGCTTAACCTATTTTACCAAAAGGACTTCCAACTTAGCGCTCCCTGTTTATAACTAATCCTAAAGGCCTGTGTAACAGTCTTAGTGTATTTAAAGCCTGTTGTCACTGATAATTTTTATTATTATTTTAGGCTTGAATATTTATTTTTAATTTATATCAAAATATTGAAGGTTAATTTTGTTGTAATTACCAGAGAAGTATATGTTTATGTTATAAATAAAATAAAATAAGTGGCTCCACCCAAATTAAAAGAATAGAAGAAGAAAAGTCCAGGAGTTCACTTTTTCCATCAAAGCATATTCCCACCCTAGGGCAATCAAAGAAAGAAACCACTGGAAGAGAATCAAACAAAATTTCCAAAATCCACAAACAACCTATAACGGTCAAAAGTGGTCAAAAAAGCTAAACACAAACACACATATGTAAGAGATTTCATAATTGAAAAGGCGCATTAAGTGTATGAATAACAAGTTTGGAAATCATCAAATTGCGCACACGCGTTTACATATATACGAGAGATCATAATTGAAAAGGCGTATGTTGAGTCGAAGATTGTGGAGATTGATATGAATATAAAAGGTAAAACCATATTATTTGTATTGGTGTAGTTATTACCGGTGAGCATGAGAATGGAAGATTCTGGAAAACGGAACTTGTTAATCAAGAGATGTCTCATGCATTTAGCGTCGTTGAGGCATCCTTTGAGCTCATGCCTCGAGAACCTGTAGGATATGCCAACGATCACCGCCTTCTTTTTGCCGTGAGCGGACGGGGGAGGTCCCGGTGGCGCGTGGTTGTAAGGCGATGGTGGAGGCGGTGTGTGAGTAGAGGGTGGGGGATGGGCAGCGGGTGGAGGGGCGGCGCGTGGGTCGCCGATGGCAGTTACGGCTTGGCATATGGCGCAGCGAATGGATCTGGCGCCGGGGGGGAGTTGTAGAGCTACGTGGCAGTTGGAGCAGTTCACCAGCATGTACATGCTTGGCAAATTTGGAAAAAGAGGTGCGACGAGTTTTGGGCTTGGGGACACACCAGAACAAATAATCGACCAACGATACTTATTAACGACGACGCTGTGATTCGATATTGACGTCTGCTTCTGTATTTTTTTTTTTTTTTTAACGTGTGCTTCTGTATTTCTATTCCGTGTTTTCCCCCAATCACCTCTCTTTTTTTTCCTCTATTTTTTTGTTTTTTCATCTTAAGTTTAAAATCTCAATTTAACAAATATATTTATTTTTATGTCTGAATGCATCTCTAAATGAATGTATTTAAATTGATTCAGACTTTCGATGTAACTCTATCTCTTAATCATTAAGAGTCAACTATAGTCGTTAACCACTTAATCATTTTTAAAAAAAAACACTTTTTGGTATCTCTTAAGTTTGAATGGTTCAGATTCAGACTTAAGAGGTAAAAATAAACAAAACCTAACATAATTTTTGTTATTTAATATTTACCATCGCACTATATATAATATTTTTTTCAAATAAATCAAGGAACACGCTTTTATTTTTGTACAAACCCTTCAATTCTCAATTATGAACGTCTTTCCTTGGAAAAAATTCACACCACACATATACAAATCAAACTTGAAAAAAAATATTTGTTTTTCATTCATGCTTGTTTATACATTGGTAGTAGACCATTTTGTAATTATTTTGATACTTTTTTCGAACTTATCAACTCATATAAGTCGTGCAAAGTGATGAAAACATCAATACAAATGTCAGTGATCTGGGGGTTACAACATCTCATTAAACTAGGGCTGGCAATTTTTGACACGATAACCCGTTTACGGTAATAACTCAAAAATGACCCGAATATGACACGATTAGATTGTATAGATTTAAGAGTACTTAAAATTTATACTCAAATCAAAATCAACGCGACCCGAAAATGACACGACTAACTCGAATTGTCACCCCTACATTAAACCGAGCCCAAATTACAAGAAAAGGTATGTTACAAGTTTTTTGTACTTACTAGTTTTTAGTCCTCGCGATGCGTGGGTGTTTTGAAATTCTTGATATACAATACAATTTGAACATACTTACAAAAATAGAGGTAAAATATATAACGTTAAAAGATCTATTTTATATTTGTGTGATACATGCCTTTAATGTAGAAAAAATTGTAAAAAGATAACAAATATATGTATTTCATTTGTATAATATTTGAGGTCAAACAAATACTTGCACATAAAATTGAAATGTTAAAAAGATAATATTTAATGATGAAGTAGGGGAAATTAAACAAACAAAAAGAATAGAACACACACACACGTTCACACATGTGTATATATCTTAAAAACTATTTTTAAATATAAATTATTTTTTAAAACAATACTGTTTTTTTATAAAAATATAAATATATAATTTATTTTATAAAACTATACTTTTAACATTTTTTTATAATTTTTTTTTTCCAAAACTTGATTTTATAAAGATAATGATAAATTATTTTACTATGTATAAAAATTGTATTTTTATAAAGTAGTTTTCTAAAAATGTAGTTTTTGACTTAATTTCTTTACATACATTGCGTTTTAAAAGATTGTTTTATAAATATAAATTTTTTTAAGGAAAACATGTTTTTATAAAGTAATGTTAACGTTCAAAATCTAATATAAACTGTATGTTTTTTTATAAAAAATATTTTTTTGAGTTATATATAACAAATTGTTAATTATTAATGTTGAACTAAAAAAAATCATAAAATGTATAGTTTTCTAAAACATACTATAAATTTTCACATTAACGTTGCTTTATAAAAACTAGGCCTGTAAATTGAGCGCCCGAGGCCCGAAGCCCGCCCGTTCGGCCCGCTATTTTCGGGCCGAGCTTTATTTGAATTTGAGCCGAGCCGAGCCTGAGCCTGAGCCAAAATTTCAAGCCCGAATGAATTTCGGGCCGAGCTTGAGCCGAACCTTGCCAAGCCCGAATTGGCCCCAAGCCCGAACTTCATATTTCCAAATAAATAAAAAAATAATTTATATAATTGCTCAAGTCACAATAGGCCTTTGTTAGTGATCAAATTTTGCTAAATGTATGAAATTTAATAGGCATTTGTAGGTTTTCACTCTTATTTCCCTTCTTTTAATTTGATACATTTCATAATTATATATTTTATTTCATGAAATATCAATTAAATTTTAATGTGTAATTTTTTCCATGATGGAAATACAAGAAAAATAAATTAATTCAAACTTTTTTAGCAAAAAAATTGAAATCGGGCCCGAAGCCCGTAATATATATGAGTCGAGTTCGGGCCTAGGTGGGAAAAAATAATTCGGGCCGAGCTCAGGCTTAAGCATGGGTAAGTGAGTTCGGGCCGAGCCTGAGCAACCCCAAGCCCAGCTCACCCAGCGCGATTTACAGCCCTAATAAAAACTGTCTTTTTCTTTAAAATATTATATTTATATTTATAAGAACAGTCATTTAAAACACAATTTATGTAAAGAAAAGAAGTTTAAAACTCTAGTTTTTTAAAATTACTTTATAAAATACAACTTTTATATATAATAAAATAATTTATATTTTCACCACAAGAGATTGTTTTAAAAAATAATTTATATTTGTAAAAAGATTATATACATATATATTATTTTTTTAAGAAATGTGAAAAGAGTCTTTTTAAAAAGATTGTATATGTATTATATTTTTGGTTAATGTGAAACTAGCTCCAAATAAAAAAAGGGTTATTTTGAGTTTTTCTCCCGCTTTTGTGACCAGTATTGCAATACACCCCCATTTTTTAAAAAATTTGCTATACACTCCCATTTTGTTAACTTTTCATCCAAACCGTTAGTACTATTTACATTTTGTGTTTTTTCCCCACTTTTTTGACCAGTTTTGCGAAAGACCCCCATTTAAAAAAGCATCATTTCAACCCCAAATTATTAGCAGTCCAATTTTTTATATATATAAATAAACTTCATCGGAATATATTTGAAAAATTCGGAATTTTTTCAAAAACATCAAAAAAAGGCCAAAAATAAAAAAATAAATAAGGGAAAAATAAAAAATGGAAAATTTATAATCGACATCTATTAAAAAGTCAGAATATTATAAATTCAATTAACTAAAATATGTCAAAATACATGACCATTATAAAATGATGTTTTTCAATAAAATAACCATCTTGTTGTTAATATATATTTTTTATTATAATTTGACATTAATAAATTGTACCCAATCTTTATTTATAGAAAACAATTAAAAATTAAATATAAATAAAGTTTGGTTTTATAACAAACATACATTTTTTATATAAAAAAGTCAAAACAGTTTTTTTTTTAAATAGTTGTGTTTTAAAACAGTTTTTAACTGTTTTAAAACAGTTTTGACCATTTGAAAGGTTATTTTTTAAATAAAAACTGTTTTTATACCTTTTATTAAAAAAATATCGTTTACTCTAAATAAAAAACTGTTTTTTTTATCGGAAGATGTTTTCCTTGAAAAACTGTTTTTATATAAAACAATGTTTTTGTTGCAAATAACTTTACTATTTTTATATAAAATAATGCTTTATATAAAAACAATTTTCCAAGGAAAATATCTTTCTATAAAAAACAGTTTTTTATTTAGGCTAAACAATATTTTTTTAATAAAAAGGTATAAAACAGCTTTTATTTAAAAAACAGCTTTTAAAATAGTCAAAACAGTTTTAAAACAGTTAAAAACTGTTTTAAAACAAAACTGTTTTAAAACAAAACTATTTTAAAAAAAAGTATTTTGACTTTTCTATATAAAAAATGTATGTGTGTTATAAAACCAAACTTTATTTATATTTAATTTTTTAACTGTTTTCGATAAATAAAGATTGGGTACAACTTATTAACGTCAAATTATAATAAGAAAATATTTTTTAATATCGAGATGGCTATTTTATTGAAAAACATCTTTTTATAATGGACTTGTATTTTGACATATTTTACTTATTTGAATTTATAATATTTCGATTTTTTAATAGATGTCGATTAGAAATTTTCCCTTTTTTATTTTTTCCCTTTTTTTATGTTTTGGTCTTTTTTATTTTTTTGAAAAAGTTCTGAATTTTTCAAATATATTCCGATGAAGTTTATTTATATATAAAAAAAATTGGACTGCTAATAATTTGGGATTGAAATGATTTTTTTTTAAATGACGGTCTTTCACAAAACTGGTCAAAAAGTGGGGGAAACACAAAATCTAAATAGTACTAACAGTTTGGATGGAAAGTTAACAGAATTGGGGTGCATTGCAAATTTTTAAAAAAATGGGAGTGTATTGCAAAACTGGTCACAAAAGCGGGAAAAAACTCAAAATAACCCTAAAAAATTGTGTAAAACAAGTATAGTTGCATTCGGTTTGGGGTGCCGATAACAATGGAACTTTTTGATATCTCGATACCAAATTAACTTTATTATTTTTTAAATAATAAGTTCTTATTAGACACATTTGCCACAAATGGTTGCCTTTTGAATTTGCTATCTATATGACGAAACGGTTCCATATAACTCGTTATATGCCTGTCAAATTGTTTATTTGTACAAGTTACTATTTGGCATCTAAACCCCAAACATATAGCTTATAAATCATGACATGGAACCCAAATCACTTTTAAGGTTATTCGTGCAACATATACCAAAAACGTTTTTCAATTTTACACAAGTTTTAATTCTACGTTTATATAATAAATGTTCTTGTAGTCATTCATCATTTGCATCCCGATTTCCAATTTTTTCATTTGTTGTCCTCATCCCGAATGACCTATTATATTTATTGAATTTTTGCTTTACTATATTCTTGTATATTTCAATCCTTTTTATTTATTTATTGTCATTATATGAATTTATTAATGTAATCAAATGTTAATATTTTTCGGGATCCATGATTGGAGTTCAACTCAGTGTTTTTTGACAATGCAATAATTCAAAGAAATGAAGACAAGAAGGATGAGTCTGTTCTTAATATTCATGTCACTGAGCACTTCTTCAAAGATCAGGTTTGTTTTTTATTATTTTGCGTTTTATTATACACTTGGATGCGTGTTAAACAGCTAAGATTTATTATACACTCGTTGTTCAAAAATTTATTCATTTTCCACTTTTGTATCTTCAGATATTTGCTTTATGACATGCGTTGGTTGATTGAGCTCAAAATCAGGGTTGATCAGTACAAATGGGTATTGTAAATACCAAGTCATAGGTCTCGTCGACTTCACAAAATGATCTTTACCACTTCGGTTATGAGAGTGGAGGAGTTTATAAGGATCACAAGAAGCCAAATGTTAATGGGAAGAAACACAAGAGAGATTCTTCCACAAAGAAGTGCAATTGTCCATTTTTGTTGAAGGGTGTTCCCTCGGATGATGGTCGATGGATGCTTCAAGTTTTTAATGGTGTCCACAACCACTCCGTCCACTAGAATTTTATAGGCCATCCATGTGTCAATCTTTTAACCGCGGAAGAGAGAAAAATTATAAAGGAGATATCTCTTAGTGTTATGAAATTTGTCGCAATTTTAATAACACTGAAACAATGGCATCAATCTAATGTATCAACTATAAAGACGGTTTATAATGATTGGTATATGTATAATAAAAGTACCGGGGAAGCTGAAAACTTATTTTGGTCCCATCCCAAGTCCATTCAGCTAACCAAGCATTTTCCTTTCATTATAATAATGAATTATACGTACAAAACCAACTGTTACAACATGCCACTTTTTGAGATGGTCAGTATGACCTCTGTCGATTATACTTTTGCTATTGCATTTGCATTCTTAGTCCAAGAGAAATTAGATATTATAGGTGGGCATTAGGACATTCAATATTATTTGATGTGATTGCCATCTCAGAGGTGTTCGTTGCCAATAATGAGTTTACATATATGAATGTGTTACAAAATGTATTCCCCCATGGAAAATACATGTTGTGCACATTTCACATTGCGAGGAACATGGAATCCCATGCAAGGTGTAGACACCCCATCCTAGTACCCCATCTAGGTACCTTCTCAGGTCCCTAAAACTCCTTATCCCTCAGTAAACCTTAATTCTTACTTCGAATACTGATCCGGAGGCCACCAAATGCTCTCAAGCCCCGTTTGACTCTGGTAAACTCTCCAACCTGAGCGAAGCTCAATAAAACCTTGAATGTATTTGAATTCACTTTTCAACGGTCCATAATATACGCGGATCGGCCCCAGAGTCCGCACGAACAATCCTTTTTACTTCGAGAACTGATATGGAGACCATCGGGCACTCTCAAGCCCCATTTGACTTTGATAAACTCTCAAACCTGAGCAAAGCTCAATAAAAACTTGAAGGTCTATGAATTCCCTTTCCAATGGTCCATACCGTGTGCGGATCGGCCTCACGATTCGCACGAACGACCCCTTTTACTTTGAAAGGCCAACGGACGCTCCTAGGCCTCGTTTGACCGTTGTCAACTATCCAAACCGAGCGAAGCTCGGTGAAATATAAAAGGGCTCTAAATCCCCTTTTCTAAATGACCATGTCATGTGTGACTTGGCCTCACGATTCGCACGAACGACCATTTTTACTTCGAAAATCCCCCGTCCGAACACCATCGGGTGCTTTCGAGCTCCGTTTGACTTCGTTCAACTCCCGACCCAAGAGTGACTCAGGGATTCTTAAAGGGATCTTATTCCCTTTTCCAACAGTCCCGTTCGTGTGCAATTCGGACTAATACATTGCATTTTATGCCTATTTTTTTGAAAAAGTCCATCTCGAATTGCTATAGGCACCCTAGATCCCCTGCATATTGCCAGGGTGTACTTTCCTTGTCCAACAAGGCAAGCTCTATGCCGATAGGCAGGCTAGGGGTCATGCCGATCGGCACTCCACCTAACCCTAAAATGTCACTATTTAAGGAGTACACGACCTCACTCCTCAAAAGGTCTCTTTCAGCAATTAACAAACATTCTCTCGAAATCAGAGAACTGTTATTCCCCAAAAAAATTATTTTCCAACATTCTCACAATTTCTCTTACTTCACTCTCCTACCACCTTTAGTCACTCACCTCACCTAACTTTACCACTCTTATAACACTACAAAATCAACCTACATACCTTATAAATTCAGTAGCAAAAGTCTTGTAGGACGTTTATTGCTAAATCTTTTCTAGTTTACTCATTTAGTATTATTTACTCATTTTATTCCCATTTTGTGATATCTTTTATTCTTATTGAATTATCTCACATCAAGTAATATATATTTTTATTATTAGTATCCACATGACTTATTTTCGTAAAAACCATAAAGATAGAAAACCGAGTAACTTATAAACTCCAAAAGTAAGACTTCCTCATTTTCTCACACTTTTACACTCGGGCACACTTTCTTTAAAAAAAATACTCAAAGAGGAGTCTTAAATTTGGGTTTATGGGTTAAATCCCACCCCTATGGTATGTCGGACTACGTCGACTTTAATGCCCCTTGGGTTAAGTAAGCGTCACAAGTCAATCCTGGGATTCAAGCCCGCTTTTTCCATTTTATACTTTCATACTACATTATGTCTATTTTGTGAGTCATGAACTCTTATATATATTTGTGTCTCATCCGACATGCACATTTGCTTTTCCATAGCGACTCATGATTCGTCAAACACTCACATCATATGTTTATGTTATTTTCGAGTACCCTCCAATGGATGAACCCGCTCCGTCTTTCCCATGAAGTGAGTTAGATGATTCCATTATCACGTTATTTACATTACGCCCATGTACATACACATCACGCTCCGGAGAAAAGGAGAATATTAACATATCCCATGAGAGACCGAAAGGGCGGAATGGGTGCCTAACACCTTTCCATTTTGTAACTTAGTCCACGGACCCTCGATTCACTTAGTTTCGTTTGCATCAGTGACCTTAATGCCATTCTCTTTAGGCGACTACATTTTCTTTTGCCTGTTTTAAGAAAAATAGGTTGGCAACTCCATTCCTTCATGTTTTCCCCTTCTGACGATGACCAATTTTATATTTGAGTTAACCCTCAAAGATACCAACGTGAGTGGCAAAAAGAGGGCCTCGTATCCTCGAATCACCCGCAGGCGCATGGCAGGAAGAGAGGGAGACTTCTTCGATTTTCCCTCCCATCCTAATTTTGGGGTCGGCCCGCTTCGGAGGAATTTGACTCGAAATGGCCACAGTGGCGACTCTGCTGGGGATTTACTAGAGGACTACACTTTATTTTCACGTGAGTGTTATTTATTTGCTCTCCTGCTTTTTTATATGTGTACATACGCCTCCACTTTTATGTTTTCTTCACTCTTATGCTTACATCTAGTGTGTGTGTGTATATATATATTGCAATTGTTATCCTTACCATGCTCTTTTTTACCACATGTATATGTCATCATCTTGTCACATGTTTCAATCTTTACTCACTTTTACATGTTCATCATGCTTCACCCTATGCCCATGTGTATATATTCTCCATGGTCACTTCACACACTCACACTCGTATATAGTCTCACTTTTACTTACATGCTTCACACACCACTTGTAGATTATCCATGCTTAGCTTCACTAACACATACCCTCACTTCATTCTCACTTGTATACCTCCATGCTCACTTACACTCATTTCACACATCACTTGTAGATTATCCATTCTTAGTCTCACTAGCACACACTTCCACATTGCTTGTAACACCTCATAGTTTTGGGTCGTTTATTTAACCCGTCGTAAATAAAAGTTGGAATTTTTTTTTTAAATGGAATTATTTTTGGCATTTTAAAATGTTAGTTTTATTATTGAAAAAATGAGATTTTAATCAGATTGGAAATCGTGGGATAAAATGAGTAACTATTTACGTATATATAATTTTGGGGAGACTTAGGCACCTGTCAAGTTCGAATCGATTCAGCCAGGAGGGCAAATCGATTTGCCCCTAACAGTGTTGGCGGGTTAGAGTATTTTTTTTTAGAGTTCGAGTTTTTTAAACGCTTTAATCTTCTATTATAAATTAAACTCGGGGTTAGACTTTTTCAAACACTTTCATATTAACCCTAAGAACAGTAGCCTCCTATATTTCCATCTCCTCTCACCTACAAAACCTAACCCCATTTAAAAATAATATTCCACCCTAGTTTTGAAGGTTCAAACTGTATTTTCTCAAGATCATTCAAAAATATGTTTTCAATGATTTCTTGAGAAGATCGCAACCATCCAATCAAAATTTCCAATTGATTTTTTACATGCACGAATACTTATATTATTCGCCTTTGGTATTATGCGTTTTAAATGTTTCTTAAACACTAATAATTATTGTTTTCGTAAAATATATTAGAAAGACCAATTAGAGAAAGTGAAACTAAATTTGGGACTATTTTTGTTCAAGTATTTAATACAAATTAAGATTCAAAAGCCTTGCATGTTTAGGATAGAGGTTGGGCCTCCGTTAGAATTTATGACTTCGCATGTAGAATAAATCGTAGGAATGTTATAAATTGAGTTCGTAATGTAAGACCACGTTAATTAGGTGCATCTTTTAGAGTGGAGATTTATTATTGTATTGCTCCCAAAAATATGCATGTGAATAGAATTCTATAAATTTATGAAAAAATGAATTGTTTGATTAATATTATAATTAAATGGACATAATTTTGATAAATAGCGATCTTGTGATTTATTTATAGAATTATTGTGACAAGTTAAAAATATGCCATATATAATTCGTTAAATGCTATTAATAATTGACACCGCGGGGACAACGGGATTGTTGGGATAGTTAGTGCTTTCACCTAATTTTAGGTTGCTTACTAGGTATGGGGCTAGTAGGTAGGCCTTGGTTGTGGTAATGCTTTCTAGGTATGGGACTAATTAGTATAGATTTTATGGATGGGAATTCCGGGGTGGGGCTGATTTTTACGTTGTCTTCGTTGGATCGTTAGCCTATGTGCGAGGCTAGGGAGTGATTTTGGTAGATTATCTTCTTAAATGATATGTTAGGATATACTTATGTTTTGGAGACCTATAGGTATGGGATTAGAGGTGGTTTGAGGAATTTATGCTCGATAAAAGGGTGGAACTAATAGAGAATAATGAGAACTTGAGAAAATTGAGAACTAATGCCTAAGATAATAAACAGGTATTAAAATCAATTTACATCGCGAGTATCTACAAGGATGACAGAATACGGGCCGACTAACTATAGCGACGTGGGTGTGTGTAGCGTCACTAATATTTGCAGGGCTGATAAAATACGAGTGAATTGGCTATAGTGACATGTCGTTCGTGGAACCTTGCCAATATGTGCATGCTAACGAAATTGGGTGAGCTAGCTACAGTGAGGAGATTGTATGTGGTGTATAGATTTGGGCGTGCCAGCAATATGTGCAGGACTCATAAAGGAGTGAACTAGCTATACTGGTATCGCGTAAATAAAATCGAGAAGAATTAATTTAATTAAATAATGGAAATAATATTAATAGCTTTAATAAATTAGATGATGCAACGCAATAATTGGACTTAAACAATTGGGGTGGCTTAGTTGTGGGTGGATAGTGGTAGTTGTTTTTACTAGCATAGTTAATATATATTCCGTTTAATTTAAAATACTATATTGTGATGTTTATCATTTATAATGCTATGGTCTGGGTTTACGGACCCTAATTGAGAGGAGTAGCTAATATTCATATGGTGGGCTCTGACCCATTGCATTGACTAATATTTCAGGTATAATGCTGGAGTAGCTGCACAAAAGTGATTGAAGATATTTTTGGGAGTGCAATTGGAGATTTATTTATCTGTTTTGGTAGTTTAGATTTACTTTCCTTTTCGTCGTAGTTATTATGAGACTTTTATTTATGGTTTAGGTAAGACAATCGGTTCCACAGTTGTTTACATTTTTTATCAGATACTTATAGTTTGATTATTTCATTTGGGTTTATATTTCTTTGGAGTTGGATTTATTTTGGAGATAGCATGGTGATGGATTTTAATTTGCATGAATGGTTATATTTATTGGATAAATCTGAATATTATCTGGTGATTTTTTTTTTAATGTCTCATATTTTTGTCACATCCTAAGAATGATAATTTATTCAGTGATGCCCGACGTAGTTTGGCGACGGTCGATGCCAAAGTGCACGAGGTGTTACATATGGTATAAGAACATGGTCTTAGGTCTCATAGGTTCTGAGTCCATTTAGCTTTCGCGTTACCGATCTTTGATTCCCTTTGTTAATTCATACTCCTTAAGATACTAGATCTGCATACGTGTTAGTTGTCTTTCTTGGAGATGGGGAGTCTTATGTTATGAGCATTGTGGGCAGTAAGGTTAGAATTAGTAACACTGATGTGAGGATCTTTCGAGTTGATTTTGGAGACAATATTTATTTTGGAGATCGTTGGTACGGATCTTAGGTATCTCAAGTATCGATGGAGTGATGTGATTTGATTTGAAGATTTAAGCGTTGCGACGACTTATGGAGATAAAATCGGGTGGTGATTCGTGAGGGATTGTGATACGCCATTATTTTCATAGATATGTTTATATATATTGTTAGGATATATATACTATATTTTGTTCGAGGGGAGGTGCGTGTAGGATTGGATGTATATGCGCCCAATCGTGGCATTCTACGGGTAGGCATATGTTAGCCTTATTTTATTTTGTGCGTTTACGTTTTCTCGAATTTCGAGGATGAAATTCCTGTGCTAGTGGGGAAGTATGTAGCACCTCCTAGTTTTGGGCCGTTTATTTAAATCGTCGTAAATAAAAGTTGAAAAAATACTTTATTTTAAAATGGAATTATTTTTGGCATTTTAAAATATTAATTTTACTATTGAGAAAATGAGAATCGGTGGAGAAAACGGATTTGTATTTACGTATATATATTTTGGGCAACCTGGGCACCTATTCAGGTTCGAATCGATTCGACCAGGAGGGTGAATCGATTCACCCTTAACATTGCCGGCGGGTTGGAGTATTTCTTTTAGAGTTTGAGTTTATTTAAATTCTCTAATCTTCTATTATAAATTAAACTCAGGGTTAGACTTTTTCAAACACTTTCATATTAACCCTAAGAGCAGTAGCCTCCTATATTTCCATCTCCTCTCGCCTATAAAACCTAACCCCATTTAAAAACAATATTCAACCGAAGTTTTGAAGGTTTAAATCGTGTTTTCTCAATATCTTTCAATAACGTGTTTTCATTATTTTCTCGAGAGGATCGCAACCATCCAATCAGATTTTTCAAATGACTTTTTACAGGCAAGAATACTTTTATTGTTTCCCTTTAGTATTATGCGTTTTAAATGCTGCCTAAATACTAATAATTATTTTTTTGTAAAATAAATTAGAAAGGCTAATTAGGGAAAGTGAAACTAAATTTTGGATTGTTTTTATTCAATTCTTTAATATATATTAAGATTCAAAACCCTTGCATGTTTAGGATAGAGGTTGGACCTCCGTTAGAATTTATGACATTCGCGTGTAGAATAAATCGTAGGAATGTTATAAATTGACTTCGTCATGTAAAACCACGTTAATTAGGTGCATCTTTTAGAGTAAATATTTATTGTTGAACATGCATGTGAACAGATATTATATATATTGATGAGAAAATGAATTGTTTGATTAATGTTATAATTAAATGGACATAATTTGGATAAATAGTGATCTTGCGATTTATTTATAAAATTATTGTGATAAGTCAAAAATATGTCACATATGATTTATTAAATGTTATTTGATAAGCACCAAAAACTGTACATTTTATACCACGAATAGACGTACTTTAGTTGCTAATTCTCGGCAATATAGGTCTTATGTGCTTAGATATTTATCTTGTAGGTCAAACGTCCGTTTGCGGTGTCAAAAGCTATATATCGAGGCAAATGCGCATTAAATGGAGCTAATTCCCTCTCCCGTAACCAAACCCGAACCTAAACCTAGCCCAAATCATCACCCCAAACCTGTGTGTGTTTAGTTTGTACCTTTTTATATATTTTTTTAGATTTTTAGTTTTAGTCATTTTTATTTTTAGGATTTATTTAGAATTTTTAGGTTTCATTTTATATTTTATTAGTGTATTTTTATTTTATCTTTATTTTATTTTATCTTTATTTTTATTTTTATTAGTTTTTATTTTATTAGGATTAGTTTTTTTAGTTTTATTAGATTATTTTTTTAGGACTTTAGTTTTCATCTAGATTTTAAGTTTTTATTTCTTTTGTTTTATTTTAGTTTTTATATATCTTAGGATCTTATTTTTTTTAAGTTTTAATATTTTTATTATTTTTCGTTTGTTTTATTTTTAGTTAGATTTTATTTTTAGTTTTAGTTGGCTTCAAATTAAACACACACACTCACAACCCCTCACACCCAATTACTACACACCCACACACTCCTAAACTAACCCTCATATCACCCACATCCTAACTACCCTACACCTAACCACACATAATCATCACCCCCATCTTCTTCCCCACTAACTCACTCTCTCGCATCAACCCTCCATTAACACCAAACACACCTATCACCCCTCTCTCTCTCCACCTCAACCATCAACCACCGTCCAACTAACCTCCATCGCCCCTTGCCCTTTAACCTCCGCCGCCGACAACCTTCCTGACTACCCCGGTGGCGTTGACCCTCTTTCCCCGTCTTACCCGAGATCCCTCCGGAGACGAAAACCGACGACACCCAGATCTCTCCCTCGACCCAGATCCGAACCGCGCCCCAGCAAACCCGTTGCCCTAATTCATACCCACAACCCGCTACAGCCTCACAAACCCACACCTCGGTCGTCGCTGCTACCACCGGAACCCGCTGCCTCGGCAGCGCCCCAGCAACCCAACTCCGACCCCCATAGCCATCCAAACCTAGTTCCTTAGACCGACGAACCACCACCCGAATTTCAACCCAATTCCCAAAAGCTGCCAAAACCCATTTTCATCCAAAACCCATCTCCCGATTTTACCACCTGCTAAAAATAAAAGACAAAACTAAAGACAATAAACTTAAACCCCACATGTCTTATTTCCCACTTAAAACCATTTTACCCAAATGCCCCCTAACTACCAATTTTAAACCCTTAACTAAATCTGATTTGTTTTATTCCAATCCCCTCACCCACATGACCTCACACTCCTCTCACCATTTCCATGCACACTCAAGCCCATTCCCAAAAATACCCCCATGCTCCATGTGCCTACTATATAAGGATGGAAGACCTCATTTAAAGAGATATCATGACATAGAGAAGAGAATTCTAGAGAGAGTTAGAGATAGTTTAGTGTAGAAAATAAATTAGGATAAACACCATTTTGTAAATAGTTTTATGTTATTATTTTTAATTTTTGTTAGATATGTGTGAGGTTAAATTTTGTAAGAGATTTAATTGAGTGATTATTTAATTGCAAATCACTTGGATGCTCAATTGGAGGGATGTAAATTGCAAATTCAAGGATTGAAGTCCAATTTCACTCAAAGAGATTTGGTTTGATTGTTCTTCTCTTCTACTTTATTTTATATGCCTTTGATTATTAATTTGTCAAATTTCCTACCATGTTAGGCTAAATCCCCTTTCAAAGGGTGGGGGAACCCTTATTTGATGTTATTTTAATTTAATTAGTTTGATTACTTGAAAATTCCCTTTGAATGTTAATTTTGATCACTCACCCTTAAATTTACGCCTCGAGAGAGGGTAAATGATTTTCGAGAGAAAATCAAAATTCTAAGTTTTAATACCCATTTTAGATTCGAACTAGAGATAGGGGTTTCTTAAGTGGGGTATTATTACTTGGATTTCAACTCTAAATTTATTTTCTAAGATTTACATAAATTTTAATGGATCGATCCTAGCGGGTGATTAATTAAAAGGAGTGTAGATCTATTTTCTAGAGTTGTGGGGTGTTAAACTTAATTTTCTAAAAGGTTACTATTATAATTACATATGCAACGAGAGTTAATTTGTAAGTTTGATATTAATTTGGGAGAATTCAATTAATTAAATTAATTAATTGGAATAGCTAAAATTTATGGTGTAATCCCACTCCTTGATTGTTCTCACAATTATTTACCTCACTTTATCTCTTATTTTAGTGTTAGACTTTATTTTTCATTTTAGTCACTTTTTAGTTTGTAATTTGATCTTTCATTTTAGTTTAGTGTTATTTTACCCCACCTCACGTAATTGTTTTAATATTTGAAAAAGCTAAAGAAAATAGAAAAAGCAAAAGCCCAAAAAGAAAATAAAAATTGAATTACAATTGAGTTTGTATCTAGCTTTACCCCCTTGATCTGGATTGATACCCTTACTTACCTCTACACTTGAGTTTGATATTATTTTGTAGGTAATTTGAGAATTTTGATTAGAGGAGCTTTTCAAGCAACGACGAAAAATACACCGAAAAGTCAACTCTATCATTATTAATAATAGACACCGAGGGGACGATGGGATTCTTGGGATAGTTAGTGTTATCACCTTGGTTTAGTTTGCTTGCTAGGTATGAGACTAATAGGTAGACCTTAGTTAAGGTAACGCTTTATATGTATAGGACTAGTGAGTGTAGATTTTTACGGATGGGAATTCCGGGATGGAGTTGATTTTTATGTTATTTTTGTTGGATCCTAAGTCTAAGTGCGAGGCTAGGGAGTGATTTTGGAAAATAATCTTCCTAAATGATAGGTTATGATATACTTGTATTTTGGAGACCTTTAGGTATGGGAATAGGGATGCTTTGAGGAATTTATGCTCGATAAAAGGGTGGGACTAATAGAGAATAATGAGAACTTGAGAAAATTGAGAATTAATGCCTAAGATAATAAACGGGTTTGAAAATAAATTTGCATCACGAGTATATGTAGGGCTGACGGAATACGGGTCGACTGCCTATAGTGCCGTGGGTGTGTGTGGCGTTACAATTATGTGCAAAGTTGACTGAATACGGGCGAACTGGCTATAGTAACGTGTCGTGCATGGAACCTCACCAATATGTGCAAGGCTAACAAAATTGGTCGAATTGGCTCAGTGAGGGGATTGTGTGTGGTGTTTAGATTTGGGCATGTCAGCAATATGTGCAGGAGTCGTAAAGGAGTGAACTGGCTATACTGGTGTCGCGTAAATAAAATCGAGTAGAATTTATTTAATTAAATTGTGGAAATGGAATTAATAACTTTAATAAATTAGTTGATGAAATGGAATAATTGGAATTAAATAATCGGGGTGGCTTAGTTGTGGGTAGATAGTGGTAGTTATTTTTGTTCGCATTGTTAATATATATCCCATTTAATTTGAAATACTATATTATGATGTTTATTTTGTATAATGCTATTGTCTGGATTTACGGACCCTAATTTGGAGGAGTAGCTAGTATTCATGTTGTAGGCTCTGACCCATTGCGTTGACTAACATTTCAAGTATAGTGCTGGAGTAGCTGCATATGAGTGATTGGAGATATTTTTGGGAGTGCACCTGGAGATTTATTTATCCATTTTGGTAGTTTAGATTTACTTTCATTTCCATCGTAGTTATTATGAGACTTTTATTTATAGTTTTGATGGGCCAATCAGTTCCATAGTTGTTTACGGTTTTTATCAAATACATATAGTTGTATTATTTCACTTTGATTTATATTTATATGGAGTTTGATTTAATTTTGATATAGAACGGTGATGGATTTTAATTTGCATTAATGGTTATATTTATTGGATAAATTTGAATACTAACTTGTGGATATTTTTTAAATGTCTCATATTTTTGTCACATGCTGAGATTGATAACTTATTTAGTGACGTCTAGCGTAGTTTGGCGGCGGCCGACACCAGAGTGCATGGAGTGTTAGAGATGGTATCAGAGCATGGTCTTAGGTCTCGTAGGTTACGAGTCGGTTTAGCTTCCACATTACCAATATTT
The DNA here is from genome assembly GCA_949130495.1 of Sambucus nigra. NCBI lineage: Eukaryota > Viridiplantae > Streptophyta > Magnoliopsida > Dipsacales > Adoxaceae > Sambucus > Sambucus nigra. The sequence goes on along the minus strand of OX422221.1, from coordinate 110,040,150 downwards.
GATTCCATTTGTTGATTCGTACTCCTTATGGTATTGGATCTAGCATACGTGTTAGCTGTGTTTCTTGGAGATGAGGAGTTTTGTGTTATGAGCGTTGTATGCATTGAGGTTAGAAGTTATAATATTTATGTGAGAATCGTTCGAGTTGATTTTGGAGACGAGATTTATTTTGGAGATCGTTGGTACGGATGTTAGGGATCTCAAGTATCGATGCGGTGATGTGATTTGATTTGAGGATTTAAGTGTTGCGATGACTTGTGGAGATAAAATCGAGTGGTGATTCATGGGGGATCGTGCGCCGTTATTTTCATAGTTATGTTTATATATATATATATATATATATATATATATATATATATATATATATATTGTATTTTGTTCGTGGGTAGGTGTGTGTGGGATTGAGTGTATGGGCGCCCAATCGTGACATTCTACAGGTAGGCATATGTGAGCCTTATATGATTTTGCGCATTTACGCTTTGTCGAATTTTGAGGACGAAATTCCTATGTTAGTGGGGAAGTATGTAACACCCCGTAGTTTTGGGCTGTTTATTTAAACCGTTGTAAATATAAGTGAAAAAATAGTTTATTTTGAAATGGAATTATTTTTGGCATTTTAAAGTGTTTGTTTTAATATTGGAAAAATGAGATTTTAATCGGATTTGAAATCGGGGGAGAAAATGGGTTTTTATTTACGTATATATATATTTTTGGTGCGACGTGGGCACCCGCTCAGGTCCGAATTGATTCGTCCAGGAGTGCGAATCGATTCGCCCCCAACAGTGTGTAAGGACATAATCTTGTGATTGTCCATTAGAATCTAGGAGTCGTCGGAGTTGTCCTAGATCATATATGATATGTCGTATCCGCCTACATTGACACGTCTATACACGATCGTCCATGACGTCCATTATCCGAATCATTGGCAACGTTCTCATCATCATGCATCCATCATCTTCAACGTGCGTCGTTCAACTTCAAATGGTCTCACTACTCGACTACGTTAATGGTATTATTTTATTTGGAGTTTTTGATATTCATATTTATATTTGGGAGATTTTTATTTCGATTTAAAAACTGATTTTATTTTATCAAAAACAAGGTTGGCATTTAAATAAATTTAATTTTCACCAACAGTCGTTCAAACGACATGCACATATCGTTCGAAGGGTCGTTTGATGCCCCTGGTCGAATATGGATCAAATGAACCCGTACTGTTTTGGTTTTCATTTGATCGTTTCTTAAGTCGCTCGATCCATCTTCATACAACATCTTAATGTCGTTTTAATGACCTTAAGAAGTCGTTCAAACGACATGCCCGTAACACCCTATATTTCTGAGCATTTAGTTTTAAATTAATTCGAGTATTTCTAAATTACACATGTGCCATAATTTAATTGAATTAATTATTAAGTGTGAATTAAAATATTAATCGAGAGAAATAATGGTTAATATCTATGGAATAAAGATTACTAAGTGAATAGTAAATAATTGATTTACGTCCTTGTGAGCGATAGTGACGTGACAACTTTATATCCCAATCGGGAGTCATGTGTAGACTAATTGGGATCGGATTAGGGCTTTACTGTAGAGTGACTTAGATGGCCATTTCGAGGTCATGGTTAATTCTGAATGGATCGAGGTAGTCGGAATAGTATACCCGAGCATATAGATTGTGTCCCGGGGCGATTTTAGGCCAAATCGGCACCACGAGAAGGCATTTTGGTCATTCGAGAGTTTGTGGTAGGGAGAACTCCAAAAATTAAAGGAGTATATCAGTCCATGGGAGTGTAGGGCTAGGGTTATATCAAAGTTGAGAGAGAGGAGGCCATAGGAGAGGAAGAGGAGGAGAAAACCAAGGCTTCCCACACCAATTTTCACCCTGAACGTTGTCGAAATCATAATCGGATCAAGGGAAGACCAACTCTATCATCCTAATCACGAAACCACACCTGCTTGATAAGTTAAGTGTTTATCTTGCATGTTTTAATTGAGTTAAAATACCCATGTAGTGTAGGGTTTCAATTATTTGATTTAAAATGACGTTCTTAAGGTGTAGATGTAGAGAACACATGATTGGGGTAGGATTTGCACGTAGAATGGATCCACTTATGTAAATAATTCGTAATCAGATGATATATGATTACCATGGAAGAAACCTGGGTAAATGCTTAATAATATTGGAAGAACAATGAAACTAGGGTTTTTATGGATATTGAAAGATAATCGATTCACGGACAAAATTCTTGATGATTTAATGTTGGATTTACATTGGAAATCATCCATATATACTTAAATAATGTTTAGTAATGGTGGTTGAAAGTTTGGTGAAGAATCATGAAGTTTTGAATAAGGAAAAATGGTGAAAAATGCAACTGTGTAAAGGAAGAAGACACCTGGCACTTTTCGAATCGATTAGGCCCAAGGGCGAATCGATTCGGTAAGCATATCGATTATGTACCCTTGGGCGAATCGATTCGGTTTGCCCATAATTAAAAAAAATCCTTTTAATCCCGAAATTTGTGAGTAATTAATGGGGGGTGGGAGACTTTTGGGACATCACTAAATCATAATGATGATTATATTGAATTACAGTAGTCCTAGTGTGGGGTAGAGGCTTAGCCATAATGAGTGAATTAAGGCGAATATATGTTGGATGTGAATTATGAAAATAATTAATACGAGGAAATGAGAAGAGGGAATGGAGAGTATGAGTAAACCTATGATTCTGACCAGTAATTTATGAGTGTATTAGATACTGATAATTAATTAAGGGCTAACTAGGACCCTTCGGGTATGGAGCGATGCTCGAAGATATATAATCTGAGATTATAATTGTAATTAATAGTGCGTTGAGTATGCAATAGATACATACTACGTATGGACTTATATGTTTGGGTTGCATGTATACCCACTAAATAATATATACTTATAGGTTGTGTGAATACCTATTGTTGTGATTGATGATGTGTGTGAGCATACCTACACTGCCTACTATCGAGAGGTTTTCGTGTAGAGGTCGATTCCAGCTTGATGATTCCAGTGAGGTCTGGATTTGTGCCCCGGAACATAGAACTTAGGGCGGTCCACTATGTGCAGTATATTAGTGGGACTGGCAGGTCATTTGGGTACGTTAGGTATGTGCGTATCCCAAAGGCTTAGAACCATGCTCGCCTCCATCGTGTGTTGATTGATTTTTAGTTTGAGGAGACATGCCAAACCAATAGTCCTTGATTTAGTACGAGAGGTACATGGACTTGATAGCAGAGTATTCCAGCATCACGAGGGGCCATTCCGAGGATGCTATAGTTGTATATATTATGTGTGTGATGAATATATACAAGCGTGATATATCTACTTATTTGTGGTAGTAGAACAAATAGATTACATGTATCTAAAAGTAATTTAAGTAGAGAGACTTAAATAATTGACTCAATAATAATACGCAAAAAATGTTAATTATTGATACCATAGTAGCGTGTCATATGTGTCATACGAGGGTGCTAGACCTTTTGAGGTTAGTTAGATACTTTATCGAGTTAAAGGATAAATTGACTTCAACACATGTACTTGCACTGCCTAGGGGAGGAGTGGAGTAACGTGTGTACACTGATGCATCCTTGTAAAGACTTGGGAGTGTATTACAGCAGGAGGAGAGGGTTAAATCTTATGCATCCCGTAAGCTTAAGCCCCATGAGAGGAATTACCCCATGCATGACTTGGAATTAGTCGCGGTTGTCTTTGCCTCGAGGATTCGGGGGCACTATCTGTTGGGAGAGATATTTACTTTGTTCAAGGATCACAAATCACTTCATTACATGTTCACACATAAGGATTTGAACATGAGGCAGATGAGGTGGTTAGAGTTCATGAATGATTACCAATTTGATATTCAGGAAAGCTAATGTGGTAGCAGACGCATTGAGCCGAATGCCCGCAGGGGAGATAACGAAGGCGTGGAAGGCGAAGTGGAGAGAACTTCGACGTGATGATGAGGTTGCCAGAGCGTGCATGTCCGTATTATCTATCACGTCTAAAATTGGGATGAGGGTGGTGAGAGCACAGATAGGGTATCAGTATTGCAAGAACACGGTTCGCCGGTTGTTAGCTGATGGGGTGGAATCGTACTTGATCAATTCGAAGAGTGGTTTATATTTTAATGGGAGACTCGTGGTTCCATAGGATGAGGATTTTAGACATGCAGTGATGTCAGAGTCTCACGGGTCGAGATTTGTGGTACATCCCAGAGGGGATAAGATGTACCAGGATATACGCAGGCAGTATTGGTGGTCGAGGATGAAGCAAGACATAAAGGAGTTTGTCTCGAAGTGTGCTACCTTCCAGCTAGTGAAGGTAGACCACTAGAGACCGACAGGGATGTTGCATTCACTAGAGATACCCGTATGGAAGTGGAAGAGTATCTCTATGGATTTCATTACTAGGTTACCATTATTGTAGCGGGGTCACGACTCCATATAGGTGATAGTGGATCGGTTGACAAAGTTGGCCCATTTTCTTCCAATTCGCACAGATTTTGAGATGAGGCAATATGCACAGTTATTCATTGTAGAGATAGTACGGCTACGCGGGGTTTCAATTAATATTATGTCCGATCGGGACAAGATCTTTGTGTCCCATTTTTGGCAAAGCTTTCAGGAGGCCATGGGTACGAATTTACGATTGAGTACATCGTATCACCCACATACAGATGGTCAGACATAGAGGGTTAATCATATGCTTGAGGATATGTTGCATATGTGCATACTTGACTTCGGGGGAGGATGGAAGCAGTATCTTCCTTTGATGGAGTTTGCATATAACAACTCCTACCAGTTCACCATCGGCATGGAACCATTTGAGGCACTGTATGGTCGGCCTTGTATTTCGCCCACTTACATTTTAGAGGTGGGGGACAACATGTTGTTGGGGCCAGAGATGATTCAGGACACTACTGCCAAGATTGAGCTGATTCGAGGGCGATTTTAGGCCAAACCGACACCATGAGAGGGCATTTCAGTCATTCGGGAGTTTGTGGTAGGGAGAACTCCGAAAATTAAAGGATTATATAAGCCCATGGGAGTGTAGGGCTATGTTTGTATCAAAGTTTAGAGAGAGGAGGCCATATGAGGGGAAGAAAAGGAGAAAACCAAGGCTTTCCACACCAATTTTCACCCCGAACGTTGTCGAAATCGTAATCGGAGCAAAGGAAAACCCACTCTATCATACTAATCAAGAAATCAGGCTTGATTGATAAGGCAAGTGTTTATCTTGCATGTTTTAATTGATTTATAATACCCATGTAGTGTACAGTTTCAATTATGAGATTCAAAATTATGTTCTTGAGGTGTAAATGTAGAGAACTCATGATTGGGGTAGGATTCGCATGTAGAATGGATCCACTTATGTAAATAATTCATAATCAGATAATATATGATGATTACCATGAAAGAAATTTGGGTAAATGCTCAAGTATGTAGGAAGAACAATGAAACTAGGGTTTTTATGGATATGGAAAGATAATCGGTTCTTGGACAAAATTCTTGATGATTTAATGTTGGATTTACATTGGAAATCATTCCTATATACTTAAATAATGTTTAGTAGTGTTGGTTGAAAGTTTGGTGAATAATCATGAAGTTTTGAATAAGAAAAAATGATGAAAAACGCAACTGCATAAAGTAAGAAAACACCTGACACTTTTTGAATTGATTCGGCCCAATTGCGAATCGATTCGGTTTGCCCAGATTTGAATTTTTTTTCCTTTTAATCCCTGAATTTGTGAGTAATTAACGCAGGGGGGGGGGGGGGAATTTGGGAGATCCCAAAATCATAATGAGGATTATATTGAATTACAAAAAGGCCTAGTGTGGGGTAGAGGCTTAACCATAACGAGTGAATTAAGGCGAATACCTGTTGGATGTGAATTATGAAAATAATGAATATGAGGGAATGAGAATGGATCACAGAGACTATGAGTAAACCTATGATTCCGACCAGTAGTTTATGAGTGTATTATCTACTGATAATTAATCAAGGGGTAACTTGGACCCTTAGGGTAGGGAGCGATACTCGAAGAAATACAATCCAAGATTATAATGGTAATTAATAGTGCGTTTAGTATGCAAGGGATACATACTGCGTATGGACTTATATGTTTGGGTTACATGTATACCTATTAAATAGTATATACTTATAGGTTATGTGAATAACTATTATTGTGATTGATGATGTGTGTGAACATACCTACGCTCCCTGCTATCGGGAGGTTTTTGCACAAAGTGCAATCCCACCTTGACGATTCTAGTAAGGTTTGGATTTACCTTAGAACATGGAACTTAGGGCGGACCACTATGTGCAGTGTATTAGTGGGACTGGAAAGTCATTTGAGTACGTTAGGTATATAAGTATCCCAAAGGCTTAGAAACCATGTTCGCCTCCACTGTGTGTTGATTGATTTTGGGTTCGAGGAGTCATGCCGAACCAATAGTCCTTAATTTAGTACTAGAGTTACATGGACTTGATAGCATAGTATGCCAGCATCACGAGGGGACATTCCGGGGATGCTTTATTTGTATATATTATGCGTGTGATGAATATATACAAGCATGATATATCTACTTATGTGTGATAGTAGAACATATAGATTGCGTGTATATAAAAGTAATTTAAGTGGAGAGACTTAAATAATTGACTCAATAGTAATACGCGGGAAATATTAATTATTGATACTGTGGTAGTGTGTCATATGTGTCATACGAGGGAGCTAGACCTTTTAAGGTTAGTTAGATACTTTATCTGGTTGGGCTGGGTAGGATATGTTAGGCGTGCACATTAGTTGAGAGGCGAGGAACTTAAGGGAGTGTATGTTGAACTAACATGTATATTTAATAACCGATTTATACTGTGATTTAAACACTTCCAAATATTTTCTTGGGCTCTGACCCATGTCAAAATATTTTTGAAACCTTTTAGGTGTCCAGTTACAGGGACGCCAAGCTTGATGATTCTATCGAGGGATGCGTAGCTGCATCATTTGTGGAGGCTTGCATGAGTTTCATTATATGCTTCAGCTCATTCATTTCTAGATAGGGATTCCTCAACATTTCATTTGGGCTTGTTGCCCTTCAGACTATTGAGTTGTTCAGTTCATTTATCAGACTTATTTCAAATTTTAGCTTTAATTACTTTAGATTATGGTTAGATTATTTGTTTTGGGAACCGGTGATTTATTTTGTATTATTCATTTATATATTTGTCGGGTGATTGTTCAGACTATATTTTTGTGGATGGTTTGGTTAATTTAATTTTTTTTCGCATGTTATTATAATAATGAAAGATAAAATTTGACGCCGACTTAATTTAACATAGGTGATTAGTAATTAAAAAGTTCTTCTTCATTGATCCTAAGAATGAACCAGATGAGATTCCTGTTTGTTTTAATGAAGGACCGGTCACCCTTGGTTAGAATAGGTGGGGTGTCACAATGCCGTCACCTGGAATTTCTTGTTTGCCTATAAATATCGTCTCTCATTTGGTATTTCGTAAGACTTTTTAACTCAGCCTTTTGCAGACCTGCTGCACTTTAAGTCTTCACTTTGTAAGGCCTAAAACACTTTTGATTCACTAAAACCTCGCTTATCATATATGTGAATCTTTGAGGAACCCTTATATTTATAATACCCATTTTTTGAGTGATACTTGTGGAGAAGCTGCCTCCACTATTGTTCGTGGAGTTCTCGTGGGAGCTATTGCTGAGGACAACGAACCAAGACATGAGGGTAATTGTCTGTTAAAATGTTTATATTTCTCTATGTATATATAATTTGATGTCTATATACGATAGTGAAATAAAAAGGTCTTGCCCCTTTCGGAGATTTTTTTATAAATTGCTTTTGTGATTGTTGGATTGCGTGCTAGATAGATTTATCGCTTTCAATCACTTAGTTGCATGTTTAGGGCTTAATTAAAACTGGTTACAAAATTGGAGTTTAATTAAATAAGTTGAACCGTTGAACCAAAGCGCACTCTCAAATTGGTATCAGGTCCATTTACACAATTCTATCATGTAATTTTTTGGTAAAATTTTTCTGGATATCAATTTTCTGAAAAAAAAATTGATTTTTGAAGAAGCTAAGTGTGACACCCCGACTAATTAAATACCGGGTAGCTACTCCTTTATTAAATTAATTCAAAATGCCAAGTTGGTTCAGTTAATAGCATCACTGTCGAAAGCATTTAATGATTACTAACCACCTAGTATTTAAAAAGTAAGTTGTCGAATTTTAAATTAAATCTGATTAATATGAAATAAAAGAATTATGAAAGGATAACATAACCATTCACCATAAAGAAGAAATAGAATAACCAACAAATAATAATAAGTCTGGAGGAAATAATCCTCACAACAATCCCAATAGTGAAATGAATAGACAAGTCTGCATCCTGGATTAATTACAAACCGAAGTCTGAATAACTGAAATATAAAATCTCTAAAAGAAATGGGCGACATGCCCTACAAATGATAAAACTGAATATGGAGTCAAGACTGGAAAATGAGGCGTCTAATATCAAGGCCCTGTAACTTCCACAACAGCTACAGCTCGTCACCTGTGGAAATCCTATGCATGGTGTCCTTGTGGCGGGGCACCTAAAAGGTTTTTATAAAAAAATAGATTTGAAAGCAAACGGGTCAGAGCCCGAAAGTGGAGAGTATTTTAAAAACAGCAAGTGCTTTAATAACATTAAAACAATGAATGCAAAATACATGTTAGGACGTGCCCTCACATGAAATACTCACCTCTCTACTAGTTGTGCACTCCTAACGTGTCATACCCATCTAAGTGACATTCAAATCTAACTAAACCGTCATCAGTTCTACCCCTTTTCCACTCGATTCACAATATGAATTCCCAATGTTATCACTTGAATAGATAGCTTTACTTAAACTCGGATTCTCAAATATTAGCATTTCCATTTACTAGAGGTTATCCCCTTATTTATCTTCTCAAGGAGTTACTATAAATTATTCTCATAATTAAACATAACAATTCTGTTCATTTAACCGTATATCATTCACATCATAAATATACAATACGAGCACCCCGAGGCTAAGCTGCGGTGCACACATACTCTGCTATCCATCCCGGTACATCACGTACATAAGGATTACAAATTCCGAATCTCTCAGGAATTGTTAGAATAAGCACAACACACGAAAATGGAGGCGAACATAATTCAACATATCCATGGGTCACGTACATACCTACGCTCCATAGTCAGCTGACTTATTAACTCACAAATAAGTCATTCTAGTATTATGTTCTCTAGGCACCAATCTAAATCCGGGCACACAAGGATTAGATGGCCCTAAGCGAACGTAAACCTCCCGTGATAGCAAGTATGGTAGGTATGTCACACACATAAAATCATATACATATACTAAGCATGCACACATCTTAGTACTCATCGTATTTTATTAGTGGTATACTTCTCATTCTTATACCAATACACGTGTCCACGGTTTATATATACACATCATCCATTATCCTCACGTCGTAATTAGTTATACGCGTCCTAACCCATAATTACCATTTGGTTCAAATCACTATTCTATATTTTACTCCCCAATATATCCCGAATATCCCAACTATATCAATTAGTCATTAAGGTAAGGTTATCTCTACCATTAACCAAGGTTACGGGACACTAGAAATCAAACCAGGCCAAAAAGGCCAAACTGTCAACTCGTTAGAAGTCTCGTTCGAACGAGGTCGTTCGAACGAGAGTTCGTTCGAAGTGGGCATCTAACGAGATCTCGTTCAAACGAAAGGCATCGAACGAACATCCCACTCATTAGAAAGCAAACTGTCAACTCGTTAGAATCTCGTTCGAACGAGCTCGTTCGAACGACCTGGGCAGGTCTTCTAACGAGGTGACAGTTCGAGCCCAGAAATTTCCTAGTACGTTTTTCCCAATTCTCTTCACCTCAAATCTCATCTAAACATCATTCCAACAATAGTTTAAGGTTTCTAATCATTTCTAAACATACTTAGGTCGTATTTTAACATATTTATAGGGTCAATTCATCCTAAACAACACCCAACTAACAAATCTCCCAATTTTCCCCAAATCTCATGGACATGAACCCTAGAAAATATAAAGTCATCAATAGGCATAATCAAATCCGTTTTTGTGATATAAAAGATGTATATCTATCAGAATAATTTCCCAAACATGATTCTACATGCAATCTCCTTATCAAAATATGAATTTCTAATTCCAATTCAATGGGTTTTTATCAATCTCCCAAATCAATGAAATTTTCATAAATGTCTAAACATGGAAGAAACATTCATTGTAAATAACGTAATTAAACCACTTGCCTTATGTTCCAGATTTGTTGTTGGTTGAAGATGGTCGAATTCCTCTCTCTCTCTCTCTGCAGAATTCTCCTCTCTCTCTCTCTCTCTACAAGCTCTTCTCACAAGATGACAATAGAGGTGGGGGTTGGTTTATGGCAAGTTAGAAATAGTTTCTTAACTTCTCCCGTAGCCCACTACTTAGATTGGGGTTGGAAATGGGTTAGTGGGTTTAATGATAAGTTGTAATTAAAGTCTGATTTTCGTGGGTTTTAATTACCAAATTTTCGAAATTACCAAACTACCCTTTTGGGTTGCCAGTTTGGCCTAAAAATGCCCCGGGACCCAAACTAAACCCCTGGCTAGTGTTTTCTGACTATTTCGACCCTTCCAGACACGTTGGCGCACTCAAAATGACCATACGGTTGATAAAAATAAAATTTACTTTTTAATTTAAATAATTATATTCCTGATGCGACTGTCACGCGCGTCCCAACAAAATTTTCCCAAATTGCCGTATTTCAATCTCGCGACAATTTCAATAGTTTCAATATTCATATAACATCATATGTATACACATTATAATTAAATACCAACTCACATCTCGTTAGTATTTTATCCGGATTAATTCTCAATTAATTCACATATAATTAAATTAATCCCATAAATAAATATCAAATAAAGTACGGGGTATTACACTAAGTTAAATAGATAACTTATATAATCGAATGCCAGTTTTTTATGGTACAAACTATACTTATTGGAAAGCCCACTTGAAATCAACTTTAAAGGCTATTGATGAACGTGTCTGGTTAATTTGGGAAATAGGGTGGACTCCTCCCACTGTCACCATAGATAATGTGACCAATCCTAAACCCGTGTCTAACTGGACTGAGGATGAATTTAAATGGAGCACTTTTAATTCACGTGTCCTTAGTGCAATTTTTGGAGTCGTCTCTCTCGAAGAGTTCCAACGTATAATGACCTGAACCACATTAAAATGTTGTTAAGGCATCTAAATAGAAAATTTAACTACTCAGTTTGAAACTATAACCATGCTTGAATCTGAAAGTTTTGATGAATTTTATCCACGTATGCAAGATATTTTTAATACTAACTTTATTCTTGGTGAAAAATTTCTTGACATAAGAGTAGTTAAGTAGACATTAAGATCATTGTCTGCCCATTTTATCCCAAAAGTCACTTTGTTAAATTCTCTAGGAATGTAGGATTCTCTTAGGTTAGAAGAGCTTGTAGGAGACCTTCAGACTTATGAAATCGGCAGGTTTTCTAAAACGCTAAAAATGAAAAAGAAAGTTGTCGCACTTAAGGCCCAGTCTAGAAAGAGTGAGGAGTCGTCTAGGAAGAGAGAGGGGTTATAAAAAGGGAGAGAGGAAGTGACGTCAGATTCTGAGTACGACTTTGATTTAGATGATTTAGCCCTTTTGCGAAAAATTTAAAGAAATTTCTCAAACTAAAAAGTAGTTGCAATTTTAAAATAAAAAGAGTTTTGAGAAAAATAACAATGGGAAGAAATTTGAAAAAGATAAAAAGGACGCCCCAAAGAGAGAGGAAGAGAGGTGTTACGAGTGTGATGGGAGAGGTCACAAAGCATATGAGTGCCCAACCAGGTTAAAGTGTCAAGACAAGGGCAAAGGCGCCTTAAATGCCACCCTTAGTGATGAGAGCGAGGTCGAGTCGGTGGATTCAGGATAAAAATCATCGCATGAATGTAACTTCACCGCATTCATGGTTAGTAATGCGAGTACGTCTAATACCCCTCACGCGATAAGGTAGCTACTTCACAAGGACACCTAGACAGTGAAAACGATGTGAGTGAGGGTAAGGATGCTGCAAGTGAGCCTACGCCGATTCCTTTAAAATGAGAAAGCAAAACAAAGGGTTAACAACTCGGATCATGGCGCTAGAGAAGGATTTAGGAGAGACAAGAGAGAGATAGAGATAGAGATAGAGATAGAGATAGATAGATAGATAGATAGATAGATAGATAGATAGATAGATAGATAGATAGATAGATAGATAGATAGATAGATAGATAGATAGATAGATAGAGAGAGAGAGAGAGAGAGAGAGAGAGAGTCCTCCATTAGCATGTGTTTGAGAGAGAGATAAAGAGAGAGAAAAAGAGTAATTTTGAGAAAGATAAAGGGGACTTAACCAAACAAGTGGCTAGTCTTACAAGTGAGCTCCTTACATATATGGAGACTTGGAAGAAACTTGAAGCCCAACTCACTCATGATCTTGAGAGATCCCAGGAGGTCAAGGTAAAAGATTGAGGACAAATCTGGAAAGATGGGATAAATGTTCCTCGTCCCTGCATTAGGGTTTTGTCAGAGGCAGGGAATAAGTTATGACAGTGCTTTCACCTCACATGTCGCACCGGAACCGGTTCCTGAATTCATTATGAATCCTTGTGGCTCTCAACCAAAACCCCAAAACAAAGTTCGACCAAGAAAAGTGAACCAAGGTCGGCCTAAGACTGTTTATTTCTGCACTTATTACAAGAGAAAAGGCCAACTTAGGGAGTTTTTCTATAGTTTGGGTAGAACTCGACGTACACATACTCCATTGCACCACTTTAGCGACTTTGCTAGACTTAAAGAGCAGGTTAAGTGTCTTGTCTCCACTTCTCACAGTTTGATGGAAGTGTTACAACAAATGTCTTTGTCGTCAGTGGATAATTATAACATCCTGACTAGACGCAACAAAGAAAAGGTTAAATAAAAGGTCACCACCACTTGGGTGCCTAACCATGAAGAGAAAGACCTTGTTGTCCATGTAGCTCTTAAGGCTCATAATACCTCCCGGTGGTATTTTGACAATGGTTGCTCCAGGCATATGACGGTAACGTCTCATTTTTTACTAGCCTTGAAGTTCGCAAGAACGATAAAGCCACTTTTGGATATGGGAGTAAATCTAGCATTATAGGATGAGGTACAGTAGACATACCCAGTTTTTCTAAGCTAGATAATGTTTTGTACGCCAAAGGTTTGAAACCAAATCTTATCAGCATTAGCCAGCGGTGCAACGCAGATTTAACTGTAAAGTTTGACCGGAACGAGTGTAACATTTATGATCAAGCAGGTAAACTTCTACTGCAAGGGGTGGGGACGTAAGATAACTATTATGCGATTGTACCTGTTATATGTAAAAATTACTTTCCTACATGGACCAATGATAAATATACACTTGTCATCCTATGTGGCTGACTAGCCACCTTAATTGGCTTTGTAGAGACTTAGTCGGCTGGACGACCAACTAACTCCAGAATGCCAACCATCAGGAATACCGAAGGTTACTCGAATGGGATGCCAACTAGCACTGAATTGCAAGAGTTTCATTTATTGTGTACGCATGTAAATGCCTAGCAATATAAAGGCGTTCCATATAGGGTTTTACACCACTATAAATAGGAGATACTCCCTCAGCTAGAGGGACAACTCAAATCACTCATATGTACACCATACCGAGCTGTTGTATACCCTATGAAATAATAATAACAGTGGACGTAGGCTATTTTACAGCTGAACCACTTTAAAAATCTCTTCTCATATGTGTGTGATTGGATTGCCTTACTCTATTTTATCTATGATTATAAATCTGGATTAAGTCCATTTTTAAACATCAACAAATTGGTGCCATCTGTAGGAACGACTATTTTTTAGTGTTCTCTATCTCATACACTTCATTCTTTAGTTTAAAGAATGAATATTTCCCCTAAAAGAAGCTTGGCAAATGCAGGCAATAATCAAGAAATATTCGCTCCCCCTGGTGAGACAGATCTTTAGAGGATCCTATTCAATTTGGCTAATGGACAAGAGGCTATGCAAGAGTCAGTCAAATAGTTGTCCCGTATGATGCAAGACAAGTCTTCCAATTCCAGGAGAGATATGCGACCTCCACCGATAAAAAATGAAAGGATTTACCATTCTCGTTCTTCTCATGATCGGTCATACCCTCCTGGCGTAACATCTTCAGTCCGATTAACGGATTACGTCATCGATCATTTTCTAAAGAAAGGCCAAGTGTATTAGAGAGGCTAAGTAGGGAGTATGCTTTTGATCGTCTAGGTCCCCGAGTAACTAGAGGTCATCCCTAAAAGTAGGTGCGTCATCGTGAGCGTAGAGAAGGTTATGTGAGATCAAGAGCTAGTATGTGGGGCTTTGTGCATGCCGAGAAGACCTCTAAGGAGGAGAGTTCAACACATAGGCACAACAAAGTCGCTAAATCTACCTCAACCAAATCCAAGCCAAAGGAATAGCCTTGGAAGGGATCCATGCAGTGGTTGGAAGATTGGCTAGGTGAAATGGACAAAACTAAGAATCCATTGCAAAGGAGTTTTGTTAAAGGCTCACCTTTTATTCAGGGTATTGTGAATTACCCTACACCACCCAAGTTCAAGCCACCAGTAGTTACTCCCAAGTATGATGGGAAAACTAATCCAGTCCTGCACAGAGAGCAATTTCAAGCTGCTGTCGATATTTATTTCATACCTGATAAGATGAGGTGTAGAGATTTATCCAATTCTATCACAGAGCCATCCCAAATCTTGTATAATAATCTCCCAAGCGGTCAAATCTCTATTTTTCATCAGTTAGCTGAATTATTCATAGAAAACTTTTGTTTTGGGGCTAAGCCAATCAAGAGTGTCACTCATCTCTTAACCATGCGATAAAAGTCGGGGGAAATCACCAGAGAATATATTACACATTTTAATAATGAAAAACTAGAGGTGGTGGAATATGAGGAGAAGATAGCCATTGCAGAACTTATGAGCGGGTTGCTCGTTAAAGATCTCTATTATGCTTTGGAGAAGAATCCACCCAAAACCATGACAGAATTAATGGCTAAAGTTGGAAAGATAATGCATGTTGTAGACACCCCATTATGTTACCCCCTAACTCTCCTTAGGTCCCTAGTACCTCCCTTCATCACTACAAACCCAGGTCATGTCCCGAGTACTGACCTAGAAGCCATCGGGCACTCCCAGGCTCCGTTTGACCGAAAAGTCAAACTCTTCAGCTCGATTGAGGCTGAATGAATCTTCAAAGGGCACTGAAATCCCTTTCCAACGGTCCATCGCGTGCACAATTCTGACTTACCATGCGGACGAACGATCTATTTGCCTGCAAAATTTGATCTAGAGGCCACCGGGAGCTACCGAGATCTGTTTGACATAAGTTAGCTCTTCAGCTCAATCGAGGCTGAATGAATCTTTGAAGGGCACTGAAATCCCTTTCTAACGGTCCATTTCGTGCGCAATTCTGACTTACCATGCGGATGAACGATTCGTTTGACTCCAAGAGGTCACCGAATGCTTCCAGGGACCGATTGACCAAAGTCAACTCCCCAAACCGGGTCAAACTCTTTGGAATGTCTAAGTACATCTCCTAACCTTTCTAACGGTCTACCCCGTGTACGATTCGGACTTACCATGCGGACAAACGATCCGTTTGCGTCCGAACGATTCCCCGTCCAATGGATCGACAAACGATTTCGAGCCATATTTGACCTAAAGTCAACTCCCAAACCCGGGAGAGGTCCAAAGAACTTTCAAAGGTATCTGAATTACCTTTCCAACGGTCTAACCCGTACACAATTCTGACCAACGGTTTGCCCTTGACAGCCAATTTTCTGAAAAGGCCTGAAACACACTGCCAAATGCCAGGTTCGAGACCCTGCCTATTGGCAGGTGCCGATAGGCAGGACCAGGTCCATGCCGATCGGCAGTGACCTGGGCCTATAAAAGGAGGCCTTCACCTCATTTGCAAAGGGAGCCCAGATCTGATAAAAATTGCTCTCAGCGAATCCCAAAAACCTCTCTCGAAGACAGAGCGATTTCAACATCCAAATCCCTTTCTAACTTCTATTTTTCATCATCCTTTTCATCAAACTTGGTGAATTATCCACTCTCCATCATCATCCAAGTGCAAGGTCTACTCTCCAACATTCAAGATCAAGCTCAAGATCTTCAAGAAGATCCAACTTTCTCTTAAATTCTCTTAAATTCGCAATTACTTATTTTATTACTTAGCATTCTTATTATCTCATCTCACACATCCTAATATACTTTTTATTTAGTATTATTGCACATCTCTTATTTTCATATAAATAAAAAACCCAAAAAATAAGAAAAAGATGGTTTGCTCATAAATTCCAAATAGGGATTCTCATACTTTTCTCACACTTTTCTCACCACTAAAACACTTTTTCTACACACAGACACTCACAAATAAGAGATCCCCATTTGAATTTATGGGATAAACCCTACCCCTCGTTTTGTATGCGAACTACGTGGACTTTGATGTCTTTATAGGCTACGTAGACGTCTCGGGGTAAAACCCGAGACTCGAGTCCTATTCTCACTTTCTCCCCCATTTTTCATCTTCTCTAAATCCAAATTTCTTATATTCTATATACTTGTTCTTAGTGACGTATTACGCCATACGCATTATCGTCCCATTATAACGATCAACGTAAGGGTAATCGCGTAAATCTTATTTTTTAATATTATTTTTACACCTTCCTATGGATGACTCGCTTTATCTCTTCCATGGTACAAGTCGAGGATTCCTATCTCCACTATATATATACACATGCCAACATATCACGGGGAAAATAAAGGAAAATAGCAAATATCCATGAGAGACCGAAAGGGCGGAATGGGTGCATAACACCTTCCAATTTTGTAACTTATCCTCCGAAACCTTCTCGAATCATTTTGGTTTCGTATGCACCGGTATGTCTTTGGATGCCATCCTTTGGGATGGCTTCCCATTTTTCTTTTGTCTGTTTTGAGTAAAATAGACTGGCGACTCTAAATCTCTCTACATTTTTACACCGCATCTCAAGCGACGTCGGCCGAAGCGCTCCCAAAAGGGATGCACGGGACTCGAGGATCCTTCCTTCACATGCCCGCTCGCAGGCGAGGATCGGGGATGGACACGAATGCCGAGGAGGCTATGGCAGCAAAGGAAGCTCATAAGACCAAGGGTCAAGATAAGAAAAACATTTTAATTCATTCAAAAAGGATAAAAAAGATAAAAGGCCGAATCAGATCAAGAAGTAAGATGAATACACTCCGCCCAATAAGGGTGTTCACCATATCCTGGAGGAAATTAAAGGGAACAGAGAGTTGAATTGTCCTGGAAAGTTGAATACGCCCCTAATAAGAGAGATAAGTCCAAGTACTATGACTTTCATAGGGACCATGGGAACAACACCAACAGTCGCATTACATTAAAGAATGAGACTAAAGTCTTATTCGATGGGGAAAATTGAGTATGTTTATTGATTGGAATGGCAATCGAGATGATCGAAGAAGGTCTGAATCTCCAGCCTGAGCAAGGGAAGACAACGAAAGAGAAAGAAATAAAGATTTTGAAGAAAATCCAGACGTGTCGAATAAGCCTGAGGAACCAAAGGTGAAAGTAGGTATGATATCCTTTGGATTCCACTTCATCACAGGAGGAGATATTGGAGGAAGAGACACGATTGCAGAAAGGAAAGCTTACTTAAAAGAAGCCAAAGCCTACCCAACTGTTAGATAAATTGATACGTCCAAATCCAATGATAGTCGACCAATAAAAGTTAATAAAGACAGGCTAGTGATTGGATTCTCTAAAAATGATCTAAGTGGATACTTTATCCTCGTGATGATCCATTAGTTATCACTTTTATAGTTAATCATGGTAGAGTTGCACGGGTACTGGTTGATAATGGAAGTTCAGTTGATGTAATGTTCTATAATTGTTTCCAAAGCTTAGGGATGAAGGACAGTAAGCTAGGATCATATCAGAGACCTCTCATTGGATTTGCACGAGAGAAAGTATACCCATTGGGAACGATCAAGCTGGAAGTTTTGACGATGAGCTAGAGAGACATAATTTATTTCATTGTGTTAGATAAAAATGTCCCCTAAGCCTACAATATCATCCTCGAAAGAGTGGGAATAAAGCAATTAGAAGTTGTGCCATCTACAGTGCATTAATGCAGGGAATTTCCAAACAAATTATGGAGTCAGAATAGTAAAT
Organism: Sambucus nigra; assembly: GCA_949130495.1. Lineage (NCBI taxonomy): Eukaryota > Viridiplantae > Streptophyta > Magnoliopsida > Dipsacales > Adoxaceae > Sambucus > Sambucus nigra. The sequence goes on along the minus strand of OX422221.1, from coordinate 110,021,738 downwards.
GGTAACCAGAAAGAAGCCAGGGAATGTTGTTATACTTCGGTCGACCAACAGTAAATCCAAATGAAAGGCAAACCACCTTCCATATCGACACTCTGGATCCTCAGGAAAAAGAGAAGCTGGTAAAGGGGCAAGTTATGGAAAAAACATAAATTATTGTGTTGGACGACGAGAGGACAAAAAGAACTACCCAGATTGGTTCAAGATGGTCTCCTTCTCTCAAACGGGAATTAATTACCTTCCTCAATAAAAGGAAAAATGTGTTCACTTGGAGCCATGAAGATATGCCAGGTATTGATCCAAACTTCGTTTGCCATGAGCTTAATATCTATCCAGATTCTAAGCCGATCAAACAAAAACAAAGAATTTTCATCCCTGAGAAGAATATGGCAATACAAGAGGAAGTGGAGAAATTACATCGAGCACGATTCATTGAAGATGTAAAGTACCCTACATGGTTAGCTAATATGGTTATGGATAAGAAAAAGAATGATAAATGGCGCATATGTGTAGACTTCACAGACCTTAGTAAGGCATATCCAGAATATCATTTTCCTTTACCAAGGATTGATCAATTGGTTGATACTACAACAAGTCATGAGTTACTCAGTTTCATGGATGCTTATTCTGATTATAATCAGATTAAGATGAAACTTGAAGACGAGGAAAATACTTCCTTTATTAATAGTTGAGGAACTTATTGTTACAATGTCATGACCTTTAGGTTAAAGAACGCTGGAGCAACCTATCAGAGATTAGTGAACAAGGCTTTTGAAGACCAAATTGGCAAAAATATGAAAATGTATATAGATGATATGCTCACAAAGAGCATATTTGTTGTTGATCGCATTACGAACTTGGCTCAAACCTTTGATCAACTGGAGAAACATCAGATGAAGCTCAACCCAACCAAATGTATTTTTGGAGTACAAAAAGGAATGTTCCTCGATTACATCATCAATCAAAGGGGAATAGAGGCAAACCCTGCTAAAATTAAAGCCTTGCTGGAAATGCAGTTACCGACCAGCAAAAAAGAGGTTCAAAAGCTCACATGAAGAGTAGCTGTAGTAAACCGTTTTGTCTCCCGAGCAACTGATAAATGCCTTTCATTCTTTAAGTTGCTTAAAAAGAACTTTGAATGGAATGACGAATACGAAAATGCTTTTCCGGAGTTAAAGAATCACTTGGGTTCTCCCCCACTCCTCTTTCGACCATTTTTGGGAGAAAAAATGTATCTATACTTGGTTGTTTCAGGGCCAGCTGTTAGTTTAATACTGATCTGAATAGCTGAAGGAGTTCAAAGGTGAGTATATTACACTAGCAAGGCATTCTGAGGATATGAAATTAGATATCCAATCTTGGAGAAGTTAGTTCTAGCTCTCATTGAAGCTTTTAGGAGGATGAGGCCATACTTTTAGGCCCACCATTATCATCCACACGAATTTGCCTTTGCGATAAACATTGCATAAACCTGAGAAGTCTGGAATGTTAATGTCTTGGGTAATTGAATTGGGAGAGTATGAAATTATTTATGAACCCAGAGTTGTAATAAAAGACTAGACGGTGGCAGACTTCATTACTGTATTCACATATATAGAGGAACAACATAATCCAAGTTTGGCCTGCCGAGTAGACTTCTTCAGAAGAGAGCTTAGCTCAAAAGAAAACAAAGATTGTGATCGATTAACCAGGCTCGTCGGCTATTTAATAAAGAATTCAATAGAGCAAGAAGATGTTCAAACATGGAGTACTAGTAGATGAATAATTCTCCGATGTTACTCCAATCTGATAGTTATTTGTAGATGGGTCCTCATGTGTTACTGGAAGTGGAGAAAGTCTCATCATCAACACTCCAGATAACTTAGATATGGAATACGCTTTGAGATTCCAATTCAAGGCTTCTAATAATGAGGTCGAATATGAGGCATTGATTATAGGATTGGAACTGGCTTCATCATTGGGCGCCAACCAAGGCTTGGTATATGGTGATTCTCAGCTGATTGTCAATCAAATCTGGCAGATTTATGGCGTCAAAGGGAAACGATGATGAGATATCATATAAAAGCTATGAAAGTTATTTCTTTGTTCACTTCAGTCCAGATGGTGGGAATTCCTAGAATAAAAAATGCCTGAGAAGACGTTCTTGCTCGGCTTGCTTCAGTAACTCCAGTGGAACTCAGGCAAATAATCCCACTGGAAATTATTACCCATAGAAGCATTGATGGAATGGATGTCAGTATAATATCTGTGGAATTAGGTCCCTCATGGATGGATCCAATCAGAGAGTACATTGAAAGAGGAATACTGTCATTCGACCAAAAAGAGGCAAAAACGATGAGGTATAAAGCAACATGTTACGTGCTAGAAAAAGGTGTTTTATATAGGCGCCCTACTGCATTGTGTTCAGCTAATCAAAGTAAATGATCTGATCAAAGAGGTGCATGAAGGTTCATGTGGAACTCAAACGGCTAGGAGGCCTCTACGACAACGAATAATAATTCAAGGTTACTACTGTCCGACAATGAAAGCAAATTGTGTTTCCTTTACCAAGAAGTGTGATAAGTATAAAAAAAATTACCACTATCTATAGAAGACCAGGATCAAGCCTAACACTTATCACTTCTCTATAGCCTTTCACTATCTGGGGAATTGACTTAGTCGGGCCACTGCAAACCACTAAGGGAAGGTTTAAATATCTGGTAATAGCAGTTTATTACTACACCAAATGGGTGGAGGCCGAGCCTTTGATTGATATGCCTTATCAGAGGTTTTCCATTTTATATGTAAGCATATCATTTGCAGGTATGGCATGCCTTATTCCTTCATCATCGACCACGGCACTCAATTTAATAATAAAGAATTTGAATAATACTGCACTAGGTCTGGCATCCAGAAACTTAATTCAGCACCTGAGCCCCCCCAGTGCAATGGATTGACAAAAATCACGAGTAAAACCTTGATATATAGGTTAAAGAAAAGGTTAAATGAGGCTAAAGGCAACTGGATTAATGAACATCACAGTGTCCTTTGGGCATATATGACTACTCTCAGAACAGCAACGAGGGAACCCCCTACATGCTAGCTTTTGGCACTGAGGCAGTGGTACCGGTCGAAATAGGTATGCCGACTCATAGGGTATTGAACTTTGATTCACTCAAGAGTGACCTCATGGGGCGACTAGATATAGGCATAATAGAAGAGTTCCACAAAGATGCTGCTATTCGGATGATTGCTTATCAACAAAGGACTACACGATTTTATAACCGAAGGGTCAATTTGACCAACCTAAAGTAGGGAGATCTGGTGCTTAAGAAATTAATCCAAAAGAGCAACAAGCTGGAGCCTAACTGGCATGGTCCTTACCGCATCTCGACGGTCATCCGACCAGGAAATTATCGTTTAGAAACTTTGGAAGAAGAATAATTCAAGAACCCTTGGAATACAAACCATCTGTAGAAGTATTATCAGTAATTTAGTTTTCAAAAAGTCTATTTGTAATGTAATAAGTTCTTCCAATTAATGAAATGTAATACCCCGTACTTTTGGCTATATTTATTTTTGGGATTAATTAATTAAATGCGTATTAATTGGAAATTAATCCGGGTTAAAAATACTAACGAGATGCGAGTTGGTATTTGATTATGTGCATATATGATGTTATATGAATATTGAATTATGAAATTTGTCGTGAGATTTATATACGGTAATTTGGGAATTTTGTTGAGACGCGTGTGACCGCCGCGTCATGGTGTATTATTTTAATTATAAAAGTGATTTTTATTTCTATTATCCGTATGGTCATTTTGAGTGCGCCAACGCGTCCGGAAGGGTCGAGATAGTCAGAAAACACTAGCCGGGGGTGTAGTTTGGGTCCCGGGGTATTTTTAGGCCATACCGGCAACTTAAAGGGTATTTTGGTAATTTTGTATTTTGAGGAATTAAAAGTGACGAAAATTGGGAGTTTTAATCTGATGTGGATTTAACCCACTAAACCCACTAACCAACCCATATTAACCCATTAAGCTACGGAGGTTATCATTTAGGTTTCCAACTTTCCCAAAGAAAAACCCTAGCCACCATAGCCACCTTTGGAGAATATAGCTTGGAGAGGGAGAGAAAGAGAAGGAATTCTGCAAAAATCTTTACAGAAATCAACACCAAATTCAGAGACAATCAAGGCAAGTGACTTTATTCCATTTAATTTCAGAGAATGTTCTTTCCATGTTAGATAATTCAAATTTTGTGTTTGTTCTTGGTGAAATATGAAAACCCATGTAGTTTGGAACTTAGAACTTGAAAATCTTGAGGAGAATTGCATGTAGAATGATAGGTAGATGATTATTCTCATGATATTTGTGATTGGAAGAAATTAAACGGATTTATATTGGGATAATTCATGATTTAAAATGTTAGGGTTTGTGTTCTTGAAAAGAATTGGGGAAAAGTATAGAATCTTGTGATTTAATGATGTTTGGGATGCATTAATGCCTTAAAAGATGTTAGTATATGACCTTAGCATGTTTTAGGATGATTAGAGAACTTAAAACATTGTTGGAACAAACTTTGGAGAAGATTTGAGGAGTAAGAATGGTGAAAAACGAAATTTAGAGAAATCTGGGACGAAACTGGTAGGTCGTTAGAAGCCCCTGCCCAGGTCGTTCGAACGAACTCGTTCGAACGAGCTTCTAACGAATTGACCAGTCGCTTCTAACGAAAGGGAACCTCGTTCGATAACTTCGTTCGAACGAGATCTCGTTAGAAGGTACAGTTCGTTCGAACGAACTGGACCTCGTTCGAACAGTCTCGTTCGAACGAGACTTCTAACGAGCCGACAGTGGAATCTCGTTCGAACAGCCTCGTTCGAACGAGACTTCTAACGAGTTGACAGTTTGAGCCTTTTTGGACTGTTTTGATTTTTGGAGTCCCGTAAACTTGTTCGAGGATATAGATAACATTCCGATGATGATGTAATGATAGAATTGGGACTTTTGGGTATTTATGAGAAGGAAATTATATACGAGAGTTAAATTAAATGGACGGTTTGGGTTGAGACGTGAGTGTCTACTACGACGTGAGAATAAATTATGGCGCGTATGATTATAAACCGGAATAGTATAAATGGTGATAATTATAAGTTGGTACGAGAATGCGATATGTACTACGATTAAATTACGAGATTACTAAGACGTGTGTTTACTTAGTATTGGTATATAAATTGTGTGTATGACATACCTACCATACTTGCTATTACGGGAGGTTTGCGTTCGCTTAGGGCCCTCTAATCCTTGTGTTGCCCGGATTTAGACTGGTTACCTTGATGAACATAGGTCATAGAAAGACTTATTGGGATATTAATAAGTCCGCTGATCGTGGGAGCGTAGGTATGTGCGTGACCCATGTGATGTGACTGTGTTCGCCTCCATTATTTGTGATGTTGTTATCTGTGAACTATTCCTGAGAGATTCGGAATATGTAATCCTTATGTACGTGATGTATCGGGATGGATAGCAGAGTATGTGTGCACCACAGCTTAGTTCTCGGGGTGCTTGTATTGTATATTTATGTTGTGATTAATATACACTTAATTAATGGAAACCTTCATGTTAATGTTGTATAAATAATTACGGTATTGTTTCGAGAAACATAACGGGTTAGCTGATAGTGAAATATATTGCATATTGAGCATCTGAGTTTACGTTAAATCCCTATTTAATTACGAGCGTTATAATGTTAATAGAACCGAGTAATAAGGGTAGGACCTATGGCAATCTAGCTAGATATTATGTCACTTAGCTAGCGGTTTGGGTCGTTATAGATGGGTACTTACGTTAGGAGTGCACAGTTAGACGAGAGGTGAGAATATCATGTGAGTGCACGTCCTAACATGTACTTTGCATTTAATGTTTTAAATGTTTTTAAAGCACTTGCAGGTTTTTAAAATATAACTCCACATTCGGGCTCTGACCCGTTTGCTTTCAAATCTACTTTTCTTGTAAAACCATTTTTAGGTGCCCAGCCACAAGGACACCATGCATAGGATACTCATTCTGGTGACGAGCTGTAGCTGTTTGTGGAAGCTACAGGGATTTGCTTGTAGACGCTTCTATCACTTGGATTCCAGATTCATTATCTATCAGTTGTAGGGCATGTTGCCCATTTCTATTAGAGTTACATTTCCATTACAGTTTTCAGACTTTGGCATGTATTGATTTAGTATTCAGTTTACTTATCAGTTGTGGGATTTGTAGTAAGGAGTTTTCCTCCAGACTTTATTTACGTTATGTGATGGTCATTCTATTTACTTCATTATGTTGAATGGTATTATTATTCTTCATTACACTTGTTGCATGTTAATCAGACTTTAAATAAAATTTGGCACTTACTTTTTAAATACTAGGTGGTTAGTAATAATAAAAATGTTTTCGACAGTGATGCTATTAACTGAGCCAACTTGGCATTTTGAATTAATTTAATAAAGGAGTAGCTACCCGGTATTTAATTAGTCGGGGTGTCACAGGTGGTATCAGAGCCAGGTTCTAGTGTCCTTTAGGATCTGACGGCTTATTATGTTTCCGCTAAGTTTCTTTGATATAGAGCCCTATATTTTAGGACTGTTGTACTCTTTTTGTGTATGCTTCGTTCTTCAGCTATTTTAAGTTTATAAACAGCGAACTTATAAACTTTGTTCTTATTTCAGATGCCTCCACGACGTGCACGACGAGTTCCCAGGGATGCAACGCCCGAACCCCAGCCCGCTCCAGTTCAGGGCATGATGAACGCCGCTGAGGTTGCAGCTATAGTAGCCCAAGCGGTAAAGCCGCAATTGCCGTTGTTCAGCAGGCACCACCGCAAGCGCCGGTTGCCGCGCCAGTTCAGGCAAATGCATTCCCGTCTGCTTGGGAGCGTGTACGTGATGCTTTTCAGAAAGCGCATCCGCCAGAGTTTGCAGGTAGCTCAGATGTAGTAGTCTCGAGCCAATGGAAGAAGGATATGCAGAGGCACTTAAGGATGTATGAGTGCACGGACGTCCAGAAGCAGGTTCTAACTACTTTCAAGCTAGTTGGATCTGCACTGCAGTGGTGGGGGTCTATTACCACCGTGGAGGAGAGGGATACTCTCACTATTCAGGACTTCTGGGTGCGGTTTGACCGCAAGTACTTTCCGTCGGCTGTTCACACGGAAATGAGGAGGAAACTTATGAATCTGAGGCAAGAGGGTAAGACCGTGACCGAGTATGAGGCCGAGTTCACAAATCTATTGAATATCGTTCCAGATGAGATACCAACAGAGAAGAAGAAGATTGAGAAGTTCACGGACGGGTTGACATGGAGGATCCGTCAGCATCTGTTAGGGAACCTTTCGTTGGCCACGTATAAATGATTCAAACGTGAATAAATATTAAAAATTTGAGCAAGTTATTTAGTCTCTAAGCTGATTAACTGTTCATTATATACCTAGCTGACAACAAGATTAAACATCAACCACAAGCTTAAATAGAGGAAACTCTCAATAAAAAATAACTTCATTGATAAAAAATGCATTACAGTCGTAAAAGCATTTCAATAGAAGGAGAAATACAAAAATATTATACTGGATGTTTTCCTTGTTCCTTATCCATCCCAATTGGAGGATCATCAAGGGTACATGTCAAATTTATTGTGTTGAAATCTCTCAACATCTGCCTATTGTTGTTGCTCAGACTATTAAGCAAGTGAGGACAACGAATTATCTCACACTCGCCATTGAGGCCATAATCACCTAAATATTTATTTATCAGGCATTAAGGAAGGGCATTAGAAGGAATCCATCTTGTGTCCAATTTGAAGGGGGGTTGTCACAATCCAATAAACCTGGGTTATTCTAATGCCACAACTCACTATTTTCATCATACTTCAGTAATGTGAACAAGTTATTCGACCCCCATTAATAGCCTTCATGATTGCTTTGAGCAAGATGATCATCCAAGTGAGCTAAAGCCTCATTATAGCCATCCATCCAAACTTCCCTTGGGTGCTTATGGAAGTGAAATGTCATCCTGTCAACTTGATCTTGGATCTTCTTGAGGATAATGCCTTTGGAATTTAGCAGGGTTGTTTGGTCGTCCAGAGTCTTCTTCATTCTCTCCTCTTCAATGGTGGGTCAAACAACTGTACTTTGCCTGACGGATTGTCTAGGTTCAGATTTTGTCTTCTGTAAAGCTTTTAACTCCTCTAACAACCTGGCATTTTTAGTCTCTAAAAAGAAAACACCTTTATCTGGACCAGTAGTGGTTGATCTTTTCAGGCTATCAAGTTCATTCCCCAGAAAACTATTTTCCTTCTCCAACAGTGCGATAATTAATCGGGCACTCTCCATATTTATTTCAAAGATAATTCTCTCTTGCGCAGAGCAGAAGTAATGTCTTTCAATTTCTGGTCAAAGCCACATTTTTCACTTAATGCCTTATATTTGGCTTCGTAATCAGAATGGAGGAATGCCTTGGAAACTTTATGATCCTCTTGCATTCTATCAATCATCTCGTAGTAATCAACAATATTTGCTATATATACCTCCTATCGTGAGTTCAGTCAAGCGATACGATGCGGGGGGAAACATTTTATATACGTCGAAGGTACGAGGCCAGCAGAAGGTGAGAATCATATCGCTTAGATTAACTATTCCCCGCAAGACTGACACCCATGACGAAGTGATCCCCGAGTACGGGATAAAATGTTGGTCAGTATTGCCATGCTCAGGTGATGTAGTGTGCAAAAATGCACGAGTCTTGATTAGTATCCTGTGGAAATTTTTTCTATGCTAATATATAAATATCATAAGATAAGAGGGATAATTATGGAAAGTAAAGCTAGCAAGTATATACATAGAGCATGGATACTATACAAAGAATAGTGATAGAGGGTGACCATGTGAATATACAAGTGAGGAATATGTGTAAGGTGAGAGAGTGACATGAGAAGGGTGCGAGTGAAACAACATAGGAATATACACAAGTGAAGGAAACGTAACACCCCTCACACTTTGGCGTCGGTCTTCGCCAGACTATATCGGGCGTCACTAAATAAGTTATCATTCTCAGCATGTGACAGAAATATGAGACATTAAAAAAAATCACAAGATAAAATTTATATTTATCCAATAAATATAACCATTCATCCAAATTAAAATCCATCACCATGTTATCTCCAAAATAGATTCAACTCCAAATAAATATAAACCCAAATGAAATAATCTAACTATAAGTATCTGATGGAAACCATAAACAACTAGGGAACCGATTCGCCCACCAAAACCATAAATAAAAGTCTCATAATAACTAAAATGGAAAAGAAAGTAAATCTAAACTAGCAAAATAGATAAATAAATCTCTAGCTTCACTCCCGAAAATATCTCAAATCACTCATGTGCAGCAACTCCAGCATTATACCTGAAATATTAGTCGGTCCAATGGCTCAGAGCCCACCGCATGAATACTAGCTCCTCCCAATTAGTTTTCGTGAAACCAGACAATATCATTTTACACGATAAACATAAGAATATAGTATTTTAAATTAAACGGAATATATATTAACAATGCGAGTAAAATAACTACCACGATCTACCCATTACTAAGCCACCCCAATTGTTTAAGTCCATTATTCCATTTCATCATCTAATTTATTAAAGCTTTCAATTTCATTTCCACAATTAAATTAAATTAAATTAAATTAATTCTACTTGATTTTAATTATGCGACACCAGTATAGCCACTTCACTCCTTTACGAGTCCTACACATATTGTTGGTACGCCCAAATCTATAAACCACACAGAGTCCCCTCACTATAGCTAGTTCATCCAATTTCGTTAGCTCTGCACATTTTCGTGATGTTCCACGCATGATATGTCACTATATTCAGTTCGCTCGTATTCTACCAGCCCTGGACACATTAGTGACGCCACACACACACGTCGTTATAGCCAATCGACCCGTATAAGTCCCATATATGGCATACCTAGCAAGCAACCTAAAATAAGGTTAGAGCACTAACTGCCCCAACAATCCCGTCATCCCCGCGGTATCAATTGTTAATATCATTTAACTAATCATATATGGCATATTTTTAACTTATCACAACAATTCTATAAATAAATCGCAAGATCACTAGTTATCCAGATTATGTCATTTAATTATAACATTAATCAAACAATTTATTTTCTCATTAATTTATAGAATATCTATTCACATGCATGTTTTGGGAGAAATACAATAATAAATCTCTACCCTAAAAGATGCACCTATTTAACGTTGTTTTACATGACGAAATCAATTTATAACATTCCTACAATTTACTCTACAAGCGAGCGTTATAAATTCGAACAGAGTCACAACCTCTATCCCAAACATGCAAGGGCTTTGAATCATAATTTATATTAAAGATTTGAATAAAAATAATTCCAGATTTAGTTTCACTTTTCCTAATTAGTTTTTCTAATTTATTTTACGAAAATAATAATTATTAGTATTTAGGCAACATTTAAAACGCATAATACCAAAGGGGAACAACAAAAGTATTCATGCCTGTAAAAATTCATTTGAAAAATCTGATTGGATGGTTGTGACCCTCTCGAAAAAAGAATGAAAACACCTTCTTGAACGATCTTGAGAAAAAAAAACGGTTTAAACCTTCGAAACTTGGGTTGATTATTGTTTTTAAATGGTGTTAGATTTTTTATGTGAGAGAAGATGGAAATATAGGAGGCTAATGTTGTTAGGGTTAATATGAAAATGTTTGAAAAATTCTAACCCCGAATTTAATTTATAATAGAAGATTAGAGAGTTTAAACAAACTCAGACTCTAAAAAAATACTCCAACCCATCGACACTGTGAGAGTGCGCTTTGGTTCAACGGCTCAACTTATTTAATTAAACTCCAAATTTATAACCAGTTTTAATTAAACCCTAAACATGCAACTAAGTCACGGAAAGCGATAAATCTATTTGGCATGCAATCCAACAATCACAAAAGCAATTTCAGGAAAAATCCCCAAAAGGGGCAAAACCTTTTTATTTCACTATCGTATGTAAACTTAGACTTATATATACATAGATATATATAGACGTTTTGACAGATGAATACCCGCATGCCTCGATTCATTGTCTTCAACAAGAGCTCCCATGAGAACTCCAAGAACAGTATTTGAGATAGCTTCTCTACAAGTATCACTCCAAAAAATTCAAGGTAGTGGCATGTCATTGGAACGACTTCTCGGGGTCGTTTGATGATGGATCGAATGACCTAAGAAACGACCATATGAAAACTAAAATAGTACGGGTTCGTTTGAACCATATTCGATCAAGGGCATCAAACGACCCTTCGAACGATATGTGCGTGTCATTTGAAATTGTTGGCAAAAATTAATTTTATTTAAATGCCAGCCTTGTTTTGGATAAAATAAAATCAGTTTATAATTAAAATAAAAATCTCCCTAATATAAATGTGAATATTAATAACTCCAAATAAAATAATACCATTAACGTAGTGGAGTAGTGGAGACCGGTTGAAGTTGAATGACACACGTTGAAGATGATGGGTGCATGATGATGAGCACATTGCCAATGATTCGGATAGTGGATGCCATGGATGATAATGTGTAGATGTGCCAATGTAGCGGGATACGACATATCATATGTGATTCTGGATAACTCTGACAATTCCTAGATTCTAGCAGACAATCACAGGATTATGTCCTTACAAATATCCCCCGCCGGTACATATATAAAAATATCCGAATTATGCAATCAAAAAAATTCCTAAGACATACAATCTACTATCCCCAAAAAATCCCAAATGGAAATATCAAAATACATGTCCGGAAATCTTCAAAATCTTTAAAACTTCAAATTTCCAAAGTTTCTTTGTCATCATTAGGGTGTGCTAAATATATGGTCTTCAAATTGTACCTACACACATGAGACAAGAAACAAATACCCGTGATGTGCAAAAGTTTGAAACAAAATGATAAGCATAAATGATAAATTAATTGAGCATAAACAAACTTATCGACTCCCCCATAATTTAGTTCTCCCTTTTTTTGTGATGTCCCAGATAGACAAGGAAAGAAAACATAAACAATAAATATGGAGTGTGTCACAAATAAATAAACATCTCCTTTTGAATTTTTAAAAAATCTTCTCAGAAAAATATACAGCAATAAATCACACCATGAATTCACACTATGATAATCAAGTCGATGATAGAGTAAGTGTAGGGGTGTGAACAAATTCAATAGGAAAATCAAATCAAACATTTATAATCATATGTGGACGATGAATTTTGGATACTCCTAATTAATGAACTCAAAATCGTCCTTATGTGTAAAAAAGTGAATTTATATGAAATTGACTTGACCTAATCGACATATCAAAGTCTAAATGATTTTCACACCAATAACGTCTAAAACTATGTAATTCTTTTTCGAGGCTCTGTCAGGACGTGCAAACCCATTAATTTTCAGCCAAACTCCCTCATAAATAATAATTCTTTTTATTATTCTAGTGAGGTGCTAAATTCTCTTTTTAAGAGATTTCCTATTAGCTCCATTTTGACATTTTTTTCTTTATATTGCCTTAATTTTTTCTTGGGCTCTTTTTAAACGGTGGATTTCACGACGAGGTCACTTGCCTCTCGCAGCCCTTTCCCGTGTACACTCATATTTTTTCAATATTAAAAAATCCTCACGGACAACCGTTCTTATATGCACTACTTTCATTATTTCGTTTTATCGCATTTGGTTCGTTTTAAATACATGATTGAGATAAAAATACTTTGACCAACATATGATAGACAAGTACAATAATAAAATAAATGCGTGCATGTGTGCATTAAAGGAGACAATTAGTCAAACAACTAGAAAGTAATCACTAATTACATCTCAATGACTCCAAAAATTCCAAAGCACATGAATGACATGAAGTTGTGTCTCAAAACACTACCAAATAGTCACGTGGATAATGGAATGATGTGGTGACTTGGCCATCCTAAATGTCCATCAATAAAAGGTGTAAACAAACTATAAAAATTTGTTTTGTATTTTTCAAAAATTTATAAAACAAAATCTTTTTGTCTTTTTCATTTTTCTTAAAAATCGAAAATATTTTTGTATTTTCTCTTTTCTTAAAAAAACCAAAAATCTTTTTTTATTTTTCCAATTTTTCAAAAAACAAAAATCTTTTTGGATTTTTCTAAATATAGAAAAAGAAAATATAATATAAGAACAGTACAAATGACACGGTCTAGCAATAGGAACCAAAATATGCATGTGAAAAACCATCATATACTATATAAAGTAACCAACCCTTAGTCAACTGTGCAGATACCTAAAGACTTCCTAAAACTCTCGAATCTAGGGGCATCTAAAGGTTTCATGAAGATATCAGCTAGTTGGCGGTCGATGGTCACAAAGCTCAAGGATACGACCTTCTCCTCTACTAGGTCTCGGATAAAATGCTCACATACCCTAATGTGTTTAGTATACGAATATTAGATTGGATTGCGGGATATGTGTATCGCACTCGTGTTATAAAAAAAATGTGATATCCCATAATCCTCTAGCATCTGCTTCATCTACAAGATTTGCATGCAACAACTTCCGACGGCATTGTAGTCAGCCTCCGTCGTGGATAAAGAGATGGAGTTCTGTTTCCTGCTCAACCAATAGACAAGAGTAATACCAAAATAGAAACACCCACCCGAAGTGTTCCAATATCCATTTGCATCCCCCGCCCAATCGACATCCGAATAGGCAGATAAATGGTCATCAATATCAAAGAAATACCAAATGCCGTATGAGAGAGTCCTATTAACGTATTTGATAATATGTTTAAGAGAATGTAAGTGTGAGTCTTTCAAGGACGCTTTATATCGCGCATAGACTCCAACATTAAAGGCTATATCGGGATGCCTGACAATCAAGTAGAGAAGACTACCTATCATACTCCGATATAAGGTTGCTCTATGTCCTTATTCGAAGTGTCCTTGCTAAGCTCCGTCGAGGTACTTATGGAGTGCATGAATGCTTAGCGGAGTCTAACCCAAACTTCTTCACGAAGTATCTTACATACTTGGATTGGGAGAAGATGAACATCCATTCCTCCAGATAAAGAACCTGAAGACCAAGGAAAAATATAACCTCACCAACCATGCTCATCTCAAACTCACTCTTCATCTCCTCCTTAAAGTCATGAGCATGACGGGAGCATGTGGATACAAAAACTGTCCTCCACATAGACCTGGGGAACCAAATTAGCACCTTATCCTCTCCTAACAAGCAATGTCTTATCTACTCCCCCTCTCTTAAAGCCACAACCTAAGAGATAGGAAGTAAGCCTCTTATACCAAGCACAGGGCACTTACTTCAAACCATATAGGGCTTTCCCCAGATAATAGACATGTCCAGGGTGCTTAGGGTCTTCAAACCCTTTTGGTTGTTCCACGTAAACCTCCTCCTGTAGAATGCCATTCAGAAAGGCACTTTTGACATCCATATGATATAACTTGAAGTGAAGATGACATGCTATGGCGAGTAGTAGGCGGGCGAACTCAAACCTCGCAATAGGAGCAAATGTCTCCTTAAAGTCTACACCCTTAATATATGTGTAGCCCTGAGCGACCAACCTAGTATTCTTACATACAATAGTACCATTCTCATCCATCTTATTCTTGAAGATTCACTTAGTACCAATCACATTCTTCTCACAAGGTCGAGCGATGAGTTCCCAAACATCATTGTCTCTAAACTGAAGCAACTCTTCCTGCATAGTGAATATCCAGTGTTCATCTTTGAGTGCTTCTTTGATATTCTTGGGCTCGACTTTGGATGTGTAGTACATAAAGCTAATAACATTCTCTAGCTGAGCGCAAGTCTTGACCCCTAAGGTGGGATCTCCTAAAATAGCAAAAGAGTCATGACTCTTACGAACCCTGACAGGTGTGTCCCCTAAGTTGGGAGTAGGTTCCACCCGAGGTGTTTGGGATACAATGGGATCGTCACCAAGGGGTGCATCATCCTCACACAAATAGTCAATATCAACAAATGCTGGGGGCTCATCATCTTTAATAGTGACGTTTATTGATTCCATAACCTTAGAACTGTTCAGGTTAAAAACCCGATAAGTATACTCGTCCGATGAATATCCTAACAAATTTTCCTCATCGCTCTGGGAGTCAAACTTTTCGAATTGCTCTCTATCCCTTAGGATGTAGCATTTACTCCCAAAGACACGAAAATGTGAAAGGTTGGGCTTTTTCCCTGTCCACAATTCATATGGCGTCTGAAGTATGTGTGGACAAATATATACCCTATTCACTGTATGGCATGCGGTAGACACCGCCTCTGCCCAAAACCTCTTAGAAACTTTACGACCTAGAAGCATAGATCTAGCCATCTCCTAAATTATACGGTTCTTCCTCTCAACAATCCTATTTTGCTGAGGAGTTTTCATAACCAAAAATTCATGTTTAATTTCGAGGCTATCACAATAATGATCCACCTTTGCTTCTTTAAATTATGTGTCTTTATCACTATACATTATGTTGATAGTGACACCGTATTAATTTTGCAGGACACAAAACTTAGTCATAAGAAATTCAACAACATTGGATTTCTCTCTCAGGTAACCAACTATTAAACAACGAGGGAAATCATCTACCATCACAAGGATATTCCTTTTACCACCCAAACTCTCAGTACAAGTAGGACCCATAAGATCCATGTGAATTAACTCAACCACACGTGAAGTGGTAATGGAATTCAACTTTCGATGGGGATTACTGACTTGTTTTATTACTGGCAAGGACCACAAACTGCGAAAGTTGACCCTCCAAGTGACGACAAACCACACACTAGGTCTTTCATATCTAAAATCTCCAAACCTCTAAAATTAACGTGACCTAGACGTTGATGCCACAAATTCATAGAAGAGATCATGGCATTGTTGCACACAAATGAGGACTTGGGCACTATTGATGTATAAAAATGGACTTAATCCAGATTTATAATTACAGATAAAATAGAGTAAGTTAATCCAATCACATACACAAAAGAACATATTTTTAAAGTGGTTCAATTTGTAAAATAGCTTGCGTCCACTATTAGTATTGTTTCGTAGGGTTTGCAATAGCTCAGTATGGTGTACATATGAGTGATTTGTGTTTTCCCTCCAGCTGAGGGAGTATCTCCTATTTATAGTCATGTAAAACCCTAAACGGAATGCCTTTATATTGCCAAACATTTACATATGTACATAATAAATGAAACTCTTAGAATTCAGTGCTAGTTGGCATCCCATCCGAGTAACCTTCGGTATTCTTGATGATTGACATTCTGGAGTTGGTCGGCCGGCTAGTTGACTAAGTATCTCTGAAGCCGATCAAGATGGCTAGTCGACCATGTAGGATGACAAGTATATATTTATCATTTGTCCATGTAAGAGAGTAATTTTTAAATACAACAAAAGCCCCAAATGCTCCATGCTTAATGATTAATTGAAAGTATGGGGTATTTAGTTCCGGAAATCGCTCGGCGCACTATTTTAGGTATTGGTCGGTAGTCGACTTCCCACACTTGTAAAAAAATTTGTAGGTACTATTTGATAATGGTATTTTCGTAAATAATTCAAACTTTTTTGAACCGTCAGAGGGTAAAATAGTCTTTTGAAGCTTCGGGAGGCATGCAGCCATCGGTAGTCCAACTATTCGTTCGGTTAATCATTTTGTTCCTATTTTTTAGGCAACCTATAAATAAGTACCATTTTTCCCTCCTTTCTTTTCACCTCAAACCTTCTACACTTCAGAGTTTTGCTTCGTCTACGAGCTTTCTTTGTACGATTGTTTGTTGCCATTATTTTTCTTCACTTCTTGTAGTTATCTTAGATCCCCTATAAGCCTTCTTTCCCTCTTTCTCTATTTTATCAACTTTTTTCTCTTTTTCGATCATGGTTCTCATTGTAGACGAGGGTTCATTAGATGAGTTTAGAGAAAAAAGGAAAATTCCATCTTGGGTAGATTTATAGATAGCCCAGGGTCCCATAGATATGTATTCTCTTCTTAAGGGTTACTGTATCCCCACATTATTCATAGCTGAGTGTGGCATCATCTTTCCACCAAAATCTTTTTTTTTTATATTTTCAATACTTTGATATGATTCCTGTTATTCCCGCTCGAGTGGCACCCAACACTTGGAGAGTTATAAACAGTGTCCATAGATTAAACGAGATTTACCAGACCCATATTGGGAGTCAAGAGTTGATATTTTTCTATAAATGGGGTACGGTTGGAGAGAACACTTATTATTTGAAGACTAAGTAAGCAAATAGGGCCTTAGTAATGAATTTACCAGATTGTAATAAGGATTATTGGGATTATGGTATAGTTGTTGAGAACTGGCAACATGATCCTCTTCCATAAGTAATGTCATACATTGGGCCCAGTTGTCCTTCAAATAGGGCATAACATAGTTTACAATTCTTTTACTTGTTCTTCTTTTATTATGTGTTGGTGTTCCTTTTTTATGCAGAGGAAAGTAAGAAGAGGTGCCCCAAATAAGGGGAAATTAATATTGAAGAGCATAAGTTTCTGTGGGAACAGAATCAGAGGGCTGGAGAGGAACATCCCCAAGCTATTTCCTTGCTGTTGGAATACAAGATATCCATCACCTCTTTTGTTACTTGACCAACATTTGTGCTACCCCAAGTTGCTATCAACTTAAAAGAGAATCATGTACCTACCTCTTAAGTTACTGAGTCTACTGGTGCTGAGTTCACCCAAGGATGAACTTTTTTATCATTTGAATATGTTGACAATTTTTAGATACCACTTTCTCCTTCAACATACATGACTCGGAGGAAGATGCCCACTTTTATGGATGGACCACTATCTCCCCCCCCCCCCCCCCTCCCCCCCCCCCAAGAAAAATAATGATGCTGGTAAGAAGCCAGTTGAGAAGAAGTCCTAGGCCAGTGGCAAGAAGCACATTGGTGTTGAAGAGACTCAAACTATAGAGTCTCAATTCAAGAGACTGAAGAGAGGTTCTCATGGTCCTCAAAGACAGGCCTAAAAAACTCCAGTCGAATAACAAGCGTTTGCAGCAAAGAAAACCTTGGCCGACCAATAAGAGTTAGTGAAAAAAATCCAATCTGAACTTGATATTAGGTCAGCTTCTGTTGTTATTAACCCTAGATTGGCCAGGGGTTTGATCAAGTCGGAACACTTCCTACTTATCGGGCTGCATTAGCCCCCATGCCCAGGTCCAGGCTAACTGAGAGGGCTTGCCATAACTTGGCACTGGTAAGTATCTTATTTTCTTTTTTTCCTTAATGTTGATGACTTTTTCTCACATCGGGTATTTTTCTCTTCTTGCAGTTTTTGGTTGACTTTAACTAAATGATGGAGAAGGACGACCAACTGAGGTCCTCTCCCAGTGAAGTGGAAGAGGCTTTTGAGGGCCTAAAACATTCTCTAACTGCTTCCCGTCAATCTTTGGAATCAAAGCAAAAATTCTGGGAAGATGAGCTGAAGAAAGCCAATGACAAGGCGATTGCTGCTGAAGGAAAAATAAGTGATGCTGATGCAAAATTCAAAGAAACTAAGAAAAAATTGAAGGATGTTGAAGGCAGGGCCAAGGCTGCCGAAGACAAGCTTTCAGAAGCCATGTCTCGAGCGTAAGTTGCTAAGGATAAAGTGGTTGTCCTTAATATTGAAGTCACTTCCTTGAAGTCTAAGGGGAAAATTTCCTTTGATAAGGGCTGGGAGAAATATCTTTTTGCTGCCTCCACCCAAATTGAATATGCCAAGAAGTTATCCTTTAAGGAAGGTTGGTCGAAAGCCCTAAAGGTGGTCAGCATAGAGGAAAACTCTGAGCTTTTCCAAAGGTATGATCTTGATACTTCTCCTAACCTGGATGAGGAGTTTGATGACGAGGAAGGATCTAGAGAGTCTTCTATGGTTCCTATTGAATCTTTAGTGGTTCCAGATACTAACGTCGACCAACCTGCTCCCAGCCAAGACTAGGCCAAGGACAGGGAGAAGGTTTAACTCCTTTTAGCGAGTTTCTTTTTTTTGCCTTTTATATGTATTTTTTATTTTTTTTAATTAATGATTTATTCACCTGTGTACTTCAAGAGTAATCAATGAAAGTGTAAGGACATTTTTGTCCATTAACAATTTATTATGTCGCACGCCGTTACACCGTTGAAGAAATTCAAGATTCATACATTCATCAACGGATCCGAATATCAAAAGAAGAAGAGGAATCAAGTCTGACAGACCGGACCGGTCCGCCTACAATAAAAGAACCGATCCGGCTAACCGGACCGGTCCGCCCTCAACCGGATCGATCCGTTTGATGCAGATCCAGTATACCCCGGACCGCAAGCGAACCAATGAAGCCTGGGATAAACTTCGCCAGATCTGCTCGAAATTTTTTAGGCTCAAAGTTTTCTTATTTAAGCTAACTTCGGGGAGTTATTTTCCAAGACTTTTCAAGACGATTTTCAGAGTCCTAAATACTCTAAGTCTTCACCTTTTTGAGTCCCAAGACTCTTTTTGATTCACACTAAAAATCCCAATTACTTTTGTGAATCTTTTGGAACCCTAGAACACAAGCTTTGCTATTGTTCAACCCTTGTGGAGAAGCCGTTTCTCTTCTTCATTGCAGCCCTCCTGGAAAGGGATATTTCCAGCCGCCGACTACAAAATCCGACACCTGAAGGTAATTCTGTGTCACTGTATTTTCATTGTAATCCGAAATTGTATGTTACAATATTATAATGAAAATAAAAGGTTTTGCCCCTTTGGGGGATTTTCCCTGAAATTGTTTGTTTTATCCTACATGCCATATTTTATTTGATAAATCATCTAGATGCATGTTTTAGGGTTTAACTAAAATTTGGGTTTAATTAAAATTGAATGTTATTTGAGAAGTCGCAATATTTCCGCTGTAGCTACTCTCTCAGAAAGAACAAATTTTTCACTCAATTGTTGTTGTCTCATAATGACTTTGATTTCTTGCTAATTTGTTATTTTCTTTATTGTCTATCTCTCTCAATTTGCACCATAAACTCATATATTTGTAACTTTCCAATTTGAGGCGAAGAAAAAGCCCATTATTTCTGCTGAGGCCGACTTACTTAGACGGCGTAAAAATCCCTTTGAAGCTGGCCATGTTCCTTTATCCAAGGAAGATTTATTAGGGTTTCTCGAGCCAGATGTGTCTGATCAAGTAAAAGAATCTTACATCCATCCCCACTGCCTCTTGGACAAAGTTAGCAGGGAACTCGTTCACGTATATTGAGTATATCGAATTTTCTCTCACACGTACCGCCCTTGTTATAAAATTTTAAATGATATAAAACTACCGCAAGTGCACGAGCTATTGAAATATAGTGGGTGTAAGCACGGGTCGAACCCACAGAGATTTGATCAACTTTGATTAAATATTGATTATCCAACTAGACAGATGAGTATATAAATGTGATTGAGTTTTTAAGATAAAATGAGAACAGATTAAATAAATGAATACAAATGATGATATCAGATATGGGAGAAAACTAGGGTGTCGGATCCATTTATCAATTATAATTGAAGTCATCCATTTTATTTAATCCTGTATTTTCCCAAAATTATGACTCATAATGCACTGACTCCGTCGCGTACATTTCGAAAAATTGAAAGAATACACGTTATCAAAATATTTTAATGTCTCTAAAAATAGACACCTTAAATCCCCATTCCCTCAAAAATATCAATTTTCATGTTTTAATGTGTATTTAAGCATGAGATATCAAAACAATTTAATGTAAGCATAACCCATAAAAAATTACAACTTCAAATTCTCAAAATATGATTAATCAAATAATTTCAGAGGTTTAAAACACATTCTCGTGTAGTTTTAAATGAATAACGAGTTTTTGTTATCAATGAATACACGTCGGGAATTGATATTGAATTAAATTAACATACGCAAATTAATAAAACATGATAAACTTCACCTAGTCCTAGAAATAAAATTACTCACACGTCATTATTGAAACAAAAATATTGCAAGATGAAATAATAATTTTCATTGATCAAATTGAACTTACAAAATATTGAGTCCAAGACTTCAGTTTCAATACACACGGTTCCTCCAAATTTGCACAGAAATTATCTCTCAAGTACTCAAAAATACACATAATGCATAATATTTTCGGGTGTTACAAAATTATTAGTACATTATTTTGTACCTGTACCATCTCCCAAAAATTCTATTCCAAGCACTCCTCTTCATTGAAATTTTTCGCCCCCATTTATAGCCTTCATACCTCTCTCTCTGACAAAATATGGTGATGAGATTTAATAAACTTGGGACATTCCAGCTCAGAACAAGGAACACGCGAGAGGACAATTTTACCAACAATCGTTGGTGGAAAGAATAAAGAACAAAAAGAGGAAAAGAAGACAACAAAATTGAAATAAGAAAATATATTTCAAAAGAGTGTAATGGCATTTGAGAGAACATAGCAAAGTGGATAAATTCTATCATACTGACAATAAGGTCTGCACAAGAAAAGAGGAAGAACAAAAGGGAAGAAAGTAATGAAACAAAAACTGAAAAGGGAAAAAGTCTTTTAAAAAGGATGCGACACATTCATTTTGAAGAGAAGTATGGAGAAAAGGATAAAATCTTGGTTTAATAAAAAAGAGGTGAGAGGGGCCTGCACAATTGGTTAACACATCATAATAACTACGGGGGAATGAGATTTAATAAATAAAAGAAGAAAATATAATAAAGAATTAAATATGAAATACAATTGGGCAAAAAGTGGGTACCATATTGAAGATTCTCGATAGAAATCAATTAAAAGGAAAGGGCATTGGTCAGTGGGGCCCGCGCTGGGTTAGCTCGCGAGTTGACTCACTGAGCAGGGACATGATTATTAGGAATTTTCGTCAAAAACCTTTATCAAGGGCAATGGTCTCCTTTGAGCGCCTCATCCCTTACCAACTCACCTAATCACATATTCATTATATATAATGCGCGCAAAAAGCTTTAACTGCTAATAATTCCACCTTTTCATTTTTTTGCACATTAACCCCTCAATGTTCATATCTTACTCATACGACCTCCAAATGTTGACCCGCAAAAACCGACGTGACCCTCGTTCCAAGGCTGACAATATCCCAATAATTCTTGGGTTACGAGGTTTGACTTTGAGTTTGACTCGGGTATTTAACTTTGACTTTCATTTAGTTTCGATCTTTGTATGACCATAACTTCTTCGTTTGAGGTCCGATTGGCACACCGTTTGAACCTAGGCATCCCTGGATTCACGACTTCAATTTTCGTGCTTAGTTGAGTTCAAATTGAGTCATCTGATTTTACTATTTTGTTCCTGAAGGTGCGTGAGTGACCACTTCATGCTCAATTTACGTCCAGACTTCACTGCTTGCAGTCAAAACCTGTCAACACTCACAACAAACCTTTCACAAGTGGATTGCGTTACAAACGCTGCGAGAGCATAAAATTTATGTGAAGTTCCCCGAATTCGATTTTGGGAAGAAAGAAGTGAAGTTTTTGGGGCATGTGGTATCAGTGAAGGGGTTAGCTATAGATCCAAATGTGTGATCAAAAATCAAAATTCGTAAACGTGTGATCAAAATAAGATAAATCTTGATTACCTCTACATAAATTTTAGAATTTTAAAGAAAGAAAGTCTTCAAGTAGAAAATAATATTTATCTCATGAGAGGAGATAGTATAATTATCTTGCTTTAATCTATGAATCCACAAGAATAATATAAGAAGAATTGTAGAAGAAGTCCCTCCAAAATTGCTCCTTAATTGTACCAATAATTGTATAAGTATTTCTCCAAAAGTCTTCTAGAAAATTGTAAGATTGTTGTAAATTAAAGAATAAAATTTTAGGAATGAAATAGTTTAATTTGAGTGAAAAATGGATTAAGTTTTTGGGTTAGGTTTTGTAGTGAAAAAGAAAATGCAGTAGGGATTTTGTACTGAGTATTGAGAGAAATGAAGAAGAATGAGGTGAAGCTCATTCTTAAGACGGGTGCATCAATTTGACTCTTATCATGGTTAACCCACTAATTATAAATATTTTAATGATTAATCCATTAATATTTTACAATGCTCAAATGGCTAACTCATTAAGAGTTATAAATGTCATAATGGTTAAACCACCAAAGATATGATATAAGACACTAATAATATTGCATGATGACTAACCTACCATTTTATTCTTTTTTATATATATATATATATATATACTTGAATAGTTTATTACTATTCACCTGCTTGAATAGTAATGTACTATTCTCATTTTTTTAATTTCAATTTCCAATTAAATAAATAATTACCCCCCCCCCCCCAAATTAAAGATTTAATTATTAATAAAATATAGCTAAATTATGGGGTATTACAATCTCCCCCTCTAACAAAAAGAATTTCGTCCTCGGAATTCCTAATTAACCACTCATTTACGTGAGTCAAAGTAACAACACCTCTTGTAAATGAGTTAAAATATTAATACCTCATATAAATGAGTCAAAACAGACGGGGATACTGTTGTGTCATTCAATCCTTGCGCTCCCAAGTGGACTCCTCCTTATTATGATGGTTCCACTATACCCGTACTAACGACATCTTCTTAGAACGCAATGTAATGGACCATTGCTGATATTAAAGGGATAAGTCGGTCGGTGTTCATGCATAGGATACACTTAGGAGATAATGCTAAAAATTCCCGTGAAGAACATCGTATACTTAACCCCACTTTGAGAGAAGTCGTCCGAGACGAGGTGCTCAAATTGCTGGATGTGGGTATTATTTATCCTATCTTCGATAGTCAATGGGTCATCCCCATTCAAGTGGTTCCAAAGAAATTTGGTGTGACGATGGTTAAAAATGATGATGATGAGTTAGTACCCACTAAAATTCAAATCGGTGGCGCATATGTATAGACTATAGGAAGTTGAACGCCGTCTCAAGGAAATATCACTTTCCTCTTCCTTTCATAGACCAAATGCTTGAGAGATTAGACAACCACCCCTATCACTATTTATTTGACGGTTATTCTGGCTATAATCAAATCCCAATCACTCCCGAGTATTAAGAGAAAACCACATTCACCAGTCGATTTGGTAGTTTTGCTTATCGACGCATGCCTTTCAGGTTGTGCAATGAAACTCGCCACTTTCTAGCGATGCATGCTGAGTATCTTTTTGAACAAGGTTGAAATATTTCTCGAAGTCTTTATGGATGATTTTTTCAGTATTTGGGTCTAGTTTGATGAGTGCCTTCACCACCTCACCCTCGTTCTGAAGGGGTATAAAGAAAAAAACCTTGTACTTAACTGGGAGAAATATCATTTCATGGTTAAATAGGTCATAGTGTTAGGTCATATCAATCTAAAAAAGGTATCGAGGTTGATAAGGCTAAAATTGATCTCATTTTAAATCTCCCGTCCCCAAAAACTGTGCGTGAAATTCGTTCATTCTTAGGACACACTGGTTTTTATCAGATATTCATTTAAGATTTTAGCAAAATCTATCGACCATTATGTAACCTTATTGCTAAGGATACACCATTTGAGTTCACCGATGATTGCCTTCAAGCCTTTGAGAGGCTAAAGAAGGAATTGACCTCAGCACCTATTATACGACCTCCCGACTGGAGTGAGCCCTTTGAAATAATGTGTGATGCTTCCGATTATGCCTTAGGTGCGGTTCTTGGTCAGCATAATGAGAAACTTCCCCACATTATATACTACGCCAGTAGTACTTTAATGATTCTCAATTGAACTATTCCACAACTGAAAAAGAGTTCATTGTTGTCGTCTTCGCGCTAGAAAAGTTTCGGTCTTACTTGATAGGATCCAATGTTATCATTTTCACTGATCACGCGTCCCTACGATACCTTTTATCTAAAAATGATTCTAAGGTCCTGCTCATTATATGGATCTTATTACTGTAAAAGTTTGACCTCGAAATCCGTGATAAGAGGGGATGTGAGAATGTTGTGGTGGATCACCTGTTTAAGTTAACCGTTGAATCATCTGATGACTTATTGCCACTTAATGAGTCCTTCACCAATGAGTAACTGTTGCTTGTCAACCAGCTTTCGTGGTTTACTGATATTGTGAACTATCATGTGACGGGTGAGACTCCCCTGCATTGGCATAAACAAGATCATTCCAAATTTCTTAAGGAAACCAAACACTTCCTTTGGGATGAACCATACCTCTTCAAGTATTGTCCCGATCAAATCATATAAAAGTGTGAACCCGATAACGAGATCCAAAGCATAATCTCTTTTTGCCATGACCGAGCTTGGGGAGGTCATTTTAATATCAAGAAAACCGCTGTAATAATTTTGCAGTGTGGATTCTATTGGCCCGCCATTTTTTGTGACTCGAATGACTATAGTAGAAGTTGTGACCGATGCGAAAGGTTAGGAAAAATCACTAGTAGGAATATGATTCGCTTAAATCCCAATTGATTGTTGAGGTTTTTTATTATTGGGGCATTGATTTTATGGGTCAATTCCTAAATTCCTACGGTAATCTTTACATCCTTTTGGCAGTTGATTATGTTTTTAAGTTCGTCGAAGCTATACCGAGTCGGATAAATGACCGCCATGTGGTAGTCAAATTTATTCGAGAACACATTTTTTCACTCTTCGGTACACCTCGAGCCATCATTTGCGGTCAAATAACCTATTTCTGCAATCGATCATTTGAGAGTCTTATGAAAAAGTATTGAATCACACCTAAAGTAGGATGCTCTTATCACCCGTAAATCAGTGGATAAGTAGAGATTTCCAATAGACAAATCAAGCTAATCATCGAGAAAACAGTGAATCCAAATCAAAAGGACTGGTCTTTACGGTTACTAGATGCACTGTGGGCTTATCGCACTGCGTACAAAATTCCACTTGGTATACACCATAATTAAATTATGGAAGACCATGTCGATCACAGGTATGTTGGTTAGACTCAGGTGTGGGTAGATAGTTGGGACCGAATTTCGTCCAAGAGACTACTGAAAAGATCAAGTTGTTCAAGGAGAGGATTAAAGTCGCTCAGGACTGGCAAAAGAGCTATGCCTATAAGAATAGGAAACCGATGGAATTCCAGGTGGGAGAATAGGTTTTACTGTGGGTTTCCCTTATGATAGGGGTGATGAGGTTCGAAAAATGAGGAAAATTGGATGCTCATTATATTGGGTCGTTCATGATTACAAAAACGGTAGGAAAGGTTGTGTATCGGTTAACACTTCCAGACCACCTAGATCGGTTTCATGTTTTTCTACTTTGTCCGTTTCTGCACCCTAAGGATGAATATCAAAATATTGATTTAGGTGAAATTGAGTTAGACTCAGATGTGCTATATACTAAGCAGTCGGTGAGTATTTTGGATCGACGAATCCAAAAGTTTTGTTCTAAGGAGATACCGTTAATACGTGTATAGTGGAACCATCCTAATAAGGAGGAGTCCACTTGGGATCGCGAGGATTTAATGACGCAACAGTATCCCCATCCGTTTTGACTCATTTATATGAGGTATTAATATTTTAACTCGTTTATACGAGGTGTTGTTACTTTGACTCATGTAAATAAGTGGTTAATTAGGAATTTCGAGGACAGAGCTCTTTTTGTTAGAGGGGGAGATTGTAATACCCCATAATTTCGTTTTATTTTATTAATAATTAAATCTTAAATTTGGAAGGTTTTTAATTACTTATTTAATTGAATATTGAAATTAAAAAAAATGAGAATAGTACATTACTATTCACGCAAGTGAATAGTAATATACTATTCAAGTAATATATATATATATATTATCATATTAATAATTAAATAAATGGTAGGTAAGTCATCATGCAATATTATTAGTGCCTTATGTCATATCTTGGGTGGTTTAATCATTATGACATTTATAACTCTTAATGGGTTAGCCATTTGACCATTTTAAAATATTAATGGATTAATCATTGAAATAATTATAATTAGTGGGTTACCCATTATAAGAGTTAAATTGATGTATCCCTCTTAAGAATGAGCTTCTCCTCATTCTTCTTCATTTCTATCAATACTTAGTACAAAATCCCTACTGCATTTTCAGTACAAAACCTAACCCAAAAACTTAATCCATTTTTCACTCAAATTACACCATTTCATTCCTAAAATTATAATCTTTAATTTAGCATCAATCTTCCAATTTTTTGGAAGACGTTTGGAGAAATACTTATATAGGTATTGGTACAATTGAGGAGCAATTTTGAAGGGACTTCTTCTATAATTCTTCTTATACTATTCTTGTGGATTCCTACATTAAGGCAAGATAACTCCACTCTCTCCACTCACGAGATAAATGGTATTTTCTACCTAAAGACTTTTTTTAAAAATTCTAAAATTTTAGTCAAGGTAATTAAGATTTATCTCATTTTGATCACACATTTATAAATTCTAATTTTTGGTGAATAAATTTAAGGAATCTAATTCATGAAATTATATACTCGATTAATTTAGTCTAACTTGGTATAGTTGAATTGGATTGTGAATTGTACAATCTTGGTATAATTTATATGTTAAATCTAACATTAAATGAATTATATGTGTTAAAAATCATTATAGTAGATTAAATTAATGTCTTATTCTGTCAAATTATATTTTTATACTTTTGGGAATTAGGGTTCTAATAAATATTAACTTCTCCATTTTTTTAAGTTTATGAATTATGAGGATGATATGAGATAGTCGAATTTTTTTAAAATAGTAATTATGCTAAAAAAATTATGAAACTCCCTAGTATTATGTAAAATATCATTTTCTAAAAGTTTCATGTTTTAACCAAATCCTAAAAAGGTCATTTAGGACCTGAAAATTGAGAAAAATCGGACTAGGTGTATTTGTCGAAGTGTAGTAATATTATAGATAAGTAATTTTTTTAACCCATGTAGAAGACGTAAATTGAGACATTTCACTTGTTATTGTGGAAAATCATATTCTGGACAACTTTTATGCTTTAAGTTTTCCCAAAATCCGAATATAAGAGGCCCAAAACAATAAATTATTATCCTGACAGCATAATACTTGTAATATTCTAAATGAATATTATCGATGTGAATGGACTGAAATTCTTTTTTTTTTTTTTGTGGAGAATATATACATCACCCCATCCTTTTTTAAAATAGTATACTATTTAAATGTTACTCTTATGATAATGACACTACGCATGGCCCATTTTTTTATATTGTTATTATGAATATGTTGGATGGATAAGGTTGGTTTGGTTCCGTATAGTGGGGCTTGGTGATCCCAACGGGAACTGGGGGGTAAACACGATTACGATGATTATTTTTTGGAGATGTTTGGGGTGGATAAGGTGAGGTTAGATTTGTGTTTATGATGAGAATTATTTATTTTATGAATTTCATTTTATTTCACATGCGTGAAGTCCTAGATATGCTCACGCGTCTTATTTACCAATGAAATATTTAAGTGAATTATATATCTATGACGCACGTTATGCATTTTGAGATCCCTCAACAATTGGAGGGCAAGCCCCAATTTATATATATGCTTTATAACATGGTTATTTGGAATACATCCCAGTTATGGATATTGTGGAAATTATATTTACAAGTTATCAGTATCCACATCCGTTCTAACTCATTTATATGATATATTAATATTTTAACTCATTTATACGAGGTGTTGTTACTTTAACTCACGTAAATGAGTGGTTAATTTGGAATTCCGATGACGGAATTCTTTTCGTTAGAGTGGGAGAGTGTAATACCCCATAATTTAGTTATATTTTATTAATAATTAAATCTTCTATTTCGAGTTTTTTTAATTATTTATTTAATTTGAAATTAAAAAAACGAGAATAGTACATTACTATTCACGTAGGTGAATAGTAATATACTATTCAAGTAAAAAAGTACATATATATATATAATTAATAATAATAATAATAATAATAATAATAATAATAATAATAATAATAATAATAATAATAATAATAATAATAAAATGGTAGGTTAGTCATCATGCAATATTATTTGTGCCTTATATCATATCTTTGGTGGTTCAACCATTATGACATTTATAACTCTTAATGGGTTAGCCATTTGAACATTTAAAATATTAATGGATTAATCATTAAAATAGTTATAATTAGCGAATTACCCATTATAAGAGTTAAATTGATGCATCCGTCTTAAGAATGAGCTTCACCTCATTCTTCTTCATTTTTCTCAATATTCAGTACAAATTCCCTACTGCATTTTCATTTTGAGTACAAAACCTAACCCAAAAACTTAATCCGTCTTTTACTCAAATTACACCATTTCATTCCAAATTATACTCTTTAATTTAGCAACAATCTTACATTTTTCTGGAATACTTTTAGAGAAATACTTCTACAGTTATTGGTACAATTAAGGAGCAATTTTGGAGGGACTTCTTCTACAATTCTTCTTATATTATTCTTGTGAATTCCTACATTAAGGCAAGATAATTCTACTCTTTCCTCTCATGAGATAAATAGTATTTTCTACCTAATGACTTTTTTTTTTAATTTCTAAAATTTATGTAGAGATAATTAAGATTTATCTTATTTTGATCACATATTTATAAATTCTGATTTTTGGTGAATAAATTTAAGGAATCTAATTAATGAATTTATATACCTTATTAATTTAGTCTAATTTGGTATAGTTGAATTGGATTGTGAATTGTACAATCTTGGTATGATTTATAACATTGACTGAATTATATGTGTTAAAAATTATGATAGTGGATTAAATTCATGTCTTATTATGTCAAAATTTATTTTTATACTTTTACGAATTAGGGTTCTAATAAATATTAACTTTTTCATTTTTTTTGTTTATGAATTGTGAGGAAGATCTGAGATAGTTGAATTTTTTAAAATAGTAACTATGCTCAGAAAATTATGAAACTTTATAGTCTTATGTAAAATATCATTTTCTAAAAGTTTTATGTTTTAACCAAATCCTAAAAAGGTTATTTAAGACCTGAAAATTGAGAAAAATCGGACTAGGTGTATTTATCGAAGTGTAGTAACGTTATAGAAAAGTAATTTTTTTTAAACCATGTAGAAGACGTAAATTGAGACGTTTCACGTGTTTTTGTAGAAAATCATATCCTGGATAACTTTTGTGTTTTAAGTTTTCCCAAAATTCAAATATAAGAGTTAAAAAATAACAAATAATTATTTTGACATCATAATACTTGTAATATTCTAAATGAATACAATCCTAATTTATGGGCATTGGAAAATATGCCTAAAGTGTATTTTTATGAGATGTGAATGGACTGGACTAAAATTCTTCCTTTAAATTTTTGTAGAGAATATATACATCGCCCCATTCCTTTTTAAAATAAAATACTATTTAAACGTTACTTTTATGTTAATGACCCTACGCATGTGGCCACTTTTCTTATATTGTTATTATGACTATGTTGGATGGATAAGGTTGGTTCCGTATCGTGGGGCTTCGTGACCTCAACGGGAACTGGGGGCTAGACACGATTACGATGATTTTTTTAGGTGTTTGGGGTGGATAAGGCGAGGTTGGATTTGTGTTTATGATCATAATTATTTATGTTATGAATTGCATTTTATTTCACATGCATGAGATCCTAGATATGCTCACGCGCCTTATTTATTAATGGAATATTTAAATGAATGATATATATATGACGCACATTATGTGTTTTGGGACCCCTCAACAAATTGAGGGCGAGCTCCAGTTTATATATATGCTTTATGACATGATTATTTGGAATATATATCAGTTATGGATATTGTGGAAATTATATTTACTAGTTGTCTCTTCTAATATGGAAATTAGGATGATTTTTTTATTATTGTTGAATGCACAATTTAAAGAAAATTACATTGGTAAGGGTGGGGTATAACAATTAATTTAATAACTGTAGAACTATTATTTATATTCATGATTGATAACCGAGCAACTTGTGCATTTGTATGTGTCCAAGATAGTTCGACTGCATGGGGTTCCATTATCGATCATTTCAGATCGTGGCCCTACATTTGTGGCACATTTTTGGAAGAGTTTCTAGGAGTTGATAGGGACTAAGTTGCACCTTAGCACGTCATACCATCTGCAGCCGGATGGACAAACCGAACTGGTCAACCAGGCGTTAGAAGATATGCTACAGGCATGTGTAATGGACTTCAAGGACAGTTGGGAGACCTATTTTGCCATTGGTGGAGTTTGCATATAACAATAGTTATCAGATGCCCACACTACACCAAATCTGCCGAATTGTCACGGTCATTGACCTTGACAAGTTGGACTTGTCAAGGTCAATGACCGTGACAATTCTGGGGGTGACAACTTTTGTTGTCACGGACGTGTCACAATCATTGACCGTGACAAGTTCATTAGACTTGTCACGATCATGTCACGGTCCTTGACCTTGATAAATTTTGTCACGCTTAAGGACCGTGGCAAACCCATGACATTTAATAAAAAATTATCACGGCAATGACCGTGACAATTCTGGGCAGAATTGAAAAAAAATCTGCTGGGCAGTATGGCCACTACCACTGCCCAGCAGTATATTTGTACCTGTTATAGCAAATTTGTACCTGTTATAGCAAAGTTGTACCTGTTCAAACATCATATATCTAAAAAAAAATAGATATAATGCAAATATACATTTAAAACAATATGCACCACGATATAATCCAAATATAATTGAAATGTAACAACTTAAAACAATTCAATTCAAATAATGTCACTACATGTCTGGGTAAGGTTAGCTTTGAGGAGGTGAGTAGGCCACACGATATACGAATTGACACACCCAGCAATATACATCGTGCCGCATTTTTCGCGCAACCACAAGGGGGAATTCTCCTTCCCGGGCAGCCCATGCGTGACGAGTACCTTGGACTCGATGTCTTGAAGCGAACGTCCATGAACTGGCATACCCTGGACGGTATTCGGGTCCCTCAAACCCCGCCCTATCCGCTGGCCACCAAATATGTCCAGTAAAAACACGCTCAACCAATCAAATGTTGACATTGGTCGGTCGAAGGGAGCCAAATATGGGAGTGGATCATCAAAGTCCACACGTGTCGGCGATGAAGCAGCGAGGTCGACATCCTCGTCATCCTTCACCTCCTCTTCCACCACCTTCTCCTTCCCTTTCCCCTTACTGTTTTCTCCCAATGAACGCTTCATAAATGAGAACATATCTTGGATCGTCGCCTCCAAATGGGACAACTTCGCGTCATGCGAGTCCACCGTTCGAGCCAACTCGGTGGCGCTCGTCTCCAATCCGATGATCTTAGATTTGGCCAACTGCGATCTCTCCCCCCTTGTCCTCCCCTTGCGATCACCGCCAAGCACCTGGTTGAGTGCATTTGTGGACAAAGATGCCTTGTCGGCATCAAACTGATGTGACTCATGCACTTTCTTAAGCTTTGCCTGAAACGACAAAAAGCATATGATTAGTAAAATAAGTAAATAAAAAAAATTATAACGTAATTAACAAAAAGTAAACTATCGGATTACTTACAATCGTGGTCGCGACGCTCGGGGACACCTCCTTATCCTTCCCTTTATTCGTCCGAATAGCCACATAAGTATCGAGCCTATGTGGCCTAACCCCAAGGCCACTCCCTGTCCCCTGAAATAAAATAAAACAAAATTAGTATCTGCCCCGCAAAGTAAAATAATGCAAAATAATATATTTTCGTAGTTATAGAAAAATTAAATCTTACCATCATTCTATGCTCTACCTCGGTGTAAGACGTCCGGTAGGAGTAGTGCACGTCCGTATTTTTTGCCCAATTAATCCTCCTCGATTGGCGAGATGCCAATTATTTCTCCCCGATCTCATTGTCAATGAACTTTTGTCATTGTGCCAATGAGATCGGCTCCTTCGGTGGGATGGATTCATGCATTCGGATAACGGACTCTCGAGTCTTCCCAAAGTACCGGGTCCGCATATTTTTCTTCCACGTCTTGTGTTTCTCCCTCAACTGCTCCAAGACGGAATCGCGTAGCTTTGGATCCAGGCTGAATTGTTCATGTCCAACAAATACAATGTTAGTTGCGAATAAATATAAATATAAATATAAATTGAAATTGAAATCGAAATCGAAATCGAAATCGAAATCGAAATCGAAATCGAAATTGAAATATAAATATAAATATAAATATAAATATAAATATAAATATAAATATAAATATAAATATAAATATAAATATAAATATAAATATAAATATAAATATAAATACATTACATGTAGTGCCACCCAAATAGCTAACTTGAGCTCATTTATCACCTCCCTCCAACTAGTGTACCCCGGGCCGATGATCGTCTTTACCAGCTCGAGGGATCTCGCTAATAGCCCCATTTTGTTCTCGATGGCCATCCCCAATTTGACATATTTGGGGAGCGTAGGGGTCGATGATCCCTCGTCGCCTCCGCTACCACCGAGCCCAGACGACATCATCATAGTCAGCATCATCATCCTCGCCTTAATACCCGAAGGAGACATTTTCTGTAAAAAAATGTTGTTATTAGTACAAATCAAAATGAATTAGAAGAAGACATGCAAATATGTACAATTACTACAAATTCAAATGAATTGTTACTGTTTAACACCTCAATTATGAATTCCAAAACAACAACATCTAGCTCATAATATGCACAATTACTAAAAATCCTAAATATCCCCATCCCCACCCCCACCCCTACTGCCCACACACACACACACACTACACAAGAGTGAAAATGATAAAGTGCAAATCAATTAAAAGCATGAAAAATGGATTGATAAAGTACAAATTGGAATATTTATTATAAATTGAAAAATTATTTCAAATTCGGGTTATCATAAAAAATGGATTGATATTCGGTAGGAGCAGCCAAGTCATCCACACTACTATTTAGACGCTTTAGCGCGTGTAGGACAATTGACCACGGCTCGTTATTGATATACTCCGAGTAAAACACTTAGTTGACCTTTTGAAATGCACAAACAAACGGCTCATCGCTCACGTGGTCGTTGCTCTTCAACTTGGACAAGTTAACCATGATCAAATTGGTGACAAGATCAACTTTACAAGCATTTTTATCCTCAACTCTTACCTAGTCACAGTAAAATACAACCTCTTTGAAGCTTATATAATCCAATTCAAATATATTTCGAATTACACCATAGTAAGTCATTTCAGCTTCAACGATGTTTTTATCTTTTGCGCTCGCTCGAAAGAAAGTAAGAGCCTTGTATGAAATTCCCGAGTTCTATACATTTGTACTTTCCTCGTACACTTTTGCTCTGAATACGTAACCGTCCAATCGATACTTTTTGTACTCTTGTGCCACGAACAAGGGTTCATTGGCTAGACGAGCAAGCCTTGATGTCGCATCACACGTCTTTAAGAGCTGAGAATATAGATAAATTAATTAGATGGGTTGTAAAGTTTGAGTGTAATGTAACGTTATATAATGACCATTTTCATTATAATTACCTCTTGTGACAACCATAGCCTAAATTCGCTATCTGATTGTACCATTATTTTCGTCTTTTATTGTTCTCACATGCTTCATATTTTCTGCATATTACAAAATTAATCATGTATAAAATAATCTAAAATATTCTAAAATAATATTAAACATTAAAATAATTTAAACTTACATTTTCCATTCTTCGACATCTTCATGTGTGCCAAATAGATAACGAGCTGCAACGTATCGCCTATTGTTGACGTAATCTTTAAAAACTTTCATCAATCTTTCAAACGGATACATCCACCGATATCTAACTGGACCATAAAGACCAACAAGTGAACACTTATGTCAACCAATTGCATGATCACATGCCAATCTTGGGACTTACACTTATGTAAATCATGAGTAGCATAATTCACAATCCTTTGCAAGTTAGACAAAAAATTAGATGGTCCCTTCAAATTATATATTGTGTCTAAAAGCACCTTCCTTTCCCCACTCGTCAAAGTAAACGCACCAGGGGGAATTACTGTCCTTCCCCTACTCTCTTCTTTCAACCATAGTTGTGGCTTAAGTTTCAACGATTTAAGGTATTTTCGTACATTTTCTCCATCCTTCGAATGACTCCCCC
This sequence comes from Sambucus nigra, assembly GCA_949130495.1. NCBI lineage: Eukaryota > Viridiplantae > Streptophyta > Magnoliopsida > Dipsacales > Adoxaceae > Sambucus > Sambucus nigra. The sequence goes on along the minus strand of OX422221.1, from coordinate 109,986,553 downwards.
CAAGGCAAGTGCCCACAATATGTTCAGCGAAGTTCTTCTCTGCATGCATCACATCCAATACATAGTGCACTGGGTTATTCTTCCAATAAGGCAAGTCAAATAAAATTGACCTCCTAGACCATGCCTTTCTTGTCTCAGTTTCATTCCCAGAGAACATTAGGATACGACTGCAGAACTTCCTCCAAAAGTAACAACTTTAAGTCACTAAGAATATTATTATACATAAATTATGCAGTCCCAAACTGTCCAAACGGGACAATTCGAGAGATCTCATTACAGGGATAATGACTCTTGAAATGGTCTAAGGGCTATTGAATGCGTACGCATAAGAACTAGAAGGCTAGTATCTATGCGCACTATATGTAATTTCAAGTATGTTTCATTTAATTATCATACTACATATATATTGTTCGTTATACAAAGTAATTTTCAAAAAAAGTTGAAAAATCCCACCCCCATATGGACAATAATCCAGTGGTCATGCCACTTTTAAAATTAACCAACCCAACATCGATCCACTATAATCCAACCGCAATGGCAACAACAAATGTGTATCTCGTACTCCTTCTAATTCATCTACTCAATTAATTCTTTTCATCAATTAAACTAACAATTAAAGTATACAATTATTAATTTACTAATTTACAATGAGGGGTAATACTACTTGCATATGAAAGGGGCACTAAGTATTAATTTACAAAAAAATTTAACAACTAATCAATATAAAATCAATCAATTCTTTTACAAGGGGGACTACAATATGAGGGGCAATATCTAATAAACCAATAAAAATTTAATTAAAAAACACACACACACGCACATATACACACACAACCCCCCTTGCCCCCCCACCCCCACCCCTGCCCCCTCCCCCCACTGCCGCTGCCCACCACACGCACACACACGCACACATATACACACACACGCATATATACACACACACACATATATACACACACACACACACACACACCCTCCCCTCCCCCAGCCCCCCCCCCCCCCCCCCCCCCCCACGTATATATACACCACACACACACGCATATTTACACACACATATATACACACATGCACATCTACATACACATATACATAAATGGAGGAGAAATAGAGAGAGAAAACGTACCAAAGTTGTAGAGAGAGAGAGTGAAATGGAGGGAATGAGAAACGGTGGGAAAAAAGAAGATGGAGGGTTTTTTACTGACAGAATTGTCACGAACATGTCATGGTCATTGACCGTGACAAGTTTATATGATTGTCACGGTCATTGACTGTGACAAGGTATTATCACGGCATTGTCACGGTCATTGACCATGACAAAAAATGCGTATTTTTTTGTCACTTTCAATGATCGTGACAAGGTTGGCTAGTTGAAGGGTGTCAATTTGACCATTTTGGTGTAGTGCCATTTCTATGGCCCCTTATGAGGCACTTTATGGAAGACCATGTTGATCGCCGGTATGTAGGTTAGACCCGGGTGAGGGTAAATAGTTGGGACCGAAATTCGTTCAAGAGACTACTGAAAAGATCAAGTTGATCAGGGAGCGGATTAAAGTCACTCAGGACAGGCAAAAGAGCTATGCCGATAAGAATAGGAAACCGATCGAATTCGAGGTGGGAGTGTTACTGCGGGTTTCCCCTATAAAAGGGGTGATAAGGTTTGGAAAGCGAGGGAAATTGGCCCCTCATTATATTGGGTCATTCACGATTACGAAAACGGTTGGAAAGGTTGCGTATCGGTTAGCACTTCCAGAACACCTAGATCGGTTTCATGTTTTTCTACTTCGTTCGTTTCTGCACCCTAAGGCTGCATATCAAAATATTGATTTAGGTGAAATTGAGTTAAACTCAGATGTGCTATATACTAAGCAATCGATGAGTATTTTGGATCGATGAATCCAAAAGTTACGTTCTAAGGAGATACCGTTAGTACGTGTATAGTGGAACCATCATAATAAGGAGGAGTCCCCTTGGGATCGCGAGGATTTAATGACGCAACAGTATCCCCATCCGGTTAGACTCATTTATATGAGGTATCAATATTTTAACTCGTTTATACGAGGTGTTGTTACTTGGACTCACGTAAATAAGTGGTTAATTAAGAATTCCGAGGACAAAATTCTTTTTGTTAGAGGGGGAGATTGTAATACCCCATAATTTAGTTATATTTATTATTAATTAAATTTTAATTATTTTTTTTAATTATTTATTTAATTGGAAATTAAGAAAAAAGAATAATAGTGCATTACTATAGATGCATGTGAATAGTAATATACTATTTAAGTGTATATATATATATATGTGTGTGTGTGTGTGTGTGCCCAAAAATAGAATGATGAGCCTGGATAAGTAGCCCAATTGTAGCGGCCCAAAGTCCGGACCCCCCATATCTTAACAAACTATGATTTAGTCTCCTCCCATGGTCCCATTAAGGGGAGTTCTAGGAGAAGATGGAAAACGTGGGGGAGTCCAACACCCCCACTCCCTGAAATGAACGTGTATATAATAAACCCTAAGTCCGGGGCAAAGGACACATTGTATTCTCTGTAATCGCTCCCTGAGCATATAGAAATAACACTGACTGCACCACCGTGGACGTAGGCATCTTTGCTGAACCACGTATATCTCTTGTTGTGTGATTGGCATGTTGTATTCTTTATTCTTACTTGGTGATTGTGCTTTTCTTATCTCTTTGTGTTGAGTAATAATTGTCACCACAATATATATATATATATATATATATATATATATATATGTTGATGTAAAAAATTAGATCGCTCTAATTATTCAATCACAGATAAATAAATGAGACAAAGAATTTTTAAAGTGGTTCAGCCTTATAAGAATGGCCTACGTCCACTGTTATGTTATTGCTGTTTGAATGGGAATTCTCGATTACAAGTTATCTCAAGAAATTCCGGTCCCCTTACAATGAGGGTAGTACAATGTATTTATAGCCCTGAGGCTGTAATGTGAAAGGGTAATACATTAAATGATGTACATATGAAAGGGTGATACATTCAATGCTCCTTAAGCGTATGCGTCTGAATGATAAGCATTTAATGAACAGTCAAACTGTTGGTTATCCCACTATTAATGCTTTGTTCGAGGTGCAGCTCAGATCGCCTGAGTTGCTCGGACCGCCTAAGCTTCTCGGTGCTCAAGAGTTCCTCGGAGCGTATGAGTTCCTCGGGGAAACAGTGTTCCTCGTTGTAGTATGGTTCCTCGGAGCGTGTGAGTTCCTCGTAAGTGTTTGTTGTTGCCACGTAGACTGCCACGTGTCTTCACTTTATTGATCCATGTCAGCAGACTAAATTTTGTATCAACAGAAGCCCCCAATGTTTCATAGTTCGAAATTTGAGGAGTATGGAACATTCTTTCTCGGAATATGATAGCTTTAAATAGTCCTCCTGATTTTTAGGAGTGTTTCCCTTGTATTTATTTCTCTTTCCAAATTCGTAGAATCAGGCTTTTTTGAATTTTCACAACCGCCTCGATCTCTGCGTACTTTTTGTCCTTTTAGCCGCCGGTAGCGTAATCGTTTCTTCTCCTTTCGATTGCCGCGCCCTTTTTATTCCTCTAGCCGCCGGTAATGTAATTATTTATTTTTGTAATCATTACTTTACCATTTCCCAAGGCAAGGTATTTAAACTTCACAGACACTCCCATCGTCTTTTACCTTTTCAAATTTGTACCTTCGAATTTTCCATTGTCCTCTACTCTCTTGTGCGTTCATCCTTTTCATCGTTCGTTGTCAACAGCTCTACTCTTTTTATGTAAGATCTTCTTCGTTCTTCTTCATTTCCTTTATTCACCATGGTTTACCCTATTGAATCTCTTGATAAATTTCGCTCTGATTTTTCCATTTCCTCCTGGGTTATTTTGGAAGAACTTTCTGAGCCTTCTGATTATTTCCGCTTGGCTGAGGGACATTGGTTCCCCAGTCTCTTTATTGCTGAGTATGGATTTTCTTTTCCACCAAATCCCTTGTGTCTGGAATTCTGTCAGTACTTTGACGTTGTTCCTGCAAGAATAGCCCCCAACACATGGAGAATAGTTAATGGGGTGCATAGATTAAATCAAATCCATGGAACTCGCATAGGAATTCCTGAGATTATGTTTTGTTATAGATGGGCAGTTAATGATAATATTTTTTATTTAAAAACTAAAATTTTAAATAGAGCCTTAGTAGTCAATCTCCCTGATGCCAATAGGGATTATTTTGAGCATGGGGTTGTCATAAAAAATTGGCAACATGCTCCTTTATCTGGAGATGAAGTTTATCAGGGTCCTAGATGCCCTCCTTATGGCAATGGGATAGGTTATTTTTATTTCATTTTATTTATTTTAAAATCATGCTTCTTTTGTGTTTGATAAAATGTGCCACTGATATTTCAATGTCTATTTATTTGCAGTTGACAGTAAAAGAAAGTGCCCAAAAGAAGCAGATGTCAATGTAAGGCATTTGAAACTTATCTGGAGTCTGCATCAGAGTGTTGCCGACGAGCACATTAGATCAGCCTCATATCTGTTGCAGTGAAGAGTTACACAACCTCTTTTACTGCTCGTCCAGTAATAAGTGACGCAGAGCCAGTACCAGCTTCCACCAGCTCCTCGCCTGAATCTCACGTCCCTTTAAGCGAATGGATGAAGAGAAGAAGACCTCCCACTCTGTTCAAGAAACCTGCCTCTGGTTCTGGAGAGGTAAAAAGAAGTAAAGTTGATGTCCCAGGGGAGGGGACAAAGAAGAATGATGCACCTTCCTCAGCTGCTGTTGTGAAGGTTGCCGAGAAGCCCGCAGTGGCTCCGAGCAGGTCTGCTGCTCCTGGAGAGGTGATTGTAATATCACCGACCGAGGGTTCTTCATTGGTTGAATTTGTTCCTGTTCCTGTTCCCACGAGGAGGCTGAAGAAGAGCTCCTCGGTCAATTTGGCTGACACCATCAGTCAGCCCCCAGCTACTGGAACTGGGGTTCCAACTTTTGTTCCCCCGAGCTCTGCCATGAGCTCAGTAAAGTCCTGGATCATTCCCGAGGTCCAAGGTACTGAAGAAAACGTTACTCGGGACATGGTCACTTCGTTAACTGCTCGTCATCTTGCTTCTGTAAGTCTTCTTACTTTGAACTTTTCATATTTCTTTTGTCATTTCTGTTTCTGACTTGCTTTCTTTTTACTTTCACAGTTGACGAGCTGCTTTAATATAATTCTGAAGAAGGATGAAGCAATTAAAGCTTCATGCTCCTCGTCCAGTGTGGAGGGAGCTCTGGAAGAAGCTATCAAGTCTTTGGACGATTCTCGCCAGACATATGCTACTGACAAAGCTGTTTGGGAGAAGAAGCTTGCCTCCACCGAGCAGGAGAAAGCTCAAGCTGTTGATGTCTCCAAGGAGTTAGAGAGGAGAATAAGGAGTTAGAAGGGAAAAATAAAGAGCTCGACGAGAAGTTCAAAACTGCTGGAGAGTTTGAAGATAAACTTAAGGCTGCCGAGGAGGAGCTGGCTCAGCTTCGGGAACTAGGTCGGCAGAAGGAGGAGATTGAAAATAAATTGAAAGCTGCTGATACCATGCTGTTCGAGAAGCTTTCCTCGGAGAAGTTGAAGAGGAAGATGGCTGTGAAGAAGTCCTTCAGCGCTGGCTGGGACAAGGGTAGGAACAAGGGGTTGGCTGCCATGGTGTCGCAAGTGGACTATGGCAGTCTCAAATACTTTAGGAATTGATGGGATGCTGCTCTCCAGGAAATGAAAGTTGATGAATCTTCTGAGCTTTTCCAGCAACACATTCCTGGCCCCCCTCCAACCCCAGAAGATCTTGAAGAGGACGAAGCTGCCTCAAAGGAGTCTTCTATGGTGATGGGAGATCATCCCCCAGCCATTCAGCCTGCTGTCGAGGAACTTCAGCAGATTGTTACTTCCTCTGAACAACTGCCAGTGCTCCCCGAGCAACTATCCATTCCCTTCGAGCAACCTACTTCCTCGTCCCAGCCTCCTGAGAAGGTTTTGGGAGACAAGGAAAAGGTGTAGAGTTGTTCGGGTTTATCTTTACATTTTTCTTTTGTCAATTATAACCCAGAACTTGTAACTCTGAACTATGATCTAATAAAACTTGGACTTTTTTGCATATTGTCGTCTATATTCTATTCATACTCTGTCTTGATTCTTATTGATTACTGCTTTTTCTTTCTCTGCTAGTTTCTGGCCAGGATGGAATTGTTATCTGCCCATGATACAAAGTTGTTGCGACAATGTAATGAATATTTTAAGGCTGGTCACACAAACCTGAGTGCAGCACAAGTTGTAGACATCTTCGGCCAAGATGCTTCAGAACAGGCAGTGGAAGCATAACAATATTTGAAGTGTCTCCTCGATCGAGCAGTGGCCAATAATGTGGCCTATTATGATATGATCGAGGATCTCCAAGGCACCCTCGAGGACCTTCAACTACAATACAAAGAATCCACTGCCCTGTTGCATGAGGGGTAGGAGAAGAAGTACCAGCAACTCAATGCTGACAAGGGGTACGAGAAGCGCTTTGCTGGCTACGAGGTGAGGGAGAGAACTCTGAGGGGCGAGGTTGAGGAATGCAGACAAATTGCCGAGTTACTAGAGCAAGAGAACAATAACTTGCAGAAAGAGCTATCACAGTTGAAGTCTGCAGCCTCTTCTTCAAAAGCCTTAATCCCAGTGACCGATGAGGGATTCTCGTTCCTAGAGGTCGATAACGCCAACTTGAGGGACGAGTTGGAAACCTTTAAGAGGTCTGGTCCTTCCACATCTTCTCGTGGTCGAGCAAGAGCACCTCGGGGACGAGAAAGAGCAGCTCGAATTCCTTGGAGAACAAATAGCTCTTCGTTAAAAATCTCCACGAGCAGCTGAACAGATTAACATATCAGTTCCACAAATAGCCCAGGGAGTTCTGGATGGCTGGATACAATGAAGCCCTCTTTCACTTGGACGATCGTATCCAAAATGCCAATAATGAGGGCTACAAGTAAGGTTGGTTGAATGCCTTAGGTGTGCTGCAGCTCGAACAGGGTCATTACCTGTGGGACTACCATGATCTCGGGCTTCTCGACTTACTCGTGCCACCATTCAAACTGGATATGAGTTGGATCCCTGCTCGGGCCATTCCTCAGAGCTTGATTTCTAAGTATCTCGGTGACTACAATCTACATTCAATTGTTGAAGTATCTCGTCCCGAGCACCTTCTAGATCGACCATCAGTGATGAATGTCAGGATGTTAAAGGATCTCAACTTCATAAATTCTCCTCTGGCTTTAAATGATCCGCCTGCTGGCGAGGAACCCGTGTCAAAAGCAGAGGGGAAAAGACCAGTAGAATAGGAATTTTGATGTAATTGTTAGTATACATATTAATGTAACTTTCATTTTATTATCAATGTAATTTGTTTTGGATTTAATGAAAGACTTTCATTTCTATTCGCTATTTTCTTATAACACTTTATATTTGTGCATGCATATCTGATAAAAAGATAACAATATTGTGTAGTTTGAACTTGTCATAGTCATTTGGCAAAAATAATATTTTGTTTCTCGATGAACTTAGTAAAAGTTACGAGTATAAAAAATGTTGCTCGATCACTTAATAATAAAGTTTTGTTTCTCGACCAACTTAGTAATAAAGTTACGAGTATAAAAAATGTTTAAAAATATTTCCGACCAACCTAAGTCGTTAAATTCTCCATGTCGATGAACTACAGTTAGTGGGTTTTTATCCCCGACCAGCCATAGTTAGTAGATTTTTCCCTTAAATGATTCCGACCAACCAAGGTCGATAAATTTTCCTTGTCGACCAACTACAGTTGGTGGGTTTCTATCCCCTGTAATACCCCGTAATTTTAGGCTATACTAATTTGGGGATTTATTAAATTTAATGTGAATTAATTATTTAATAAAAATCCAGAAATTAATTATGTTATAATTATTAACGTGATGAGAGTTAGTAATTATGGGAAAATTTGTTGAATATTACTAATGAGCAAAGTAATATATAATAGTGGCCATATTAAATGTCACGAGTGAATAAAATGACAATTTTAGAAATTTGAGTCGGGACTAAATATTGATAAATAAAAGTAAATATTTTAGAAGTTGTTCGTATGGTCGTTTTGAGTGCGCCAACGCGTCCTAAAGGGTCGAGATAGTCAGAAAAGTATACCCGGGAGTTTGATTTGGGTCTCGGGGCGTTTTTAGGCCTAATTAGTACCCCGGGAGGGCATTTTAGTCATTTTGTATTTTTGGGTAATTAAACCCACGAAAATTAAAGGGGTTATATCAGATGTTTAGGTTATCTCCTAGGGTTAGATAACTCAAAACACTAGAATGACCATTGGAGAGGAGAGGAGAGAGCTCTCAAGGCATTCCAAGGCTCAAAACTCACCCGTTTGCACCGCCGCTACCACCAACATGTAGATCACGAGACGGGGAACGCAACCACACCAAATTCAACACCAAACCAGATTTCTGAAAATCCCAGGCAAGTGTTCATCTTGCTTATTTCGTTGATGCATCATCCATATTAGTTTAGGAGTTATTAGGATGAGATTTATGGAAGAAAACCCAAATTTGAGATTGGAAATTTTCATGTAGTGATGATTTATATGATATTCTCGAAACCCTTTGTCATGTAAAGGATTAAGAGTTTGATTAAGAAAAGAGTTCTAATCAGATATAAACACTAAAAAAAATTTATTCCGGACGATCGGACCGTTGGAATTGGATGAAATTTTACAGAGAATTAACTGAAGACGAGAGTAAGCTACAAAAAAAAATTTAGCTCGATCGGACCGTTCAATATTTTTTAATATGTTTTTTTGCTAGACAGTTTTATGTTTTGAGGACTCTTAGAGATAATAAAAAAAATTCAATTAAAACTCCATATTAATTCCGATTTCGAAACCGTTTGAAATTCTCATCTTTGAAAATAAAATTCAAAATCCTTTAATGTAAGGCGAAATCTATATTTTTGGGATATTTTGCATAAGGGATAATGTAAGTATATATTAAAGGGGAGAGACACGTAAGAGAGAGTTACGTTGGAATATAAATGGATATCTACTGAATTGTACATTTGGAAGAATAGAGTCCATGAGGATTACGTAGTAAGTTGGAAAAACCCTTCGAATTAAAGTTAGAAACGAACCATTATACTTGATAAATAATAATGGGAAAATAAGGATAAATGTTGTGAATGTGGGTTATCGGATAAACCTAAATTGATATAATAAAAGTGGTATATTTATATGATTGTGTATGCATATATTATATACTTGTGAAAATCATGCCCGCGCTACTTGCTATCCCCGAGGTTTCCGCGCTGGGACGATCTTATCTCGTGTGCCTTATGGGGGATATTGACTCGTACCCTAGAAGATAGAAATCCTAGGTACAGGCTATCGAATCGGTAGTCACGGTCCTAAGAGACGTGAGGGTATGTACTGACCTCTTGGACTTGGAAACTATGCTTCGCCTCAATATTGTTTGTGTATGTATTTATATAGTTCGAGACTGATTCCGAACTTGTATTCCCTTTAGTACGATTGATACGGGGATTGGATAGCAGAGTATGCCCGCACCATAGTTTTTATGTGGGGTGCTGTTATGATATATATATATTTTACGAGTAGTTAATATATATATGAAATTCTGAAATCTGGAACTGCCTACTGTGATTTGATGTGTAGGACATGTATAATGATTCAAATTGGAAATACTTGTTTTGAAAAGTATAATATGATATTGAAAAAACTTTATGAATCAATAAAGTTAAAATGAGCGTTTTGTACTAAATGAAATCATCCTTTTTAAACCATGATGTTGTTAAATCTTAAATTTTGAGAGTCACCTAAGATAAGTTAAATCTTTGGGGAAGGATAGTGTGATATATGATGAGATAAACCATTGGGAAGGTTAGTGCGATAGGAGTGCACATTAGAAGAGAGGCGAGAATTTCTCAAGAGAGTGTCGCACTAATATGTTGTTGCATTGGCCTGTATCAATTTAAATACTTGCTAAACGTATTTTTAAATCATATACACTATCGGGCTCTGACCCGTTTCTATTCCTCTTTCTCTCTTGTATATATATGTATATATTACAGGTGCCCAGCCACAGGGGCGTCTTGCTTAGGATCCCTTGGAAGGAACGTGTTGCAGCTTAGGTGGGAGTTGCAGGCCACTTGCTTAGACGATTTCATTTACTTGATTCCACTTCTATCATTCTCCTTATTGGGCATGTGTCGCCCTTTCCACTATTTATCTGTTTTATTGGGACATTTGTATTTCAATTATTTCTAGTACTGTTACTTTGGGATTTATTCAGCATGTATGTTTTACTTTAAGTTTTAAATGCTGGGATTGGGTTGTTAAATGTTAAATTATTGGATTGATTGTTTAATAAAATAAATAAATAAAATTGGAAAGTAATGTTTAAAAAAATGGTTTTGACACTTAGCTAAATTAAATAGGGTGTTAAATTTGGAAAAGTTATTTTTACGACAGTGATGCTAAGAATGAACCAACTGTTCACCTTGATTTTAATTTAATAAAGGAGTGATCGCCAAGTATTTAATTAGGCGGGGTGTCAAAGGTGGTATCAGAGCATCAGGTTCTAGTGTCCATAGGATCTGTACGGCTTATTTTCGCTTTCAGCTTAACGTTTTTGCTATAGAGCCCTATTTTTAGGATTGTTGTATTCCTGCTTTTACGTTTACGTCTCCAGCCATTTGGGATTTGATAATGACTGGAGACTAATAAAATTCTTCACATTTCAGATGCCTCCGAGACGTGAACCGAAGGATAGACGTGCCCAGGCCGAGCAGCCAGCAGCTCCGGCACAAGGCACTATGAATGCTAATGAAGTAACCGCCATTGTTGCTCAGGCGGTGAATGCCGCGCTAGCGGTGGTTCAGCAGGCTCCACCCCAGATTCAGGCAGTGGCGCCAGTACCAGCACAGCTTCCATCTACATGGGAGAGGGTTAGGGACGCTTTTCAGAAGGCGCATCCCCCTGAGTTCGCTGGTAGCTCAGATATCGTCACAGTCAGCCAATGGAAGAAAGACATCCAGCGGCATCTTCGTATGTATGAGTGCACTAACGTGCAAAGGCAGTTATTGGCTTCCTTTAAGCTGGTGGAGGACGCTTTGCAGTGGTGGGAGTCCACTACCACCTTGGAGGAGAGGGACACGGTCCCTATTCAGTCGTTTTGGGAGCGGTTTGACCGCAAGTACTTTCCACCCGTCGTGCAGACTGAGATGAGGCGGAAATTACTGAATTTGAAACAGGAGAACTCTACCGTTGCTGAGTATGAGGTGGAGTTCACGAGACTTCTCACCATAATGCCAGATGAGGCACTTACTGAGAGTAAGAAAATTTTGTTATTTGTGGACGGGCTAGCTTGGAGGATCCGTCAGCATCTTATAGAGAATCTATCTCTGAGTACTTTCACTGATGTACTCAATGTTGCGTTACTACATTGCCAGGATCACCGCTTCCATTTGCAAGGAAGCAGGAGAGCAGGAGAGTCCAGCCAGCAGGGCAGGACCGGGGGTAGTAGTGCTCGTGGGGCACCATCTCATGGACAAACTCGTCTGCACGAGCAGAGTTCCCATCAGGGGGACCCTGCTAAGCGATTTCGTTCAGGTGATTCTAGACAGGGATTTGGGGGTTATAGGCAGGGCCAGCCTAACCAACAGGGCCAACAGCGTGCTAATCAGGGACAACAGGGCCAGTGGCGGGGAGGTAATGGCCAGCAGGGTCGTGGTCAGCAGGGTCAGAGGGGAGGTAACTTCAGAGGCCGGTGTTTTGTATGCGGCAAGCATGGTCATAAGCGCCAGGATTGCCCAGAGGGTAATAGGGCCCCACAGCAGCAGGGTGCCCGTAATGAGCCACAGAGACCACTTTTTCCAGCTTCCTTCCCAGCTTCAGCCCAGGTGCCAGCCCTACCAGCCATTCCAGCAGCTCCAGTGTAGCAGGGGCAGTTACAGTACGGACGTGTCTATAACATCCACCAGGCAGCAGCTCCACAGGCACCACCCGCGATTGAGGGTATGTTTCCTATCCATGGTACTATGGGTCGGATTTTGTTTGATACTGGGGCAACACATTGATTTATAGCTACGCATTTTGCGAAGGCCTTAGGGTTGTTAGCCACAGCAGAGAGCACAGTGACGTGTGTAGACTCACCACTGGGGTGTGGGTCGCTTATCTTCTTTATATGCCGGGGAGTGGGGGTAGAGATTGGTAGTTTGGTATTACTTGCAGACATGTTAGTCTTAGATATGCATGAGCATGATGTTATTATTGGTATGAATTGGCTCGCAGCTTATAGATCCATGATTGATTGCTTCGGTGGGAGAATTGTTTTTGCCATTCTGGGGCAAGAGATGCTTGTAGTGGCGATGCCTCGCCCAGAGGGAGGTTCGACCGCTCATTTGTATTATATAGAGGAGGATGCCTCTAAGGAGGTTGTGATTCCTTTAGACTCGATCCCAGTCATTCGTGAGTATTTCGATGTATTCTAGGAGATACCAGGCTTACCCCCCAGTCGAGAGATAGACTTTATCATAGATTTATTGCCAGATACAAGACCTATAGCACGCGCTCCATACCGTATGGCTCCGGCGGAGATGCGAGAGTTACGAGATCAGATAGAGCAGTCGTTAGGTCAGGGCTTCATTCGCAGGAGTACCTCACCTTGGGGCGCTCCAGTCTTATTTGTGAAGAAGAGAGATGGTTCACTGAGGTTATGTGTGGACTACCGGGAGTTGAACAAGGTCATGATACGAAATAAGTATCCGTTGCCTCGAATCGATGATCTGTTTGACCAGCTGAGGGGAGCAACTTTCTTTTCGAAGATAGATCTGAGGTCGGGGTACCATCAGCTACGTATTAGAGAGCAGGACGTTTCAAAGACTGCCTTCTTGACGAGATATGGGTCTTACGAGTTCAGAGTGATGCCATTTGGTCTCACAAATGCTCCAGCCGTATTCATGGACTTAATGAACCGAGTATTCAGAGAGTTCTTGGATCAGTTTGTCATCGTCTTCATAGATGACATTTTGATATATTCACACTCTGAGGAGGAGCATGCCGAGCACTTGAGGCAGGTTCTTCAGAATTTACGCTAGCATCAGTTGTATGATAAGTACGAGAAGTGTGGATTCTGATTGTGAGAGGTACAGTTCTTGGGGCATGTTATTTCTGAACAGGGGATAGCCGTTGACCCGAGTAAAGTGTCAGCGGTGAGGGAGTGGGGACAGCCCACGACACCGACGAAAGTGCATAGTTTCTTGGGATTAGTCGGATACTACAGGAGATTCATTCGGGGATTCTCCAAAATAGCGGGTCCATTGACGAACCTGACTCGCAAAGGGGTACCATATGTTTGGGATGAAGCTTGTCAATTGGCTTTCGACGAGCTGAAAGACAAGCTTACTTCAGCACCAGTCCTTGCTTTACCGAAGCCGGGTGTGGAGTACCTGGTTTACACCGATGCCTCTTTACGGGGACTTGGGGGAGTACTTCAGCAGGAAGAGAAGGCTATAGCTTTTGCCTCCCTCAAGCTTAAGCCGCATGAGAAGAATTACCCCACCCACGACCTGGAGTTAGCAGCGGTCATTTTTGTACTGCGGATATGGAGACACTATTTATTGGGGGAGAAGTTCCGTTTGTTCACAGACCACAAGTCACTGCAGTACCTGTTCACTCAGCGAGAGCTGAATATGCGTCAGCGCAGATTGTTAGAATTTGTGAAGGACTATCAGTTCGACATACAGTATCATCCGGGGAAAGCCAACGTAGTTGCTGATGCGTTGAGCCGTAGATCGGTAAATGAGGTAGCGGACGTCTGGAAAGCGAAGTGGAAGGAGTTGGGTCACCAGGACGCAGTAGCCCATTCCTTCATATCTGTTATGACAATGACACTCGAGATTGTTACGAGGGTAATACAGGCCCAAACCACAGACCCGTTTTGCCAGGAACAGATTGTAGGACTTTTAGCCGAGGGTGCTGAGTCTTATTCTGTTAGTTCTGATGGGGGTTTGAGGTTTAATGGGAGATTAGTGATTCCAGAAGGGGCAGAATTGCGTCATGCAGTGATGACCCAATCTCACGGGTCCAAATTTGCAGTACCTCCTGGAGGAGATAAGATGTACCAGGATATGAGGAGGCAATACTGGTGGAGTGGGATGAAGAAGGACATTGCTGAGTTCGTGTCCAAGTGTTCTACCTGCCAGCTGGTGAAGGTGGACCATCAGAAACCATCAGGATTGCTTCAGCCATTGGAAGTACCCGCGTGTAAGTGGGAGAGTATTTCCATGGATTTTATTACAGGGTTGCCTACATCACAGCGGGGCCACGACTCCATCTGGGTGATTGTAGACCGTTTGACCAAGGTGGCTCATTTTCTGCCGGTGCGGACAGATTATACCACATGTCAGTATGCTCAGTTGTTCATTGCTGAGATTGTCAGATTACATGGGGTGCCCCTGAATATTGTGTCAGATAGAGACAAGATTTTCGTGTCACGTTTCTGGGAAAGCTTTCAGAAGGCTATGGGTACTGAGTTGAAGTTGAGTTCAGCTTATCACCCACAGACAGATGGACAGACAGAGCGTACTAATCAGATGTTAGAGGATATGCTACGCATGTGTGTTCTTAATTTTGGAGGAGGTTGGGAGCCACATCTTCCACTGGTAGAGTTTGCTTATAATAACTCTTATCAGTTTACGATTGGTATGGCTCCATTTGAGGCTTTGTATGGCAGGCCTTGTCGTTCTCCAATTTGTTGGCTCGAGGTGGGGGATAAAAAGTTGCTAGGATCAGAGGTGATTCAGGAAACCTCCGCGAGGATTGAGATGATTAGGGGTCGCATTCGAGTAGCCTAGGACAGGCAGAAGAGCTATGCCGATGCGAAACGGTTCTTCCGGAAGTTTAATGTGGGGGACCAATTGTTACTGCGTGTATCTCCTATGAAGGGAGTGATGAGGTTCGGGAAGAAAGGGAAATTGGCCCCGAGGTACGTGGGACCATTTCCCATTATCGAGAGGATTGGGCCGGTAGCATACAGATTGGGACTACCAGAGCATTTACATCGCATTCACGACGTATTCCACATCACGTCGTTGAGACGGTATCTTCGGAATGATATGGCCCATACTCACATCGTGATAGATGAGATAGACTTGCAGCCTGACAGCTCTTACGAGGAGAGACCGGTGGCTATCCTAGACTATAGTGAGAGGAGATTGAAGTCGAAGATAGTTCCACTTGTACGGGTCCAGTGGGAGCATCATAATGTGGAGGAATCCACTTGGGAGCGCGAGGCCGATATGTGCGAGAGATATCCAGATTTGTTCTTACCAGGTATGCCTTATTTTCCGAATTTCGGGACGAAATTCCATTATTAGGGGGGAAGTATGTAATACCCCGTATTTTTATGCTATATTAATTTGGAGATTTATTAAATTTAATGTGAATTAATTATTTATTAAAAATTCGAAAATTAATTATGTTATAATTATTAACGTGATGAGAGTTAGTAATTATGGGAAAATATGTTGAATATTACCAATGAGCAAAGTAATATATAATAGTGGCCATATTAAATGTCACGAGTGAATAAAATGACAATTTTAGAAATTTGAGTCGGGACGCGCTCGTGTCGCGTCGGGACTAAATATTGATAAATAAAAGTAAATATTTTATAAGTTGTTCGTATGGTCGTTTTGAGTGCGCCAACGCGTCGGTAAGGATCGAGATAGTCAGAAAAGTATACCCAGGAGTTTGATTTGGGTCTCGGGGCGTTTTTAGGCCTAATTAGTATCCCGGGAGGGCATTTTAGTCATTTTGAATTTTTGGGTAATTAAACCCACGAAAATAAAAGGGTTATATCAGATGTTTAGGTTATCTCCTAGGGTTAGATAACTCAATACACTAGAACGGCCATTGGAGAGGAGAGGAGAGGAGAGAGCTCTCAAGGCATTCCAAGGCTCAAAACTCCCCCGTTTGCACCGCCGCCACCGCCAACGCGTAGATCGTGAGACGGGGAACACAACCACGCCAAATTCAACACCAAACCAGATTTATGAAAATCCCAGGCAAGTGTTTATCTTTCTTATTTCGTTGATGCATCATCCATATTAGTTTAGGAGTTATTAGGATGAGATTTATGGAAGAAAAACCCAATTTGAGATGGAAAATTTTCATGTAGTGATGATTTATAAGATATTCTGGAAACCCTTTGTCATGTAAAGGATTAAGAGTCTGATTAAGAAAAGAGTTTTAATCAGGTACAAACACTAAAAAAAATATTTCGGACGATCGGACCGTTAGAATTGGATGAAATTTTACAGAGAATTAGCTGAAGACGAGAGTAAGCTACAAAAAAAAATTCAACGCGATCGGACCGTTCAATATTTTTTAATATTGTTTTTTGCTAGACAGTTTTATGTTTTGAGGACTCTTAGAGATAATAAAAAAAATTCAATTAAAACTCCATTTTAATTCCGATTTCGAAACCGTTTGAAATTCTCATCTTTGAAAATAAAATTCAAAATCCTTTAATATAAGGCGAAATCTATATTTTTGGGATATTTTGCATAAGGGATAATGTAAGTATATATTAAAGGGGAGATACACGTAAGAGAGAGTTACGTTGGAACATAAATGGATATCTACTGAATTGTACATTTGGAAGAATAGAGTCCATGAGGGTTACGTAGTAAGTTGGAAAAACCCTTCGAATTAAAGTTAGAAACGAACCATTATACTTGATAAATAAAAATGGAAAAATAAGGATAAATGTTGTGAATGTGGGTTATTGGATAAACCTAAATTGATATAATAAAAGTGGTATATTTATATGATTGTGTATGCATATATTATATACATGTGAAAATCATGCCCGCGCTACTTGCTATCCCTGAGGTTTCCGCGCTGGGACGATCTTATCTCGTGTGCCTTATGGGGGATATTGACTCGTACCCTAGAAGATAGAAATCCTAGGTATAGGCTATCAAATCGGTAGTCACGGTCCTAAGAGACGTGAGGGTATGTACTGACCTCTTGGACTTGGAAACTATGCTTCGCCTCAATATTGTTTGTGTATGTATTTATACAGTTCGAGAGTGATTCCGAACTTGTATTCACTTTAGTACGATTGATACAGGGATTGGATTGCAGAGTATGCCCGCACCATAGTTTTTATGTGGGGTGCTGTTATGATATATATATTTTACGAGTAGTTAATATATATATGAAATTCTGAAATCTGGAACTGCCTACTGTGATTTGATGTGTAGGACATGTATAATGATTCAAATTGGAAATACATGTTTTGAAATGTATAATATGATATTGAAAAAACTTTATGAATCAATAAAGTTAAAATGAGCGTTTTGTACTAAATGAAATCATCCTTTTTAAACCATGATGTTGTTAAATCTTAAATTTTGAGAGTCACCTAAGATAAGTTAAATCCTTGGGGAAGGATAGTGTGATATATGATGAGATAAACCATTGGGAAGGTTAGTGCGATAGGAGTGCACATTAAAAGAGAGGCGAGAATTTCTCACGAGAGTGTCGCACTAATATGTTGTTGCATTGGCCTGTATCAATTTAAATACTTGCTAAACGAATTTTTAAATCATATACACTATCGGGCTCTGACCCGTTTCAATTCCTATTTCTCTCTTGTATATATATGTATATATTACAGGTGCCCAGCCACAGGGGCGTCTTGTTTAGGATCCCTTGGAAGGAACGTGCTGCAGCTTTGGTGGGAGTTGCAGGCCACTTGCTTAGACGATTTCATTTACTTGATTCCACATCTATCATTCTCCTTATTGGGCATGTGTCGCCCTTTCCACTATTTATCTGTTTTATTGGGACATTTGTATTTCAGTTATTTCTAGTACTGTTACTTTGGGATTTATTCAGCATGTATGTTTTACTTTAAGTTTTAAATGCTGGGATTGGGTTATTAAATTATTGGATTGATTGTTTAATAAAATAAATAAATAAAATTGGAAAGTAATGTTTAAAAAAATGGTTTTGACACTTAGCTAAATTAAATAGGGTGTTAAATTTGGAAAAGTTATTTTTACGACAGTGATGCTAAGAATGAACCAACTGTTCACCTTGATTTTAATTTAATAAAGGAGTGATCTCCCGGTAATTAATTAGGCGGTTTGTCACATCCCCGACCAGCCATAGTTTGTCTTTTTGAGATAATTTTACCTCCCGACCAACTCAAGTTGGCATTTTTAGGAATACTTTTATTTCACGAGAAACATATAGTTATTTCCCTTAGGAATACAAATTTTACTTCTCCGAGGAATACAAGTAGCTTTACTTCCCGGAGGAATACATGTAGCTTTACTTCCCAGAGGAATATTGGTAGCTTTACTTCCCGGAGGAATATAGGTAGCTTTACTTCCCGGAGGAATATAGGTTTCTCGACCAACCTTAGTTGGCATTTTCGAGAAAATTTTTTAGTAGCCTGAGCTCTGCCGAGTAGTGTGTAGCACTAGTATTTCCCAAAAAACTTTCAATAAAAAGAAAGAATTTGGCAGAATATCTTCATTTTATTCATCACTGATAATATTTGCGCAGGTGCTCTGCGTTCCATGCATTTTTAAACTCTTCCCCTTCTAGAGTTGCTATTCGGTAAGTTCCTGGCCGAACAACTTCTGTAACTCGGTATGGTCCATGCTAGTTTGCCTCCAGCTTATTGTGCTTTTGAATGACTTTCTTCAGCACATAATCTCCTTCTTTCAGGTCGCACTTCTTCACCCTCTTATTATAGAACAAAGGTTTTCGCTGCTGGTAAGCAACATTTCTAATGGCTGCTTCTTCTCTAACTTCCTCAAGCATGTTTAAATCCAATCTTCTCATTAAGTCGCTGACAGGGGAGTTGAAATTTAGTTCCCTGTGTGTTGGGAGGCCCAACTCGGCAGGTATAACAGCTTCACTTCCAAACGCTAGCATATAGGGAGATTCTCCATTCGCTACTCGGGGAGTAGTTCGGTAAGCCCACAATACTGACTGTAACTCGTGGATCCAATTTGCTTTCGCATCGTCCAGTCTTTTCTTCAAACCATTCAGCAGTGTTCTGTTTGTCACTTCAGTTTGCCCATTGCTTTGAGGGTGGCCTGGTGCTGAGTGGACCTTCAAAATGTTTGACTGATGGCAATAGGCAGCGAACTCCTCGTTATCAAATTGTGTTCCATGGTCTGTGATGAAAGCATGAGGAAGACCATATTGGCAAATGATGTTCTTCCAAATAAATTGGTACACCTTCTCGTACGTCATATCAATGAGAGGCTCAGCTTCCACCCACTTAGTAAAATAATCTACTGCGATGACAAGGTATTTGAACCTTCCTCTAGTCGTTGGCAGTGGTCCAACCAAATCTATTCCCCATATGGCAAATGGCCAAGGGGAAATGATGGGTGTCAACAATGCTTGTGGAGTTCTTCGGATGGAGGAAAAGCGCTGGCACTTGTCACATTTCTTGGCATAGGCTACACAATCAGCCCTCATCGTCGGCCAGTAATATCCTTGCGTCATCATCCTTTGCAAGAGTGTCCGACCTGCTACATGGGCTCCACATGATCCTTCATGGATCTCTTCAATCAATTCTTTCACCTCGGAGGGATGTACGCATCTTTGCAAACCTGCCATAATTCCTCGTCTATATAAAATACCATTAGTTAATACGTACCGAGCAGCTTTAAACTTTAATTTCTTGGCTACAAGCTTATCAATTGGTAATTCTACTTCCTCAATATATGCCCTGATAGGATCCATCCAAGATGGTCCTAAATCAAGGGTGATAAAGTTCATCGCCAAATCTTCATCTATACTCCGACTAGCCAAAACTTCAATTGGGATTGTTCTTCGTAGCTCGGTACGAGTAGCTGATGCTAATCGAGCTAAGGCATCTGCTCTTGCATTCTCCATTCTTGGTATTCTGACCACCTGAATAGCAGCAAATTCTGATACCAACTCCATCACCTTTGCCTGGTATTTGATCATTAATTCTCCTTTGGCTGCATATATTCTCAATATTTGATTTATAATTAATTGAGAATCACTGAAGACAATAATTTGTTGCGCCTCCATAATTTTTGCCAAATTAAGACCTGCAATCATGGCCTCATACTCAGCTTCATTATTGGAAGCTGAGAATTAGAAACGTAGGGCGTACTCCATGTCGACCTCGTCCGGAGTGCTCAAAACTATCCCTGCCCCACTGCCTGTTGTGCAAGATGAGCCATCTGCATATAGCCTCCATATAGTTATCTTGTCTTCAAATTTCTGATTAGTCAGATTTCCTCGGTGAAATATTTATTGCTTCCTTTCAACCTCCCTGGATATTTCTTGCTCTTCGTCGATCATCTTTTCTTGCCCTTTTACCAATCGGAATTGGTCTGAGCTCAAATTTGATGATCCGGTAACATCCACTTGCCCTTTTACCAATCGGAATTGGTTTGAGCTTGTGTTTGTTGATCCTGTAACATCCACAGGTTGATCAGCGAGAAACTTTTGCTCCTCGGGGGTATCAGGATAGGTGAACTCTGCTATAAAATCTGCAACAGCCTGCCCTTTTAGCGATGATCTGGGTTCATAGACTATATCGTATTCACCGAGCTCTATTGCCCAGTACATCAATCTCCCTGCTTTTTCTGGTTTATGAAGGGCTTGCCTCAATGGCATATCAGTATATACTACTATGGTATGAGCCTGGAAGTATGGCCTCATTCTCCTACTCGCTTCAATCAACGCAGTGCTAATTTTTCCGCCCTTGGATATCTGATCTCTGCTCCTCGGAAGGCCTTACTTGTGTAATAGATTGGTTTTTGCACTCCATTTTCCACTCTGATCAACGCCGAGCTAACTGCATTCTCTGATACTGCTAGGTACAAGTACAATTTTTCTCCCATCACCGGCCTGGACAACAGTGGAGGTGATCCCAAGTATTTCTTCAAGTCTTGAAAAGCATTCTCACATTCATCATTCCACTCAAAAGTCTTTTGGAGTGTCTTGAAGAATGGGAGACATCGATCAGTTGCTCGTGATACAAATCTGTTGAGTGTTGTTACTCGTCCTGTAAGACTTTACACCTCTTTCTTCATCGTTGGAGATCGCATCCCTAGCAGAGCTTTGATCTTTTCAGGATTCGCCTCAATGCCTCGTTGGTTGACAATATATCCGAGAAACATGCGTTCTCGTACTCCAAATATGCACTTCGTCGGGTTCAACTTCATTTGGCATTTATCTAATTGATCAAAAGTCTGACTTAAGTCAATTAGATGATCAGCAGCTTTTTTGCTCTTCGTCAGCATGTCGTCAACATAGACTTCCATATTGCAACTGATTTGTTCAGCAAAGACTTTGTTCATCAGCCTCTGATATGTCGCACCTTCATTTTTCAAACCAAAAGGCATAACATTATAACAATAAGTTCCCCTAGGGGTAATGAAAGAAGTACTCTCCCTGTTTTAAGGTTTCATTTTAATCTGATTGTAACCAGAATAAGCATCCATGAAGCTTAGCAGCTCGTGTCCCGAGGTAGCATCGACTAGTTGATCAATTCGGGGCAGTGGAAAGTGATCCTTTGGGCATGCTTTGTTGAGGTCGGTGAAGTCTACACACATCCTCCATTTGTTGTTCTTCTTCTTTACCATCACCACATTGGCTAACCAGTCTGGATATTTAACATCTTCAATAAAGCAAGCTTTCTGGAGCTTCTCGACTTCCTCGTATATAGCTTGATTCTTCTCGGGACTGAATACTCTTCTTCTCTGCTTCACAGGCTTGATCTCCTTATTCACATTGAGCTCGTGACATAAGAAATTTGGATCTATCCCTGGCATATCTTCATGGCTCCACGCAAAAGTTTTCTTTCTGCTTCTAAGGAAAGTTATCAATTCCTGCTTTAGTGATGCTTCCAACGACGAACCTACTTGAGTAGTTCGCTCAGGGTGCTCGTCGTCCAGGATGATGTTTTCAGTAGCTTCCATCACTTGACCCTTGACGAGTTGTGACTCATCTCTAGGATCCAATGTTTCAATGTCGGCACCTTCATACACTTGATAGGTAGTAGTCTTTTTCCTTGATTCCTCCATTTCTTCTTGCTCGGCGGATGAATAATAGCATTCTCGAGCTACTTTCTGATCACCTTTAACAACTCCTACTCCAAAATTTATTGGAAATTTCAGGCATTTATGCACTGTAGATGGTACAACTTTGAATTTCTTCAATCCTACTCTTCCCATGATGATATTGTATGATGACTGAACGTTCTTATCCATCATGAAGAAACGTATTCTTTATGTTCGACAAGCAGGACACGTACCAATGAATATATCCAACTTGATCGTCCCAAGTGGAAATACTTTCTCGCCAGTAAAACCGATGAGGGGTCTATGATAAGGCTCCAATTGAGATAGCGTTAGATTTAAACTATCGAAGTACGAGTAGAACATGATGTCTGCCGAGCTACCATTGTCGACCAGTACTCTTGAAATCATAACCTCCTTCATTATCATTTTAATCACCAGTGGGTCATCATGAGGATATAGAACACCTGCGAGGTCATTATTTGAAAAACCAATGACCAATATCTCTTTATTCACCTTTCTCGGGCGATCCTCTTCAGCTAGATTTATTCGCTGAATGTACGAGCAAGCTTGAGCCTCACCGAGGTAAGATTTTCTCTCTGCAGTAAGATCTCCTCCTCCCGCATCTCCACCTGTTATAACATTACAGTCAAATGACCCAAAGCGTATTGAAAATACCTCTCGTTCTGGATGCCTTGGTTTCTTGGGAAGATCGGGGTCACATCGGGATCAACTTCATGGTTTCTTTTCTTGTTCTCCTCTCCTCGATGAGGAGATCTAGACCTCTCTCTTGCTCGATCGTTGTTTCTTCTTTCGTTTCCACGATCAACATACTTTGACAGTTTTCCTCGTCTGATGAGTGTTTTAATCTCATTCTGAAGAGCTATGCATTTTTTGGTCATATGACCATGATCTTTATGAAACTCGCAATACTTCGCCTTATTCCTCTTGTCAGGGTCTGCCTTCATTTTCTCTGGCCAGTTTAGTTCCTCGTTTTTCTTGATTTCCTCTAGAACATGGTTGATATCCTTCTTCAAAGGAGTATAATTATCATATTTCTTCATCACGTCCCAAACCGACCTGTTTTTTGAATGTTTGTCATTACCATTGTTCTTATGCTCTTTCTTCTTAGCTTTATCACCTTCTACCTTGGTTTCTTTGGCGTCCATGTTCTTCTTCGCAGCCATAGCCTCCTCGGTATTCATAATCTTGGACGCTTTTCCCATTAGGTCCGACATGGTTCTAGGTGGATCTTTGGCCAAAGTGTAGTACAACTTGTTAGGCAGTAGTCCACTCATCAAAGTAGTAATCGTTGTCTTCTCCTCATAGTCAATGATTTCTAGTTTCTCGTTATTAAAACGAGTTATATAATCTCTGGTACTCTCACCAGCCTTTTGTGTAACACTTAACAAATGTGCTACTCGTTTAACTGGCTTTGCCCCAAAATAGAAATTCCCAATGAATAACTCGGCCAGTTGAAGAAAAGTTGAGATCTTACCCCGAGGAAGATTATTATACCATATTTGAGAAGATCCGGTAAGAGTTCCCGAGAATGCCTTGCATCTCATTTCATCTGGAACTGCATAGATGTCGGCTGCAGCCTGGTATTATTCTATATGAAGGACATGATCAGTCTTTCCATCATATTTGGGGGTCACAACAGGTGCTTTGAATTTTGATGGTGTTGGAAAATCTACAATGGCCTGAACAAAGGGTGTTCCTCGAACAAAGGTTTGTTGTAGGGGGTTCTTAGCTTTAACCATTTCCCCCAATCTATCCTCCAGCCTTTGAATAGAGCCTTTCCATTCATCATTTCCTTCCTCGGGCCTATTGGTTCGAGCAGCTGATCGCGTTGAAGTGGCTTCCTGGGATCTCTCTTGACGAGCAGCTGGTCGCGACTGGGCAGATCCTTCCCTTAAATCTGATGGTCGTCGAAACTCCTCGATGGTGCTCTAGGAGGACTTTTGCTCCTCCTAGGACCTAATCGATCGAAAGGAGATACTCTGCTTAATCTTTCTAGCGCACTGGCCCTTTCTGGGGAGAGAGTCATACGTTGTTCAGTATCTGTGGCTCGCACTGACGAAGTACGTCCAGGTTGATAAGAAAAATCTTCAGACTCCTCATTGCGATATGAATTGGTACGCCTAGTACGCGAAGAAGGCGCACGGGTATTTCTTTGAATACTCCGCAGCCCTGAATGTGTTGGTGCACCGCCATGGAGGGTTTGTATGAGTTGACGCATAGTTTCTTGCATGACGGTCTGGTCCTGAGCCATATTTGTCATTATTCCAGCCAGATCTGGAATATTTGGCGGAGCAGATGGATTTGGAGGGGTTCCAGCGTTTCGATTGCTGGATTTCGGAATGTCAGCCATTCGTAATGGATTGTTTTTGGTGAAAAACGATATTACCAGTCGTTCCCACAGACGGCGCCAATCTGTTGATGTAAAAAATTAGATCGCTCTAATTATTCAATCACAGATAAATAAATGAGATAATGAATTTTTAAAGTGGTTCAGCCTTATAAGAATGGCCTACGTCCACTATTATGTTATTGCTGTTTGTATGGGAATTCTCGATTACAAGTTATCTCAAGAAATTCCGGTCCCCTTACAATGAGGGTAGTACAATGTATTTATAGCCCTGAGGATGTAATGTGAAAGGGTAATACATTAAATGATGTACATATGAAAGGGTGATACATTCAATGCTCCTTAAGCGTATGCGTCTGAATGATAAGCATTTAATGAACAGTCAAACTGTTAATTATCCCGCTATTAATGCTTTGTTCGAGGTGCAGCTCGGACCGCCTGAGTTGCTCGGACCGCCTAAGCTTCTCGGTGCACAAGAGTTCCTCGGAGAGTTCTCGTTCCTCGGAGTGTATGAGTTCCTCGGGGAAACAGTGTTCCTCATTGTAGTATGGTTCCTCAGAGCGTGTGAGTTCCTCGTAAGTGCTTGTTGTTGCCACGTAGACTGCCACGTGTCTTCACTTTATTGATCTATGCCAGCAGACTAAATTTGGTATCAACAATATATATATATATATATATATATATATATATATATATATATATATATATATATATATATATATATATATATATATATATATATATATATATATACACTACTACTACTACTACTACTACTACTACTACTACTAATAATAATAATAATAATAATAATAAATGGTTGGTTAGTTATCATGCAATATTATTAGTGTCTTATATCATATCATTGGTGGTTTAACCATTAATGGGTTAGCCATTTGTACATTTTAAAATATTAATGGTTTAATCATTAGAATACTTATAATTAATGGTTTAACTGTTAAGAAATAGGCACATAGAAAATTTTGGAGAGAAGAAAAGTTCTCATTAATTGGTGTCTAATAAATGGGGGGTCACCCCTTATTTATAGTACAAGTTGGTAGAGTCCTAATAGGAGTGGACATCCACTTAAATAGGAAACATCCAATATTTATAACACTCCCCTTTGGATGTACACCATATCCACCATTCAATGATTATTGCCTCATTAAAACCTTACTAAGGAAAACCCATTGGGAAAAAAACGCAGTGAAGGAAAAAGAGTACAATTTATTGTGATTATTGAGTTGGTGTTGGACGTGCTTAATGGTGCCTCATTAAAACATCTACTAGGAAAATCCAGTGGGACAAAACCTAGTTAAAGGAAAAAGAATACAACGCACAAACGTCCCAAATTACATGTTCTTGTATCCTCCCCATGATAAGATGCTCCTCCTGATTGATATGTTCAATTTCACTGCTGGTGGAGTCGACGCATTCCAATCTCATACACAAACTTTTGAAATGTCCTCTTTGGTAGTGACTTTGTGAAGAGATCAGTTGGGTTATCACTTGAATGAACTTGCATGACTTCAATCTCATTTTTCTTCTGAAGCTCATGAGTGAAGAATTTTTTGGTGAAATGTGTTTGGTTATGTCTCCTTCTTTAATTTTTGCTATACATGCTGCATTATCTTCATAGATAGTACTTGAAATATCTGTAATAGAAGGCAATTGACGAAAACTACGAATATGCTGAATTAAAGATCTCAGCCATACACATTCACGGCTAGCTTCATGAAGAGCCAAAAGTTCAGAGTAATTAGAATAAGTAGCTACTAAAGTTTGTTTAGTAGAACACCAAGAAATAGCAGCATTACCACAAAGAAATACATAATCTATCTGAGATCGACCCTTATGAGGATAAGAGAGATATCCAGAATCTGCATAACCAACTAATTTGGAACTATGAGAATTATATGAATAAAATAAACCTATGTTAGTGGTTCCATGTAGATATCTTAAGATATGTTTGATACCATCCCAATGCCTTTTGGTTGGTTCAGAACTATATCTAACAAACAGATTCATAGAGAATGAGATATCCGGCCTAATGCATTATGCCAAGTATAATAATGCAGCAATTGCACTTAAATAGGGTACTTCTGGACCCAATATTTCCTCATCTTTTTCTTTAGGACGGTATGGATCTTTCTTTATATACAAAGACTCGATAATCATGGGGGTACTTAGTGGGTGCGATTTATCCATATTAAAATATTTTAATACAATTTCAGTATAATTAGACTGATGGACTAAAATCCCACAAGAATTTTTCTCGATCTGCAGGCTGAGACAAAATTTAGTTTTCCCAAGGTCTTTCATCTCAAATTTCTTTTTCAAATAGTTAGCAGTTGTTTCGAGCACTTCTAGAGTCCCAATTAAATTTATGTCATCCACATAGACTACTACTATTGCATATCCCTTTGAGGATTTCTTTATAAATACATAAGGGAAAATTAGATTGTTTTCATACCCTTCCTTAGACAAGTATTCACTAAGACGATTGTACCACATTCTTTCGGATTGTTTTAAACCTTACAATGAACGTCTTGGTTGAATTGAATGCGTACTCCTTGGCTTTTCTTCAGGCAAAGGAAATCCTTCAGGGATTTTCATGTATATTTATGTGTCTAAGTCCCCATATAAATAAGTGGTCACAATATCCATGAGTCTCATATCAAGATTTTCAGAAACCACTAAGCTAATGAGATATCTGAAAGTTATACTATCCATAACAGGGGTGTATGTTTCCTCAAAATCAATCCCAGGTTTTTACGAGAAACCTTGTGCCAAAAGTCGTGCTTTATATTGAATGATTTCATTCTTCTCATTCCTTTTTCTTAAAAAAAAAACTCACCGATAACCTACCAGGTTAAAACCTTTTGGGGTTTGTACTATAGGTCCAAATACACTGCCTTTATTTAGAGACTCGAGTTCTGCCTTGATGGCAATTTCCCATTTTGGCCAATATACTCTTTGTCGACATTCATTTAGAGTACGTGGTTCATTATCATTATCACCGCCCTTTGAAATTCGTGTAGCTACTGCATATGAAAAAAAGTCATCAGTGACAGTTTCTTTACGACCCCACATTTCTCCCGAATATGTATAAAACATAGAGATCTCGTTATTATTATCAGGTACATTTGCCTCGTCAGGGGCTTGTATAGTCACTTCAGTGACTTGTGTGTTTTTCAGAAATAATAACCTCTTCAGGGGTTTCAGAGAAAGTGGATCTTTTATTCTTAACCTCTTTCGGAGGATGATTAGTGCATAATTTTTCATTTAATCTCCACTTTCGGGGAGCATATTCTTTGGAACCTATAGACCTTCCACGCTTCTGGCGTACAACATATTCATTTGCTGCTGATGTCAACGTTTGTCCCACTGATACATCAATTCTTGTGGGCACATTTGCAGTGGGCACATGAGACTTGGTTACTTTTGCAGGATCATTGAATGCATCGGGTAATTTATTTGCAATTTCCTGAAGATGAAATATCCTTTTCACTTCATGCTCACATTGAGCAGTACAAGGGTCTAGATGAGACAAAGTGGAAGTGTTCCATGTTAATTCTCATCGTTCTTCAGGAACGAACCGTACTTTTGGTACGTTCTTTCCTCCCCCTAAAGGCGGGAAGTGTGTCTCATCAAAATGACAATCCGAAAATTGGGCGATAAACGTATCACCTGACAGTGGCCTAATATAACGAATGATTGATGGTGAATCATAACCAACATATATTCCCAAACGACGTTGGGGACCCATTTTGGAATGCTGGGGTGGGGGGATGGGAACATGTATTGCATAACCAAATTTACGCAAGTGTGATATATTTGGTTGACATCCAGACACAAGTTGAAAAGGGGAAAATGGGTAATAAGCAGTGGGTCTAAGCTTAATTAACTTAGCAGTGTGAAGGATAGATGTCCCCAAGCAGAGACTAGGAGTTTGAATTGCATAAGTAAAGGTCACGCAATAAGTTGCAAACGTTTAGTTAAAGATTTGGCTAAATCATTTTGAGTGTGGACATGGGGGATTGGGTGCTCAACATTAATTCCTTGTGATAAACAATAGTCATCAAAAACTTGAGAAGTAAATTCTATCGCATTATCTAAACGAATGGATTTAATGTGATGATCGAGAAAATGTGCTCTATGTTTTATGATTTGAGCAAGTAATTTTGCAAAAGCCAAATTACAAGTAGATAACATACAAACATGTGACCAACGAGTGGACGCATCAATTAAACCCATAAAATATTTAAAAGGTCCCCTAAAAGGGTGGATGGGCCCATAAATATCCCCTTGAAATCTTTGTAAAAAGGATAGTGACTCAGAAGCAATTTTGAGAAAAGATGGCTTAGTGATTAATTTACCTTGAGAACAAGGGGTGCAAAAATGATCATCGAGTAAGGTAAGTTGTTTATTTATTAAAGAGTGCTCGTATGATTTGTTTATGATTTGGCGCAACATATTTGATCTAGGGTGACCCAATCGGTCATGCCATAATATTAAATTACAAGGATCATTGAGCTTCCGGCTCATGACAGTATGTGATTCTACAACATTAACTATTGTATGGTATAACCCCATGGATAATGCAAGCAATTTATCTAGTGTGAGCTTCTGGCTTTCAACACAAGAAGTATTACAAAGGAACTCCTTATTACCTTCATTACATGTTTCAATATGATACCTGTTCACTCTTATGTCCTCAAAACTCAATAAATTTCTTCTAGAATTTCTTGAGTATATATCATTATTATGAATAAGTGTGTACCATTAGGTAAAACCACGTGGGCTCTTCTGAAGACTTCAATGATCTTAGCAGAACGAGCTATAGTGGAAACATTTGTTGTATTGTATACCAAGTCTGAGAAAAACTTCTGGTTTTTTAAAATGGTGTGGGTTGTCCCACTGTCTACCAGACAAGTGCCATTGCTTGCGCTTACTTTCGGATCCATACCTTTAACATAATTAAACGTAAATTGAAATTCAATCCACCAATCATATAAGCATAAAAAAATGATCAAAACCATTCCATTAACTAATGAATTCTCAAATAAAGATATTAAATAAAGTTGTCTAAGCTCTAATGATAAACTACTATTGTCTCAATAGGAAAGATGAAGCAGAAAAATAAATAAATAAATCGGAATCATTTAGGTCTTTAGGACCATCTCTGGTGGTTCTCCAAGCATGCTATCAAATTTCTCATCATCAATAGCATTTCCATCATTATCTTCATAAAAATCATGGAAATTGATATCAGTATCGTTAAGTTTCTAACGGTCTTCATGACCTTCCACAATGTTTGTCTTCGCTTTCTTTTTCGAGGCCTAATATTTTTCAGCCAATTTATTGGATGAGCGACAGGTACGTGTTCAATGCCCACTGCGACCACATCTATAGCAAATACCATTTGGATTCTGTGGATTTGACTTCTGATTCCCTTTATTGTTGTGATTATTCCACTTCCGGTGGTTCTTGAATTTATTATTATCTCTAGGGCCTTGATTATGGTAGCCACCTCTTCTGGAGTTCCCACGGCCCCAACACATATTTTCTCGGTCTCTTTCATTATTCTGAACAGAGTTAACATTCAATTTAAGGAGTGCTACAGATCTAGTGGGTCTAGATTTATGATTCTTCATTAGTAAGTCATTGTTCTGCTCAGCAACTAGGAGATATGAGATTAGTTTTGAGTACCTTTTAAATCCCTGCTCTCGATATTGCTGCTGAAGGAGCATATTTGAGACATGAAGAGTTGAGAATGTTTTCTCCAACATATCTGCATCCTCTAAATTTTCTCCACAAAATTTTAACTTGGAGGTAATCTTAAACATAGCAGAATTGTATTCAGACATAGTCTTGAAGTCTTGAAATCTCAAGTTAAGCCATTCATGGCGTGCACATGGAAGTATGACCGATTTTTGGTGGTCATAGTGCTCCTTCAAGGGGTTCTATAAATCAAGAGGATCTTTCACAGTTAGGTACTCACTTTTCAAAACATTGTGTATGTGATGCCTAAGGAATATCAGGGCCTTAGCTTTGTCCTGCGGGGACATGGTATTTTCAAGTGTTATTGCATCACCAAGATTTCGAGCTTGGAGGTGGAGTTCAGCGCCTTAAGACCAATTAAGATAATTCACCCCAGAAATTTCAAGTGCTTTAAATTCGAGTTTAGAAATATTTGACATTTTTAAACTGTTCCATAAATAAATTACAATCAGAAATATGTAATGCATAATAATGAATAATTAATAATTCAATATTGATTGGAATATCATGTGTGCGATTAGGACTTTAATCCCTTGATTTAATAATTATAACTTCAGGTCTGTGCTATTTATTTGTTGGAACTTCAGATTAATACATAAAATAATTGAACTTCGGTCCAATTTTATTGAGTGTAAAGACTTTATTTACCCTATTGTGTCAAAACTTCAGGTTTGATCAGATTTAAAAAAAAAATATTTGGAACTTCTGGTCCAAATTATAAATTATTTGGGGACATTTAATGTCCCTAACTCTATGATTGAAATAATAAAAACTTCAGGTTTTGATTCAGGGCATACTTTATTTGGAACTTCAGGTTCAAAAATTTTAAATAACGATTCAAGTCCCAAATTTAAAGGTAATTGAGAACTTTAGGCCCCAATTACTGGGAACTTCAGGTCCCCAAAATCCAAACTTCAGGGTTGATTAAAAAAATGTTGAAACTTCAGGTCCAAAGTGTAAATAATTTTTAGGGCACTTTTAGTATTCCTTAACACATTTTATTATCATGTTAAAAAAAATTGAATATTAATTGCGAACTTCAGGTCGCAAAAATTTAAATAGAAATTAGGAACTTTAAGTTTCAAATTTTATATTACAATTGGGTACTTCAGGCCCCAAATTTTAAATAGTATTCCATAAAAAAAATTACTTGAGAATATATATATATATGATCGTAACTAAAAAAAATACACTACAAAAAATAATGCACTGAATCATTGGCGTATATGATCATAACTGGAAAAAAAAATAGATGCACAAATGCATAAGCAAAATCGTATAGGTATGTGGTACTAAGGCTTCAAAACAAAATATAAAGTTATGTGATAAAAAATTATATATATATATAAAGCTATTCGCCTGATCACAAGATATGTACAACAGATAAACTTTGTTTTTTTTTTATTGATTTATGGTCTTATACATCATCATCCATGCGTTAAAAGTTAAAAAAAAGTATAACTTGCGGCTAGAAATTTACATACCTACGCATAACTGTTTAGATAATGGAGATGGAGATTTATGTAAACAAAATATATAACTTATCTCAAGAATGACTACTCATGCATAATGGACATGAATACTTAAACATTTTTCGACCTATAGTACGATGCTATCATTATCACTCATAGAGCTATCATAAGCATAGAAGTGAAAATAGTTCAAACCTCAATGAGTGCTTTAAGAATTAATTGACGTTTGGAATATAGAAATACTTAAACGCCCGATGGCCAGCAGCGGCTTGAAACGGTTGAGGTGTCGTGCCGATAACTTGTTAAAAGAAATAGGGCACACAAAGAATTTTAGAGAAAAGAAAAGTTCTCATTAATTGCTGTCTAACAAATGGCGAGTCACCCCTTATTTATAGTACAAGTTGGTAGAGTCCTAATAGGAGTGGACATCCACTTAAATAGGATAAATACAATATTTATAACATTAACCATTATAACAGTTCAATTGATGCATCCGTCTTAAGAATGAGCTTCACCTCATTCTTCTTCATTTGTCTCCATACTCAGTACAAAATCCCTAATGCATTTTCATTTTCAGTACAAAACCTAACCTAAAAACTTAATCCATTTTTCACTTAAATTACACGATTTCATTCCTAAAATAATACTCTTTAATTCAGCAACAATCTTACAATTTTCTGGAAGACTTTTAGTGAAATACTTATACAGTTATTGGTACAACAGAGGAGCAATTTTGGAAGGACTTCTTTTACAATTCTTCTTGTATTATTCATGTGGATTCCTACATTAAGGCAAGATAATTCTACTATCTCCTCTCATGAGATAAATAATATTTTCTACCTAAAGACTTTTTTTTAATTATAAAATTTATGTAGAGATAATTAAGATTTATCTTATTTTGATCACACATTTCTAAATTCTGATTTTTGGTGAATAAATTTAAGGAATCTAATTCATGAAATATATACGTGATTAATTTAGTCTAATTTGGTATAGTTGAATTGGATTGTGAATTGTACAATATTAGTATGATTTATATGTTAAATCTAACATTGAATGAATTATAAGTGTTGACTACCATGATAGTAGATAAAATTTATGTCTTATTATGTCAAATTTTATTTTTATACTTTTGGGAATTGGGGTAATAATAAATATTAACTTCTTCATTTTTTTGAGTTTATGAATTATGAGGAAGATCTGAGATAGTCTCGATTTAAAAAAAAATAGAAACTATGCTCAAAAAATTATGAAACTTCATACTATTATGTAAAATATCATTTTCTAAATGTTTCATGTTTTAATCAACTCCTAAAAATGTCATTTAGGACTTGAAAATTGAGAAAAAATGGACTAGGTGTATTTGTCGAAGTGTAGTAATGTTATAGATAAGTAAAATTTATTAACCCATGTAGAAGATGTAAATTGAGACGTTTCGCGAGTTCTGTAAAAAATCATATTCTGGACAACTTTGGTGTTTTAAGTTTTCCTTAATATCCGAAAATAAGAGACCCAAAATAACACATTAATACACCTGACAGCATAATACTTGTAATATTCTATATGAATACAATCCTAATTTATGGGCAAGGAAAATATGCTTAATGTGTATTTTTTTATGAGATGTGAATGGATTGAAATTCTTCCTTTTTATTTTTGTGGAGAATATATATATATATATATATATATATATATATATATATATATATATATATATATATATATCACCCCATCCCTTTTTAAAATAGTATACTATTTAAATGTTAGTCTTATGTTAATGAGCCTACGCATGGGGCCACTTTTCTTATATTATTATTATGAATATGTTGGATGGATAAGGTTAGTTCCGTATCGTGGGGCCAACGGGAACTGGGGGCTAGACACGATTACGATGATTTTATTTTTGGAGGTGTTTGGGGTGGATAAGGTGAGGTTGAATTTGTGTTTATGATGAGAAATAATTATGTTATGAGTTGCACTTTATTTCACATGCGTGAGGCATGGATTGGATGGGGAACGTTCCTTTATTTCTCTTGCTCAATGCATTGGCTAACTGACTCACTTGTACTTCTAATTTGGCAATCAATTGAGTGTTTGCATGCAAGCTTTGCCATGTGAATTAGAGGAAACTTTGCGTGGTTTGTTGGAATTGCGGGGTATTTTGGGCAAGTAAATTCATCGTTTCTTCTAAAGATTGAATCGTTTGGGGTGAAGGAAACGACGGTGAGGGGATGCTCTATTGGAAACTTGAGGGTGGGTTACTTGAAGATTGACCTCCACTACCCTGGTATTTACCTTTAGACCATGAAAAGTTAGGGTGATCCCTCCAACATGGATTGTACGTATTCGAAAATGGGTCGTATTTGGGCTTATTTTGAAAGAGGGCGTTGGCCTGCTCGGTGAGAGCTTTGTGGGCCAGAAGGGTGGGGCAACTTTTGATGAGGCGGTCAAAACTATCATAAAGCAAGCACATTGGTGACCTACATATTGCATGGTGGCAGGTGCGGCTTGGTTACCCTCCTTGTTCGTTTCTGAGGCTTCTAAACGTCAGGCCAATGTAGCCACTTTGGCATTCAATCCAAAACCTTGTTCTTATTGACGAGTATTACCCTCATTAATTGTGGGGGTCGTAGAATCCCAATAGGGTACCCATTTCTGGGACTTTTGAGCAACAGATTCTAAAAACGACCATGCATCGACCTCACTTTTCTCTGTGAAATCTCCACTACACATTAGTTCAAGCATAGACCGAGTGGTATAATTGAAACCCTCATATAAAATCTGGATTTGATGACCCAATTCAATTCCATGATGAGGACATTGTAGGAGCAAGTCCTTGAATCTTTCTACATACAGCAATAAAGCCTCTCCCACTTTTTGATTAAAAGTATTGACGTATCTCCGTTGTCTTTTGGTTTGGGGAAAACTTTTGCAAAAATTCAATACTCAACTCATTCCATGTAGTGATGGAATTTTTTTTAAGTGAGAGTAGCCAACTCTTGGCTTTGTCCTTCAAAGAAAATGGAAATAATTTTAGTTTAACAATCTCATCAGTGAGTTGTTGTAACCTAATCGTTCCGCAGATTTCTTCGAACTCACTCACGTGAAGGTATGGATCCTCCTTTTTTTTACTTTAAAGATGAGTAACAAATGTATTATACCCGACTTGAACTCAAAATTATTTGCATTAATCGGGGGAAGAAGTATGCATGATGGTTGACTTGCCCTATTGGGATACAGGTAATCCTTTAGGGCATGAGTTGCTAGCTCATATCCCATCTCAGTGAAAATCAAGGTGCAACCTATAATAGTATCGGGAATACTAGACTCCACTCTCGCTAGACGACTAGTAGGATCTCGAACGCAACCTAGCATACACCATGCTCACTCGATTTTTTTTTTTTTTTTATATATATAAGGAAAGAAAATTAATCTGACTCAAAACCACATAATTCCTAAGCTAGCACAAAGCAATTTGAGTTTATCTAAGTTAGGTGGGGGAAAATTCAATTTTTAATATCTAGTTTTCCCGAGATTATTCGTCGACAAGGGGGTCTTCGAAATAATATCTCTAATTATAAAGCTTATACGCTCGTCCGAGGGAGAATTTAAAAGACTACCAACTACGAACTATCGCCTCAAACTCCATATTTTTCCTCCAGGTAGGTGGTCGGTACGAAGACTCATTAAAAAACACTAATCCTAGTCAAGGTCAAAATGGAACCGATCTGACAATTCCGCGTTTAGATTAACTTTTAATCCTAGCCTTGTTAAGAGTTTTCCTATGAGCTCTGTTATACCCTACGACCAATGTCTAATCAATTTTAAGTTAAAAATGATGGTTTGGGTAATGAAAATGCTCGGGTAATTTAGTGATTTGTGGGCTAAGGAAGGGTGATTAAATCTCCGCCTTGTCTTGCACTTGGGTTTTTGCCCTTAAGTCAGATTATGCAGCGTGCTTATTGAAATGGGCGAAAGCAGTTCCACATAAAAGCACACAAGACTTACCTCCGACGTGGACTTTTTAAGGTCACTTGTTTACGCCGGGTCGTAGTTTTATTTGACGTCGATCGGAAGGAAACTTCGCCTACATTTCAGTCGTCTCCGAGAGTATCTTGTGCGCGTGGCAAGACTACACAAGTAACTTTTATGCTCTTGCACGGTTGCTTGCTTTTGCGGGATTTTTCACTTTTCTCTCTTTTTTTTGTTTTTTTTTTCTTTTTCTTGAAACAAACACACAAAAAAAAAATACTAGCGTAAAGTGCAACAAAAGAAATATTAAATACAAAAATAATTATACATGCACTAACGAGGTATTTTGACACTTAAGAAGAGAGGAAGAACAAATAAAAACAAAAGGCATACTATAAGTGTTGATGTAAAAAATTAGATTATCTCTAATTTATCAATCACAGATAAAATAAAATGAGACAAAAGATTTTTAAAGTGGTTCAGCCTTATAAGAATGGCCTACATCCACTGTTTTTGTATTGCTGACTATTTTCCTAGAATTCCTGATAAGTTAGTTTTTCAAGAAATCTAGAGTCCCCTTCTAATGGGGAGGTTACAATGTATTTATAGTCTTGAGGCTGTACATGTGAAAGGACAATCCGTTATTATCTAGTAGACATATACATCTGTACAATAATAATGAGCATTTAATATGTAGTCGTCTTTTTTATTCTCCTGATTTGAATGCTCCGTACGCTAAGTAGCTCGGACCGCGTGAGTTTCTCGGTACGCTTAAGTTGCTTGGAGCCCTTAGTTCCTCGGGACACCCAAGCTGCTCGGTATGACTGGGTTGCTCGGGGCACTTGAGTAGCTCGGTAGAACTATTTGTAATTGCCACGTTGGTTGACACATGTTTGTGAGTGAATGGTCCACGTCAGCAGATTAACTTTGGTATCAACAGAAGCCCCCAATGTTTCACAGTTTGAGGTTGAAGAAAAATATGGAATATTCTGTTTAAAAACCGCATAGATTATTGGTTTTTATGGTTTTCAGGAAAATGTTCGTTGTATATAACTCCTTTTTGAGCGCATAGTATCAGGCCTTATAAATATTTTGAATTTTTATGACCACTTCGATATTTGTGCCATTTTCTTCTTTTAGCCGCCGGAAATGCAAACGTCTTTCCTTGTAATCATTGTCTTTCTCTATTCCCGAGATAAAGTATTTAAGCGCGGCAGAAATCCTGTCATCTTTCACTTTTCAAATATGTATCTTTGAACTCTTCATTTCCTCTCTATCTTGTGCCTTCGTTCTTTCCATTGTTCGTTGTCAACTGATCTCTCTTTTTCTGTAAGATTTTCTTCCCTTTCTTTTATTTGCTTTGTTCATCATGGTTTATCTTGTCGAGTCGCTAGACAAATTTCGGTCTGAATTTGCAATCCCTTCATGGGTTATTTTGGAAAAACTTTTTGAACCTTCTAATTATTTTTCTTTGGCTGAGGGACATTGGTTTCCAAGTCTTTTTGTGGCCGAATGTGGCTTTTCTTTCCCGCCAAATCCCCTATGTTTGGAGTTCTGGCAATATTTTGATGTTGTATCTGCAAGAATAGCTCCAAATACTTGGAGGATAGTTAATGGCGTACATAGACTGAATCAACTTCATGGAACCTGTTTAGGGATTCCAGAGATTATGTATTGCTATAGATGGGTTGTTAGTGATACCACGTTCTATTTAAAAAGTAGGTTTTTGAATATAGCGTTAGTTGTCAATCTTCCCGATGCCAATAGGGATTACTTTGAACATGGAGTGGTGATGAAAAATTGGCAACACCCTGTGACACCCCGACTAATTAAATATCGGGTAGCTACTCCTTTATTCAAATTAATACAAAATGCCAAGTTGGTTCAGTTCATAGCATCACTATCGAAAACATTTTAATAATTACTAGCCACCTAATATTTAAAAAGTGAGTTGTCAATTTTAATTAAACCCGATTGACATGCAATAAGTAGATTATGAAATACCAACATAACCACCACAACATAGTCACAATAGAATAACCATAAAATAATAATGAAACTGGAGGAATACTCCTCACAACAATCCGAGTACTGAAATAAACAAATACCAAGTCCGCATCACTAAATTAATTACAACCCAAAATTTGAAATAACTGAATAGGAAATAGGGCGACATGCGCAACAGATGACAGAATGTGACAATATAGAGTCAAGATCGAAAATGGAGGCGTCTACTGTCAAGGTCCTGTAACTTCCACAGCAGCTACAGTACGTCACCTGAATGGAACTCCTATGCTTGGTGTCCTTGTGGCTGGGCACCTAAAAGGTTTTACAAAAATAGATTTGAAAGCAAACGGGTCAGATCCCGATTGTGAAAACAGTTTAAAAATAGCAAGTGTTTAATATCATTAAGCAGTGAATATAAATTACATGATAGTGTGTGCACTCACACGAGTTCCTCACCTCTCAACTAATTGTGCACTCCTATCGTACCCGTACCCATTCTAGTTATTCCCATACTTAACTAGTCTAATTTAAAATCTAACATTGTTATACGATTCACGATTTAATTTTGGCATCTTCATTTAAATAGAGGGTCTTACATTTCTTCTCGTTTTCCCATATTAGTAATACTACTTACTAGAGGATTTCCATTTTTATCTTTACGAACACGTTGTTATTATTTATACTCACATTTATACATGACAGTGCATTTCAATTTAAAGTATATTATTCTCATCATAAATATACAATACTAGCACGCCGAGGCTAAGTTGCGGTGCACACATACTCTGCTATCCAATCCCTGTACATCACGTACATAAGGACAGCGTATTTCGAATCTCTCATAAATCGTTTTCAATAAACAACAATCACAAACAATGGAGGCGAACATAGTTCACATCACATGGGTCACGCACATACCTATGCTCCCATGATCAGTAGACTTATTAACTTCTCAATAAGTCCTTCTCTGACCTATGTCCTCGAGGTACCAATCTAAATCCCCCCGTAGGCACACAAATATTAGATGGCCCTGATCGCACGCCGACCTCCCATGATAGCAAGTACGGTAGGTATGTTATACACTGATAACTACATATACTAAGCATTCGCACATCTTAGATATCTCAATATATGAATAGAGGTATACTTCTCGTTCTTGTATCATCATTTAAATGTCATACGCTCATAAGTCCCCGATTTATATACATTAAAGTTGTCAACTCTTCTCACGTCGTAATTAGGTACTCGTTTCCTAATCCATAAAGGTCATTCGATTTACTACAAGATTCTAAGTTTTACTCCTCAACGTACTCAAATTTCTCAAATATACCCACTAGTCAATAAGGGAAGGTTATTACTCCATTAAATAAGTATACGGGACAATTGAAATAAAAATTAGGCCTAAAAGGCCATTCTGTCAACTCGTTAGAAGTCTCGTTCGAACGAGGTCGTTCGAACGAGTGTCGTTCGAATGAAAGGCTTCGAACGAACTATCAACTCGTTAGAATGGATACTGTCATCTCGTTAGAAGTTTGTTCGAACGAGGTCGTTCGAACGACCTGGGCAGGTCTTCTAACGAGATGGCAGTAAACGCCCAGAAATCCCCAAGTCCATTTTTCTTCATTCTTCTCTTCTCTAAATCCACCCTAAAACCATCCAAATTATGTTTTAACGTTTGTAAACTATTTTTAGTCACCCAAGCTCATCCCTTAACATATTTTAGGGGTCAAATCTTACCAATTAACATGCTAAAATCGTAAATCCCCAATTCTTGTCCCAAACCCTAAGAACTTGAACCCAGAATTAAATTTCATAAAAAGATTCCTTATAAATCCATTTTCAGATCATCAAAAATTATGTTTTACACATTGAATTCATCCATTATTATTAAAATACATGCAAATTCCTACCCCAAACCACAAGTTTCACAATAATTCCATTGGGTATTCTTCATCAAAAATTTCCACGACATAAACAGTTTTCTACACTACACATGGAGGAAATATTCAATGCAAATAATGACATCAAAACACTTGCCTTAGATCCGTTCTTCTGAATTGATGTTGGCAAATGAAGGTTGATTTTCGCCTTTCTCTACAGAATTCTCCCAAGGATGGTGATGGTGGTTGGAGGTTTCTTTTGGAACTTCTACAAACTCTCCCTTAAACTCCCGTAGCCCACTAACTCCCTTTTTGGCTGATAATAGCCTTGGTGGCTCATTTAAAATATCTAAATTAACACTAAAATTCGTGGGTCTAAATTCCCTAATTTTTAAAATTACCAAAATACCCTTCTAGGTTGCCGGTTTGGCCTAAAAGTGCCTCGGAACCCAAACTAAACCCCCGGCTAGTGTTTTTTGACTATTTCGACCCTTCCGGACACGTTGGCGCACTCAAAATGACTATTCGGATGATAAAAATAAAATTCACTTTTGAATTTAAATGATTTCATTCCTGACGCAACTAACACGCGCGGCCCAACTAAATTTCCCAAATTATCGTATATCTGTCTCATGACAATTTCAATATTTTCAATACTCATGAAATGAAATTTTCAATTTTAACATCATAATCAAATACCAACTCACATCTCGCTAGTATTTATATCCGAATTAATTCCCAATTAATTCTCATTTAATTTAATTAATCACTTAAATAAAATTAATAAAATTACGGGGTATTACACACCCTCCCTTAAATGGAGATGATATATACCAAGGTCCCAGATGTCCACCTTATGGCAATGGGATAGGTTGTTTTTATTTTTTGAAATCTTGTTTTCTTTATGTTTGATAAAATGCATCACTGACATTCATTTTTGTTTGTTACAGTTGACAGTAAAAGAAAACCTCCAAAAGAGGCTGATGTTAATTTAAAGCACTTGAAACTTATCTGGGATTTGCATCAATCTATTGCCTAGGAACATATTAGATCTGCTTCTTACTTGCTTGAGTACAGGAGTTATAGTGCATCTTTCACTGCTCGTCCTCATCCAGTGGTGGTTAATCTTGATCAAGTACCAGCCTCTGAGACTAGTGTAAAAGGTTCTTCCTCTGAGTCAAGTATTCCTATCAGTGATCTGATAAGAGAAGAGCTCCTGCCTTTTTTGACAAGTCTGCCTCTGCTAATATGGAGGCAAAGAAAAGTAAACAAGATATCCTAAAAAAAGGGACAAGAATCATTGATGCACCCCTCCTGCTGCTGCCAAGAAAATTGTTGAGAAACCCCCTGTGGCTCCGAGCAAGGCTGTTGCTATCCCTCCTCCGAGCGAGGTTATTGTAATATCACCAACAAAGACAACGTATTTAGTTGAGAATGTTCCTGCTCCTTTGAGGAGGTTAAAGAAAAATTCTTCTGAGAGACCTGCTGAACCTGTCTCTCAACCTTCAAACGTTGAAGGTAGTATTCCATCTTTTATTGCTTCGAGCTCTGCTGTGAATTTGGTGAGATCTTGGACTGTCCCAGAAGTCCAAGGCATTTAAGATTCCCCTTTCCCGTGAGAGAATTACTACCCTGGCTGCTCAACACATTGCCTCAGTAAGTATCTTCAACTCAACCCCTTTATTTTTTTTAATACCATGTTCATGTACTGACTTAAAGTTATTTCTTTTTTCAGCTGGTGACGTGTTTCAACAGCATTCTGAAAAAGGATGAAGCTATTAGGGCTTCAAGCTCCTCGAGAGGAGTAGAGGAAGATTTTGTTGGTCTGACCCAGTCTTGAAAAGATTCTCGTCAAAAATATGAGGAAGATAAGGTTGCTTAGGAGAAGCAATTCATTTCCATTGAGCTGGAGAGAAACCAAGCTGTGCATGCCTCCAAAGAATTGGAGAAGAAATTGAAGGAGTTTGAGCAGAGCAACAAAGACTTTGAACAAAGCAATACGGAGCTGGATGTTAAGCTCAAGTATACTAGAGGGGAAGTTGTTAAACTTCAAGATGTTGAGCGATAAAAAATAGAGGTGGAAGGGAGGTTGAAGGCCTCCCAGGAGCTCCTTAGGGAAAAGACCTCCTCGAAGAAGGCAAAAAGGAAGAAGGAAATTAAAAAATCATTCAGTGTTGGTTGGGATAAAGGGTGGAACAAGGGCCTAGCTGCCATGTCTTCTCAAATGGAGTATGCAGTTGTTAATTCTTTAGGGATGGATGGGTAGCTGCATTGAAAGAGATGAAAGTTGTTGAGAATTATGAATTTTTTCAGCAACACACTCATGGCCCTCCTCCCTCTCCTGGAGAAGAAGAAAAGGATGAAGCTGCTTCAGACGAATCTTCAATGATGACTGGAGATCAGTTCCTTACCGTTCCTGTTGTTCATCTTTTCGAGCAACCCCAACCAGCCAACCTTCTTGCCGAGCAGCTACCATTATCTTCCGAGCAACCAACTTCCCCATCCCAACCTCCTGAGGAAGTTTTAAGACACAGGGAGAAGGTGTAAAGTTGCTCGAGTTTTTAATTTTGTTGTTCTTTTTTAATGTAACCTCGAACTTTGTATTTTCTCTCATGATGAATAAAAATTCATTTCTGCTTGTTCATCTTGACTTTCTTCTTCTTGCATTGTCTGCATCATTATTGATTCTTTTTATTTCTTCTCTTTGCTAGTTTATGGCCAGGATGGAGCTATTATCATCTCATGACACAGAATTAATGAAAAAATGCAATGACTACTTCAAAGTTGGTCATGCAGATCTGAATGAGGCCCAAATAATTAACATCCTCGGATCAGGTGCTTCTGGCCGAGCAGTTGAAGTTTAGCAATACCTGAAATATTTGCTCGATCGTGCAGTTGCCAATAATGTGGCCTATTATGAGATGATTGAAGATCTCCAAGGAATGATCGAGGAACTTTAGCTGCAATATAAAGAATCTTCTACCCTTTTGCATCAAGGATATGAGAAAAAATATCAATAACTGAGTGTTGATAAAGGGTATGACAAATTTATCTCTACTTATGAGAAGAAAGAGAGCGTTCTAAAGTTGAGGTTG
This sequence comes from Sambucus nigra, assembly GCA_949130495.1. Taxonomy (NCBI): domain Eukaryota; kingdom Viridiplantae; phylum Streptophyta; class Magnoliopsida; order Dipsacales; family Adoxaceae; genus Sambucus; species Sambucus nigra. Next base: position 109,943,839 of record OX422221.1, on the reverse strand, counting down.
AAGAGCACAGACATATTGCTAAGTTGTTGGAGCAGGAGAATATTGCTTTGCAAGAAGAGATGAAACAACTCAAATCTGCAGCATCTTCCTCGTGAGCCTTGGTCCCTATTAATGATGAAAGTTTCTCTTTCTTGGAGGTAGAAAATTCCAACTTAAGAGATGATTTGGAAACTTTAAAAAGAGCTGGACCCTCCACCTCTACTCGTGGACGAGCAAGATCTTCTTCTCGGGGGCGAGCAAGGGCTGGTCGGGTATCTATTGAAGAAGCTAGAACTCAAGCGGTCTTAGAGAATCAGGCCTTTCAGTTGATGGTGAAGAACTAAGCCTTAGCAAAAATGTCTAAGAAGATTTTGAACTTCAGCGAACAACTATCTACCCAGAGTTCTGGCTTGGAAAATAAGAAAATTCTAGTGAAGAATCTCCACGAGCAACTAGAGAGGTTAACTTATCAATTCCATAAACAACCCAGAGAATTTTGGATGGCTGGGTATAATGAACCCTTTACCATCTTAACGCTCGAATCCAGCAGTCAAATAACGAGGGGTACAAGCAATGATGGTTAAATGCACTGTGTGTGCTACAATTGGAGCAGGGCCACTATTTATGGGATTAATATGACCCTGGAGTGCTCGATTTGCCTGTGCCTCCTTTTAAGCTTGATATAAGTTGGATTCTTGCTCGGGCAATTCCTCAATGTTTGATCACCAAGTATCTCGGGGATTACAGTCATCATACAAATTTCGAGATATCTCACCCAGAGCACTTGCTTGAGCGACCTTCTGTAATGAATGTTAGAATGCTTCGAGATGTGAATTTTATAAATTTCCCTTATGCATTAGATGATCCTCCTGCTGGGGTAGAACCTGTTTCAAAGGCAGAAGGGAAAAAACTAATAGAATAGGGTTTCTTATGTAATGAAGTATATTTTTCACATCATATGTAATTCTACTTGTTTTGAATGAAGAAATTTAGTCTTTCGTTATTCCATTTTCTTCTAAATAATTTTTAGAATATCTCTGTTTGCTTATTTTTGGATAATAGAACTTGTCGCATTCGTTGTTTGATTATAGTGACTTATCACTCTTTGGGCCTATGCAATGAAATGATTTGCATCCCATGTTCCTGCTTAGTGTAACTAACCGGAGTTGATTGTATTTGATTTTTCGACCAACCGAAGTTGGTAGTAATTGATTTGCTGACCAACCGGAGTTGGTGGTAATTGATTCCCGACCAACCGGAGTTGGTGGTAATTGATTTGCCGACCAACCGGAGTTGGTGGTAATTGATTGGCCGACCAACCGGAGTAGGTGGTAATTGATTCTCGACCAATCAGAGTTGGTGGTAATTGATTTGCTGACCAACCGGAGTTGGTGGTAATTAATTTGCCGACCAACCGGAGTTGGTGGTAATTAATTCCCGACCAACCGGAGTTGGTGGTAATTGATTCCTGACCAATCGGAGTTGGTGGTAATTGATTTGCCGACCAACCGGAGTTGGTGGTAATTGCTATGAATTTGATATGTAGTGTGTAGCATTAATATTCCGAAAAAATTACAACAAAAAGACAAAAAGAGAGAAACTGGGTAAAACATCCAACACTTTATTCATACTGAAGAAAACTTCATTACATAGGAATTTCAATCATTGATAATATTTGTGCAGATGCCCTGTATTCCATGCATTCTTAAACTCTTCTCCTTCCAAGGTTTCAATCCTATATGTCCCTGGACGAACAACTTCTTTTACTCTGTAGGGTCCATGCCAATTGGCTTCTAGTTTGTTATGTTTTTGGATCACTTTCTTCAGGACATAATCCCCCTCCTTCACCCCCTCCTTCAAATCACACTTCTTCACTCTCTTGTTATAGAACAGAGTTGTTCATTGTTGGTATGCAGCATTCTTGATTGCTGCTTCTTCTCTGACTTCCTCTAGCATATACAGATCTAATCATTGCAACAAGTCACTGATAGGAGAATTGAAATTCAGTACACTGTGTGTGGGTAGACCCAATTCAGCTGGTATGACGGCTTCACTTCTAAATGCCAGCATGTATGGAGATTCTCCTATTGCTGTTCGTGGTATGGTGCGATAAGACCATAGCACAGAATGTAGCTCGTTAATCCAATTTCCTTTTGCCTCATCTAGTCGTTTCTTCAAACCATTCAGCACGTTTTGTTTGTCACCTCAGTTTGCCCATTGCTTTGGGAATCTTCAGTACATTAGATTGATGACAATACATAGCAAACTCCTCGTTATCAAACTGGGTTCCATGGTCAGTAATGAATGCATGTGGGAGACCATATTTGTAGATAATATTCTTCCAAATAAATTGATAGACTTTGTCGTATGTCATATCGATGAGAGGCTCAGCTTCTACCCATTTGGTAAAGTAATCTACAGCAACCACGAGGTATTTGAATCTTCCCCTGGTCGTCGAAAGTGGCCCGACCAAGTCTATCCCCCACAATGCAAATGGCCAAGGGGATGTTATGGGTGTTAACAATGCTTGGGGAGTCCTTCGGATGGAAGAAAAATGTTGACATTTATCTCATTTCTTAGCATAAGCTGCGCAATCAGCTCTCATCGTCGGCTAGTAATACCCCTGCGTTGTTATTCTTTGCAAAAGTGTCCGACCTGCCACATGGGCTCCACAAGACCCTTCATGAACCTCTTCGATCAAACTTTTCACTTCGGAAGGATGGACACATCTTTGTAGCCCTACTATAATTCCTCGTTTATATAAAATGACATTGGTCAATACATAACGAGCAACTTTAAACTTCAATTTCTTGGCTGCGAGTTTATCAGTTGGCAAAGCCCCTTCTTCAATATAGGCCCTGATGGGGTCCATCCAAGATGGTCCCAAGTCGAGGGAAATAAAGCTCATCATCAGATCTTCGTCTATGCTCTGACCAGTCAGAATTTCTATCGGGATTATTCTTCGTAGCTCGGTGCATGTGGCAGATGCTAACCAAGCTAGTGCATCTGCTCTTGCGTTCTCCAATCTTGGTATTCTAATCAAATGAACTGCAGTAAAACTCGATACAATCTCCATTGCTTTCGCATGATACTTGATCATTAAGTATCCTTTTGCTGCATACACTCCCAGAATTTGATTTACGATTAACTGCGAATCACTGAATACAACGACCTTCTCTGCTTTCATAGTTTTAGCCAGACTGAGACCCACAATCATAGCTTCATATTCAGGCTCATTATTAGAAGCCTTAAATTGAAAGCGCAGAGCATACTCCACATAGATCTCATCTGAGCTGTTTAAAACAATCCCCGTTCCACTGCCTGTAGTGAAAGAAGAGCCATCTACATACAAATTCCACACATGTACCTCATTATCAAACTCTTGGTCAGACAGAGTTCCTCGGTGGAATATTTGATGCTTCCTTTTGTCCTCCTCCAGTGCTTCTTGTTGCTCGTCCACCGACGTAAGCTGATCGGGGTTTAAATTTGATGATTCTATAATATCCATCGATCGGTCGGTATTCAACTTATGTTCTTCGGAGGTGTCTTCTTGAGTAATCTCTGTAATAAAGTCTGCTACTGCCTGCCCTTTGAGCGACAATTTAGGCTCATAAATTATATCATATTCACCAAGTTCCACTGCCCAGTACATCAATCTTCCTAATTTCTCCGATTTATGCAGAGCTTGTCTTAATGGCATATCGATGTATACTACTACAGTATGGGCTTGGAAGTATGGTCTCATCCTTCTGCTTGCTTCAATCAGTGCTAGTGCCAACTTCTCCAGCCTTGGATATCTGATTTCTGCTCCTCGAAAAGCCTTGTTGGTGTAATAGACTAGTTTTTGTACTCCATCCTCCATCCTTATCAACGCCGAGCTAACTGCATTTTTTTATACTGCCAGATATAAGTATAATCTTTCTCCCATCACTAGTCTGGACAACAATGGAGGTGTCCCCAGATATTTCTTCAATTCTCGAAAGGCCTCCTCACATTCATCATTCCATTCAAAAGTTTTTCTGAGTGTTTTGAAGAATGGTAGGCATCTGTCAGTTGCTCGTGACACAAACCTATTAAGTGCTGTAACTCGCCCTGTGAGACTTTTCACTTCCTTCTTCGTCATTGGAGATCGTAGCTCCAATAGAGCCTTGATATTTTCAGGGTTCGCCTCAATTCCTCGTTGGTTAATAATATATCCGAGAAACATGCCTTCTCGTACTCCAAATATGCATTTGGTGGTGTTGATGCAAAAAACTGGATTGAATCCCATTTTTATGATCACAGATAAATAGATGAAAGCAATCCAATCAAGCACATAAGAGACAAAGATTTTTAAAGTGGTTCGGCTATGAATAAAGCCTACGTCCACTGTTATTTTATTCCCAGGGGTTTACAATAGCACCATAGGGTGTAGAGAGAGAAAGGATGTGTATCTTGTGTATGGGGTTTCTAGGTTCTCTTGGATCTCCTCTGGATCTCCTCCCTTTTGGCTAAGGGGATACATGTATTTATAGTGATGGGAGATAAAGAGATTCATTGTATGTAGACATTTATGTCTAATTCAACGAATCTAATTATTGAATTGCTTGGTATGCTATGTGTTGTCATCTATTAATACAGTATAAATGTACATTAAGGCTCATTAAATGCGCTATCATCTTCATTAATGCACATTAAATGCATAGTTATCCTTTGATCTTCCTGGTTGGTATGCCGACCAACTCTCCTCGGGTGCCGACTAACTCTCCTCGGGTGCCGACCAACTCTCCTCGAGGGCCGACCAACTCTCCTCGGGTACTGACCAACTCTCCTCGGGTGCCGACTAACACTCCTCGGATGCCAACCAACTCTCTTGGGTGTCGAATTTTGCCACGTAGGATGACATGTGTCCTTTTATGATTGGTCCTCGTAGATGGAGAATTTTTGCGTTAACGGAAGCCCCCAATGCTCCATGCTTGATGGTTTACTTGAAAGGATGGAGTATTTATTCTGCAGTGTTGGTCGGTGCTCGTGAAATTCTTGATATACCTTCTTGATTTTTTCAACATAAAGTGCATTATCTCCTGGACGACATATGATGCAGGCTGATTGATGGTTGCTAATCTTTCTTTTGAGGAACTCCGTGTGCTATGTATCACCCCTGGGAATTTTGATGCAGCCATGCCATAGTATGCAGCTTGTTGCTTGTCATAATCTTCAAGTATGTTGATTGGTTTGCTAGCCGATCAACTGCCTCCTGTGCCGAGCAACTGAGTGCTAACTTCACGTGCTTGATTCTTCTGATTTATGATCCTCTGAATACTTTGTCGAGTAACATACTAGCTTTTGAACCCAACTCTTCAATATGATTAGTACCAAGCTAGTGGTGGACTTCGAAACATTTTCATACAACTTCTTCTTCAATGTTGGTCGGGCAGTAGTAGTAAAGATCTCAGTGTTGTAGATGCTGAATTTGACTTCTGAACTTTAATAGTATGTGCATAATAACTCCTGAATATGCCTCCTGAAATTCTGAATGCCTCCTGAACTTAAATATGCCTCCTGAACTTCAACAGCATGTGCATAATAATTCCTGAGTATGCCTCCTGAACTTCAATAGCATGTGCATAATAACTCCTGAATATGCCTCCTGAACTTCATAAGCAAAATTAGCTCCTGGGCAAGAAAAATAACTTCTAAATGATAATTAGTTGGGGCTGAATCTGATGCTCGACTGCATGATGTTATGAGAATGTGCCACCGAATGAATAAATATATCTGTAATAGAAGCCCCCAAGTGTGGAATGTGAACTTTGAATGCTTTTTGCTTGATCGCTTTCACATACTCATAAAATGTTTTCGACCAACTGTAGTTGACAGCTTCTTATTTCCGACCAACCTGAGTTGACATTTTTGGGAATAGATTTACTTCCTAACCAACATAAGTTGGCATTTTTAGGAATATATAGTTTTACTTCCCGTAGGAATACAAGTTTTACTTCCCGGAGGAATACAAGTAGCTTTACTTCCCGGAGGAATACAAGTAGCTTTACTTCCCGGAGGAATACAAGTTTTACTTCTCGGAGGAATACATTTTGTATAATAAATGATAGAGACTTCCTCGGAGCTGACCAACAGATTGTTGGGAATAGAATAAGATATAAAAAATGCTGGAGACCTCCTCGGCGCTGACCAACAGATTGTTGGGAATAAGATATAATAAATGCTGGAGACCTCCTCGGCGCTGAATATATGATTATAAATATTTGTCGAGCTCCATGCTGAAATAAGAATAGAATATGCATCCAAATAGATATAAAGAATAATAATAATAATAAAGTGCCTCGTTGATCTGTCGAGGTAGAATTATATAATGCCGAACAAGAATAAGATCTTCCAGAACATAAGAATATGGCCGAGAACATTGTCAGGCCTGAATATAAATAAGAATTATCCGACCAACTATTCGTTGGGGGTGAAATACAGCGAATGTTGTAATTCTCCTTAAAGCTGAATAATTATCTTGTCGAGGCACAATTGCATAATGCCGAATAAGAATAATATTTTCCAGAACATAAGAATATGGCCGAGAACTTTGCTGGGCCTCTTTATAAATAAGAATTACCCCGACCAACTATCCGTTGGGGGTGACATATAATAAATGTTATAGTTCTCCTCGGAGCTGAATATGGTAATAAGTATCTCGCCGAGTTCCATGTTGAGATGAATATAGAATATGAATCCCAAGGGATATATAGAATAATTTGTGCTTGAGCCGAAATCTGGGCCTGAATATAAATAAGAATTTCCCCGACCAACTATCCGTTGGGGGTGAAATATAATAACTGTTGTAGCTTTTCCTCGGAGCTGAATATGATAATAAGTATCTCGTCGAGCTCCATGATGAGATGAATATAGAATATGAATCCGAATGGATATATAGAATAATTCGTGCTTGAGCATAGATCAGAGCAATAATATATAGTTCCTTGCTGATGTGAAATTTTATAATGCTGAGCAATGATAATAGTTTCCAGAAGTTTAAGATTGTTTTCGAGCATTCGTCGGCACCAAATCTTGTACCTGTAAAAATTAATAACTTGCCCAACCATATGTGTAGGCTGAATTGATTAGTCATGAGAATAATTTACTCATCCAATCAATATATGATATGTATATGCTTGAGAAATAAAAATATTAATTTCAAAAAATGAAATAATAAATGTTGGCTGATATGTCGAGGCACAATTGCCTGATGTCGAGCAATACTACTTTTCCAGAGGTTTACGAGAGATTTCGTCGGGATTGAATCTCGTCCCTATGAAATTTTAATAAGCTTCCCGAGCACCTGTCGAGACTAGAGAAAATAATTATCATGAGAATAATTATTCAGCCAAACAATATGTGATGTGTATCAGCATAAAATAATAAAAATTTCAAAATATGAAATAATATTTTTATGTCAAATGTGTGTGAGATGGACAAATTTTTATCAAATATGCATCATAAATAAGACGTAGAGTTTTTTGTAAAGTTATTTAATCTCCAACAACTAATCAGGTATAAGTTGCTGTTTGAAAATTATTTATCACTTGGTTTTAAAAATATTTTTGGGGTGATCACAAGTTAAAAAAGACTTAAGCCCCTGTTTGTCCCCGAGCTGAACTCGTGTTTAAAGAAATATCTGGGGTGCTTCGCATTTTTTAATACCCCGAGATTCTACTGCTGTCGACAAACGGCATGGATGTTGCCGACCAACATTTAAGGATATCTCAAGTTATAGAATATATGGTACCGACCAAGAAGCAAATGGTCCCCGACCAGCTGAGCAATTTCGCTGATCAACAAAAATGGTGCATTGACAGCACCGAACAACATTAGATGTCACCGACCAAAAAGTGGATGGTTGGATAGTTGCCGACCATTAAATTGAACCCTCCGAACAAGACTGAGATGTCGCCGAACAAGAAGTAGATGATCGTCGACCTGCAATTGGTTCCATCGAGCTACAATAAGAGTCTCTGACCAACAATAAGATACCTCGTAGTTGGATAAAATTATTTCAACGTTGCTGATGGATCTTCACATCTTTTCTTCGACAAACAAAAATGGTGTGGTTAAGCTTCCCTTTAATAAAAGATGGCCCAAGATGATGTCGACCAACAATATGGATGGATGACCAGAATATCTCGAATCCTTAGATAAGAAAAATAACATTCGATGTAAAATCTAAGCATTAAGAATGTTAATTAAATGAATACTCATATAATCCACTAGATCGTGTGATTCCGATAAAGAAACCCTGTGATGTGATGAACGAGGGGCCAACATATCAAATTCGTGCCCTGAGTCTTGATATGGCCATGATTTGTTTTACTGATCCTCTTTTACAAGAGGTGGGTAATGATTTTTCAGGTGAGAGAAAATTATTTTTTATATTGATCCTCTCCTATTCCCTATTCGGAGAGATAAAAATATGTTGAATGATCGAAGTTATTACCAAATTTATATAAAAAATCAATCAATTTGACTTTTTTGACATAGATGGAAGATGAACCAAATTAAGTATATAGTTCATAAAAATGAATGCAAAGAGACTCAAACTTGAAGAGAGAGAAAGTAGATCTAGGTCATGATTTCTATTGCCCAGATTATACTCAAGAGGGGGGGGGGGTGAATTGAGTATTTACAAACTTTAAGTCAAATTAATATTTTAGAAAAATAGTAAATTTAAATCACTTAAACAAATTTCAGATTAATAAAACTATAAAGAATAAATCCAACAATATCAAATAAATGCAACTAACTAATTTAAACAACTAGAGATGCAGATTTTAACACTCTAGAAATACTAAATTAATTTTCGTATTTAATTTAAAGTGATATTCTGAAATTAATTATTTAGTTCAAAAATTAATTATTTTAACCTTAAAAATAATTTAGTCAAATTTCGGAATTAATTTATTTGCAAGATAGTGTGCTGAAAAATATTAACTCAAGCAAGCATGTGCAAATAAATAAATAAAAGTGCGGAAAATAAATGACACCGAAATTTAACGTGGTTCGGCCAAATCCCGGCCTACATCCACGCGCCTAGAGCCCCCGTCTCCTTTGCGCTTCACTAAACCTGATCCACTTGCGGGTAGGATCAAACCACCGCGTACAACTGTTTGCAAGCTAACTCCGAGCTTCAAACCCCGTGGCCCACTTACGGGTAGGAACCAATTACCAGTACAAACCGAAGCTTCAACAAAGCTTCACAACAAATCTGAATTTTTGTAGTATAAGATACAATACTGAAACTCCTTAAAATACAATTTGTAATCTGGGTTTCTGAGACTTCAATAAATGATGTTGAAGTAAGCACAAGTCTTCTTCTTCAATGATTGAGCAGATGATAAAATTAATTGCTCTCTTGAATGTGTAGCTGAGTAGTAAAATGAATGCCCTCAATAATAATTCAAGTCTGTCTCATATTTTCATTCTTGTTCGTTGTCTTCAATGCAGCTCTTGAATGCTTTAAATGTGTCTTCAGATAACTAGCTGTTAGATACAGCATATTGAGCATTAAATGCTCCAGATTTTGCTGAGGTAGAGTAGCTGGAAATAATCTCCAAATCTGATATACAAATCTCCAGTTTTATTCTCAATAAAAATATGGCCGTTGTAGAAGATTTGGAATTTGGTCTGAGTGTAGCATTAAATGCACTGAATTTTACTGAGATAAAATATTCTGCAAATCTTAATTTTGCTTCTGAATAAAAATAGCTGATGACGCATGGAAGTGACATCTGAAAATATATGACATGTGAAAATGGCTTGACAGATAACCCATATATTTTCTGCAAAAATGATTGTTAGACCAAGAGATAAAATACACATCTGATATGTAAATGTGTAAACATTGTGTAAAGAATATAACTGGTGTGTTAAAAATATTTTTCTGTCAAGAGGATAAATGTGTATATAAAAAAATTCGGAACAGATTTTTATAAAAAAAATCTCGGACAGAAAAATGTGAATATAAAACATTCCGAACAGATTTTTTTTAAAAAAAAAACGGACTGATAATTAAAACAAAATTCGAACAGATATTTAATGAAAGGAAAATCGGACCAAAAAAGATCTCAACCAGATAAAAGAATTCCGAACGGATAAACAGAAGCAATTTCAAATAAGCCTTAAGCAATGAACATTGGGAATAAGGAACAACTATCATCAGATGTGATCTTTCAGCTACTAGTGCTATGGCTGAAAAGTCTTTATGGCGGTACATCCTAGGTGGCGACACAAGCAGGTAAAGCTTCTGATTTGGAGAAGACATTACTTGAAAAAAATATACTTTAAAAGATTGATAGACATACACGGATTGAAGTTTTCAATGTGGAGACTCCTTTAAAAAAACAGTCTTCCAAAGTGGACAACAGGAGTTCCAATATTGTCAGATAACAAGGCATATATATATTGCCTAAATACCATACATACAACATGGTATGGCTGTGCCGAGTTTAAAAAATTACAGCACATGGCATCGAATAATGGTTTAAAAAAAATTGTGGTCTTGGACTGTAATATTTTATAAAACGATATAAAATGTAAATATAAAACATTTTTTTTAATTGCAAGGACATAAATCAAAACCGTGTGCCATAAAGAAAATCGTGTGCCATAAATGAAAACAAGAGAGTGGTAAAATCATGCCAACAGTAAACGTGGTCAAATCAGCGTCAGCTTTTAAAGCTAAAAAAAATTATTTCGAAAATACATTTTAGAAAAAAAAATTATTTCAAAAATAATTAATTAGACACAAAAAAAAAACATAGGTCAAGAATTATTCATGTGTGCCTAATGTGTCAAGTGCAAATGTGCAACATACGTGAATACCTTTACTCGAATACGTCGTTGAGTTGAGTCGAGGCAAGATTATACAATAATAAATATCCATAGAATAACTTAATAAAAATATGTTTGGAATCATCAAAATCAATATATTAAGTTAAACTAAAATGTACATTAATTAAACTAATTTAATTAATTAGGGATAAAATACAAACTTAAAGAGAGAGAAATTAGATCTAGGTCATGATTTCCATGAGAAAACTTTTTATTGTCTTTAACCTTTTCTCATTCTCTGATTAAAAATGTAATGGGAATTTGAATAGACATCAAAGATCTTACAAAATTTATAATGAAAATTATCAAATCTTTTTACAAAATTTATAATGAAAATTATCAAATCTTACCACCGTCATATATATTGGTATATGTAATCATTTAAAATATTTATTTCATGAGATAAAATTGAAATTTGAGAATCAAGCAAAAAATTATGATTTATGAAATCCACTATTTTTCAGATTTCTAAATAAGAATTAATTTAACAGTTATGATTTTAAAATCATGATATGCAATATTTTGCAGATAAAAATTGGATAATTAATTTATGTATGTAAACATAAAAATCATGATTGAATAAAAAAATGTATGTATAATTGATTATACGTAGAGAAAATAAAAACTTAGCTTTTGATGGAGAACAACGCTTGTAACACGATTCCCACAGACGGCGCCAATCTGTTGATGCAAAAAACTGGACCGAATCCCATTTTTATGATCACAGATAAATAGATGAAAGCAATCAAATCAAGCACATAAGAGACAAAGATTTTTAAAGTGGTTCGGCTATGAATAAAGCCTACGTCCACTGTTATTTTATTCCCAGGGGTTTACAATAGCACCATAGGGTGTAGAGAGAGAAAGGATGTGTATCTTGTGTATGGGGTTTCTAGGTTCTCTTGGATCTCATCTGGATATCCTCCATTTTGGCTAAGAGGATACATGTATTTATAGTGATGGGAGATAAAGAGATTCATTGTATGTAGACATTTATGTCTAATTCAACGAATCTAATTGTTGAATTGCTTGGTATGCTATGTGTTGTCATCTATTAATACAGTATAAATGTACATTAAGGCTCATTAAATGCGCTATCATATTCATTAATGCACATTAAATGCATAGTTATCCTTTGATCTTCCTGGTTGGTATGCCGACCAACTCTCCTCGGGTGCCGACTAACTCTCCTCGGGTGCCGACCAACTCTCCTTGAGGGCCGACCAACTCTCCTCGGGTACTGACGAACTCTCCTCGGGTGCCGACTAACACTCCTCGGATGCCAACCAACTCTCTTGGGTGTCGAATATTGCCACGTAGGATGACATGTGTCCTTTTCTGATTGGTCCTCGTAGATGGAGAATTTTTGCGTTAACAGGTGGGATTCAGCTTCATTTGATATTTCTCTAGTTGATCAAAGGTTCGACCTAGGTTAACTAGATGATCAGCAACCTTCTTACTCTTCGTCAGCATATCGTCAACATAAACTTCCATGTTATGACTAATTTGCTCTGCAAATACCTTATTCATCAGCCGCTGATATGTCGCACCTACATTTTTAAGTCCAAAAGGCATAACATTATAGCAATAAGTTCCCCTTGGGGTGATAAAAGAGGTACTCTCCCTGTCTTCAGGCTTCATTTTAATCTGGTTGTAACCAGAATAAGCATCCATGAAACTCAACAATTCGTGCCCCGAGGTAGCATCCACTAGTTGATCAGTTCGAGGCAAAGGAAAATGATCCTTTGGGCATGCCTTATTGAGATCGGTGAAGTCTACACACATCCTCCACTTATTATTTTTCTTCTTCACCATCACCACATTTGCTAGCCAATCAGGATATTTTACATCTTCAATAAAAGAGGCTTTTTGTAGTTTCTCTACTTCTTCTTGTATAGCTTGGTTCTTCTCAGGACTGAACACTCTTCTTCGCTGCTTTACTGGCTTGACTTCCTTGTTTATGTTGAGCTCGTGACACAGGAAACTCGGGTCTATCCCTGGAATGTCTTCATGACTCCATCCGAAAGTCTGCTTTCTGTGCCTTAGAAATACTATCAATTCTCGTTTTATCGATATATCCAGTGATGCCCCAATTTGAGTTGTTCGTTCTGGGTGCTCGTCGTCCAGAATGACATTTTCGGTAGCCTCTGTGACCTGTCCCTTTACGAGCTGAGACTCATCTCTTGGATCTAATGTTTCAATCTCTGCCTCTCCTATTTCATCCACTTGATAGGTAGTAGTCTTCTTCCTAGATTCTTCACGTTCCTCCTGTTCGGCAGATCAACAATAGCATTCCCGAGCTACTTTCTTGTCGCCTTTCACAACTCCCACCCCAAAATTAGTTGGGAATTTTAAATATTTATGTACAGTAGATGGCACTGCTTCAAACTTCTTCAGCCCTACTCTTCCCATGATGATGTTGTAAGTTGATTGGACGTTTTTATCCATTACAAAAAAGCGTACTCTTTTTGTTCGATAAGCAGGCCATGTACCGATAAGCATATCCAACTTGATCATCCCAAGTAGAAAAATCTTCACGCCAGTAAAACCAAGGAGGGGCCTTTGATATGGCTCCAACTGGGCTAGCTTAAGATTCAAACTGTCAAAGCATGGATAGAACATAATATCTGCCGAGCTACCATTATCCACCAGTAATCATGAAATCAACACTTCCTTCATCCTCATCTTGATCACTAATGGGTCATCATGAGGATATAGTACTCCTGCTAGATCGTTCTTAGAGAAACCAATGACTAATTTATCTTTATTCACCTTCCTCGGGCGATCATCTTCATCCAGATTTATTCGCTGAATGTATGAGCAAGCTTGAGCCTCATTGAGGTAAGCTTTTCTTTCCGCAGTTAGATCTCCACCTCCTGCATCTCCACCTGTAATAACATTACATTAAAATGATCCAAAATGGATTAAAAATACCTCTCGTTCTGGCTGCTTTGGTCTTTTGGGGAGATCAAGGCCATCTTGGTCATCTTCTGGGTCTTCTTCATAACTTCTCTTCTTGTCTTCTTTTGTTCGACGAGGAGATCTAGACATCTGCCTTGATCGGTCGTTACTTTTCCCACCGTTTTGACGATCAATGTATTTAGCCAGCTTTCCTCGTCTGATGAGTGCTTCAATTTCATTATGGAGAGCTATGAAATTTTTGGTCGTGTGACCATGGTCTTTATGGAACTCACAATATTTGGATTTATTCCTCTTGTCAGGATCTGCCTTCATTTTTTATGGTCAATTTAGCTCATTGCTATTCTTGATCTCTTCCAGAATGTGGTTTATATCTACCTTCAAAGGAGTATAATTTTCAAACTTCTTCAATTGTTCCAGTGCTTGCTTTGCTTTTGACTGCCTGTTGCCACCATTATTCTTCTGATCCCTCTTCTCAGTCTTATCAGCCTCGACCTTGGTCTTCTTAGTGTCCGTATTCTTTTTCGCAGCCATAGCTTCCTCGGCATTCATGATTTTGGCCACTTTTACCATTAATTCAGCCATGGTCTTAGGCGGATCTTTGGCTAAAGTGTAGTATAATTTATCTGGCAACAGTCCACTCATCAGAGCAGTAATTTTTATTTTCTCCTCGTAATCAATAACTTCAAGTTTCTCGTTATTGAAACGAGTAATATAGTCCTTAGTGCTTTCACATATCTTCTGTCTAACACTCAATAAGTGTGCTACTCATTTGATTGGTTTTGCCCCAAAACAGAAATTCCCAATAAATAGCTCTGCCAGTTGAAAGAAAGTCACGATCTTCCCCCGAGGAAGGTTGTTGTACCATATATGGGCTGATCCTATAAGAGTTCCTGAAAATGCCCTGCATCTCATTTCATCTGGAACTGTATAGATATCGGCAGCAGCTTGGTATTGTTCTATATGAAGGACAGGGTCAGTTTTTCCATCATACTTAGGCGTTACCATAGGAGCTTTAAATTTTGATGGTGTGGGAAAATCCACAATTGCCTGTACAAATGGTGTCCCTTGGACAAAAGTTCTTTGTAGAGGATTCTTGGCCTTAGCCATTTCCCCTAATCTGTCCTCCAACCTCTGAATGGAGCCTTTCCATGCATCGTTTACCTCCTCGGGCCTATTGGTTTGAGCAATTGATCGCGTTGAATTTGCCTCTTGGGCTTTTTCATTACGAGCAGTTGGTCGTGATTGGGCAGAGCCTTCTCTTAGATCGGATGGTCGTGGAGAGTTCCTCGACGCAATCCTATGAGGACTTATATTCCTCCTAGGGCCCAAACGATCAAAATGAGAGACTCTACTCAACCTTTCTAGAGCACTGGTCCTTTCAGGAGATAGAGTGATATTGCGTTGAGAATCTGTAGCTCGTCCTGATGAAGTTCGATCAGGTTGATAAGAAGGATCATTAGATCTCTCAGTACAATATGAGTCGGTGCGTCCGGATCGAGATTCCTCTGGGAATAACGTTCGCCTAGTACGCGAAGAGGGTAAACGGGTGTTTCTCTGAACACTTCGTTGTCCTGATTGGGTCGGCACTCCACCTTGAACAGTTTGTATGAGTTCGCATGGTTTCTTGCATGGCCACTTGGCCTTGGGCCAAATTAGCCATTATACCAGCCATATCTTGGACATTTGGGGGAGTAGATGGATTTGGAGGGATTCCAGCATTTCGATTACTGGATTCAGGATTATCGGCCATTGATGATGAATTGTTTTGGTGAAAAACGATAAGTACAGTCGTTTCCCACAGACGGCGCCAATCTGTTGATGTAAAAAATTAGATTATCTCTAATGTATCAATCACAGATAAAATAAAATGAGACAAAAGATTTTTAAAGTGGTTCAGCCTTATAAGAATGGCCTACATCCACTGTTTTGTATTGCTGACTGTTTTCCTAGAATTTCTGATAAGTGAGTTTATCAAGAAATCCAGAATCCCCTTCTAATGGAGAGGTTACAATGTATTTATAGTCTTGAGGCTCTACATGTGAAAGGACAATGCGCTGTTATCTAGTAGACATATACATCTGTACGATAATAATGAGCATTTAATGCGCAGTCATCTTTTTTATTCTCCTGATTTGAATGCTCTGTACGCTAAGTAGCTCGGACCGCCTGAGTTGCTTGGTACGCTTAAGTTGCTCGGAGCCCTTAGTTCCTCGGGACACCCAAGCTGCTCGGTATGACTATGTTGCTCGGGGCACTTGAGTAGCTCGGTAGAAGTATTTGTAATTTCCACGTTAGTTGACACGTGTCTGTGAGTGAATGGTCCACGTCAGCAGATTAACTTTGGTATCAACAATAAGAATAGGGAAAAAAAATTATATACAGAAAAAAAATGCTACTAGAATTAATAAAAAAATAATTATCTTTTTTTGGTTGTTTATTTTTATTTATTATTTATTTTTTAAAATAAATTTTTAAAATTTTTTTTGGGGTACGAATTACAGAAACTTTGAAATCTGAAATTTTCAGATTTTTTTTTTATTATTTCTGGATTTTTTTTCAAAATTTTTAAGTACCTTTGTGAGACAACTAGTTTTAAAAACAACAATTTACTCACAAAAGACTTAAATCTGATTAAATATTTTTTTTGGAAAATATAATTGCTACTCATTATATATATATATATACACATTATGTTTTTTTAAAATATACTTACTAGTCTGAAAGTTAATACTTTTAAAATCAATCGAAATCCCCGGCAATGGCGCCAAAAACTTGTTTTCAAATTTTAAATGATATAAACTACCGCAAGTGCACGCGCTATTAAAATATAGCGGGTGTAAGTACGGGTCGGACCCACAGAGATTTAGTCAACTTTTATAAAATATTGATTGTCTAACTAGACAGATGAGTGTATAAATGTGACTGAGTTTTTAAACTAAAATGAGAATAGATTAAATAAACGACTACAAATGATGATATCAAATATGGGAGAAAACTAGGATGTCTTATCCATTTATCAATTTTAATTAAAGTCATACATTAATTTAATCCCATATTTTTTTGAAACTATGACTCAAAATGCACCGACTCTGGTCGCGTACATTTCGAAAAATTGAAACAACACACATTCTCAAAATATTTTAACGCCTCTAAAAAAAGACATGTTAAATCCCTATTCTCTAAAAACCCGTCAAAAATTAAAACTTCAAATTCTCAAAATATGGTTTATCAAATAATTTCTCAAGTTTAAAATACACTCTCGTGTAGTTTTAAATGAATACCAAATTTTTGTTATCAATGAATACACATCGAGAATTGATATTGAATTAAATTAATATACGAAAATTAATTAATCATATTAAACTTCACCCAGTCCTAGAAATAAAATTACTCACACGTCATTATTGAAACAAAATATTGTAAGATGAAATAATAATTTTCATTAATAAAATTCAACTTACAATATATTGAGTCCAAGACTTGAATTTCAATACACACGGTTCCTCCAAATTTGCAGAGAAATAATCTCTCAAGCACTTAAAAATACACATAATGTATAATATTTTTGGGTGTTACAAAGTTATCAATACACTATTTTTTCCCTATACAATCTCCCAAAAATTCTACTCCAAGCAATCCTTTTTCTTGAAATTTTTCTCCCCCATTTATAGCCTTCATACCTCTCTCACACACACAAAATATGGTGATGAGATTTAATAAACTTGGGACATTCCAGCTTAGGACAAGGAACACGCGGGAGGACAATTTGACCAACAATTATTGGTGGAAAGAATAAATAACAAAAAGAGGAAAATAAGGC